>JAHHFK020001104.1:600000-1179348 GCA_024533555.2 Aedes koreicus | reverse complement strand
AGATTTCCAACTGATTGATCTAAAAATCTTGAAACGACATCGGCTATCGGCCGCTATTTTTCTACTAATGAACAAGTTATATCGATTCGAATACCTTTAGTTTAACAATCGGGTCCCTCTAAAGTTCAAAACGAGCTAACCTTAATTAAACATTTATTGGTGTTGAGTGAATATTTTTAATCCACCCCAAAATTAATGCAAAGCACTTTTGTCAGTTTTATGTCCTCACATATATTAAAGCGAATAATTAACACAGGTTGTTGAATGACCCTATCAATGCCCTTAATAACGTAAGATATATTCTAGACGACAACCCCATGGTTTATTGGCTTCCTCTAATGACGAGGTCAGCACCAACCTGTGATCATCATTCGAAAACTTCGGTAAATCAACAATGTATTTATAAAAGTGATTAGGAGCATGTACCACTACTATTATACTCCAACGCAGTTCTACATCAACTACACGGTTATGTCTCTTCAACTTTATTTTTTATTTTTCAATGGTATTTTACTGCGAAAAGACAATCGTTACAGATTTTCTTATTTTTACCTGGGGCCTAACCTATTGTTAGTTCTCACTTCAAGCATATGTTTATTGTAGAACTTTCGATAATCATACTTACATTTTTTGGCTCTGAATTATGTGTATCATTCATTCCACTTTTTATCATCAAGTGTCTGAACTGTTCTTCAGAAAGGATAAACATCGAACCACGTTTCAGAATTCCATTGACATCAGTTTGGGTCAGAAATACACTGAGGAAAGCCTTAGCTATCAAGTGCCACAATTGTAACCAAAGTTTCCCGGAAGTTTCTTTAGATTGCTCCAACCACTTGAGTGTGATGTCATCTGGGTTCTGCAGATTCACAAATTTCTTCTCATATTTTTCCGGAAGTTTGGATAATGTGTACCACTGAAATGTATGTAGAAAAGAAATGATCATACATTAACACATTTATTCATATATGATTAGCTGCCTGCGAATGTGTTTCTCACAAAGAATAAACAAATAATAGTGAAATTTACCCATACTAGGCAAGCTAAGCAGACCTGCATAATCACAAACCATTCCTGGACCATTTCCCTTCTTGTTGACGACCGTTACGTTACGACATTTACCCTTATAGTTGACAACTATAAACTAACAATTTCCTATATAGTTTAAAAATATGCCCGATGGTAAAAGGCCTGTTAACAATGTGCTGAATAGTCGGTTAAGTTCAGTTACCATAAAAAAATTGTTATTTTCACGAACAAAATTTTTGCTAAAATCTATGCCAAAAAGTTGGTTAAATCCAGACCGAGCGCAGACAATAAAAAACCTTTTAATGACAATATGGCATACGTGATAAAATATCTTACATTCGAAATATAGATTTGACTATACGGCATATTGTTTTTTTTTTATGCGGGGAATCTACCTTTTTTATAAAGTTGCTGTTTGTTTACATTTATTTGCTCTTTGCTTCTTGATCTATTACAAATGAAAGCATGGTAAAGGAAGAAGGAACCCGGCATGAAGAGATAGGACTTGAATAGGAGATGATTGTGAGAGCCTAGGTAATTGTCGCTAGGACTAGCAAACCAACCAGTTGATTAGAAAGTAAAATCCTCGTAGCAAACGTGAATTTGGAATATCGTTAATGTATCGCTTGAAAGAAGAACCTTAATAACTAGTAGACCTCTGGATCGTTCGAAAAGGTGTGGACGTGATTGTTTTCTTGGTTGTTGAACTGTTCTCGACCACGTTTACTTAGGATACAACACTAACGGTCTTAAGAGCTCTACATATACCACTAATGATCTCTAGCACTTTCAATACCTCCACAATGAATATTTTTTCCCCACGCATTATGGTGATGCTAGTTTTCGTGGGAGAGCTGAGAGTTTTGAGAAATTCACATTTGAATCTTTGTTAGACACTTTGTATACTAAATCAGTTTCGCCGTATTGAATAAGTTGTCGAGAATTGGTAAGTAAGGACTTAATGTTAAGCCAAAACGAAACAGCGTACTTTCTCACAATTGTATCGCACCCAAGATGCTTGCTTAAAGGTAGAAAAGCAGGGTGTAGCCTTCTTCTAAACCCCTATATTCACTCATTGATCGGTGTGTTACCACGATTTTTTTTAAGTTAAGACACTTACCGCTGACATGTCACAGTTATCGAGTGAAAAGTCATTTCGAGTTTTGTCCACCACGGCACGAGCCAGGAAACCTCTTGGAGAATAATCCATATCTGAAACAGAAATATGAAAATCATATACAACTTACTATGAATTCTAAATAATAGTAGAGGTATGTAGGGTGAATTACAGCTCACTGTTCGACACAGTTTTAACGTAGGACTACGTTTCTCTTTTCTAGTACTGAAAGCCATTTCAAAATTTTAAAGAATGAGAGCGTTACGTAAAAGTGAAAAGGTTTTTAAAGTGTTGAATGCTAATTACTCTCGTTTGACTTAACAGAATGACTTCATTTATACACCATTTGATCAGAAAATCTTTTTTGATTAAAATTTCACTTAAGAGCTATTTGTATAAATAGTTCAATTTTTCACATAAAAATGATCTAATTTGGTCCCATATTAAATCTGCATACGTAACAGGTTGAAAATATGGTTTTCCCTTTCCGGGTCCTCAAAAACGGCCAACAAATGGTTCAAATTGTCTTCTTCTTTTTTTATTTCACTATGTTTTATTTCATGTTTAATAAAGCCTTTTATTATGCCTTTGTTGCCGGTGTCCGGTTTTTTAACTTAAGCCCGTCCCCTCTTATGAAATATGTTTCGTACCGCATGTTGTGCCTCTCCTCTATCGAAATATTGCTATCGACGGCAGCATAAGGCACATGATTCGAACCAAAAATGATTTCATTGAAATATTCAAGTTCGATTGAGCGACACCGTACCGTTATATTTTTTCGCCATCTCGTGCCCGTGGCAATGGGTTGTAAAAATCGATAATCCGCGTGAGCGGTATCCGCATGCAATCCATACTGGAGCCGGGCACTTTCCAGCGGAAAACGATGCTGGGGCCAAATAGATTACTAGAATAATCCCAAGTACCTTGCCGTCGGCCATTCACTGCGACGGGGAGCTGAAGAAACTACTATCCGAGTTTAACTACTATCGGCCATTCACAGCGACGAGGAGTTTAATAAACTACAATGCTGTATTGAACACAGCACATGATGGTGTCCTGCTGGCCAAATAAACCGAATATATAAATTAATTTCTAACGCGTGTCATACTCTGAGAAAAATTTCATCGTTGTACCGACAATTAAATCAGGGTCAGGATGACAATCGCATATAATGGTTTCAATAACCATGAAAATGGTCGAATTTACCACGTTCATGACATTTTTGACTATGATCATGGTAACAAGGACTATTCCGACATTATGGAAAATGTTGCATCAACTATTTTTAATGGTAGTTTTGACCATGATCATAGTCGGTTCAAAATCACTATACTGCAATAGTCATCCTTACCCCCAATAATGGTAAAATCGTTAAACGACAGGTGAATTGCTAGTGAATGAATTACCAGCAACCCGCTTCAATCGTGCAACGGTTGTCTACACTGGAGGATTTAAGTGTTACAATAATGTAAGAGCAGACCTTCGAAAATCAATAAGCCTTCCATCACATTGCAGTGGTTTTTGGGTAGAGGCCTGTGCGATCAAATCGGCCCTTAATATTGGTACATCAAAGGTATTACTCATATTGTCTGCCTCGGCCAGCTGCCTTTTGGTCATCGAGACAGACAAATCACAGCATCCATGAATTCAGGAAATAGAGAACCGAACGGGTGGCAACTAAATTTTTGGAATTTCTTTCTCAAGCTGTCAGCGAAGCTTCCGTTTGAAGACGGAACAGGAGCGTTGTACGTCCTTCATGTCAACTTTGCAAATGGATCTCTTGATTCTACCGATCAACTGTTTGCAATTCGTGGCTCTCCAGTTATTTTTGTACACCAAGGAGCTCCAAATCTCGTAGAAATCCTGGGCGACACTGAGGAAGATTTTTCGGGTTGTGGTTTTTGGGTATAAATGAGTATTCAGGAACGATTGTGTTTTTTTTTTTTGGCGCAATGCGATGTTGCTTTATCGGTCCAAAACACGTATTGTCCATTTGCATGGTGTTTTTGTAGAAGATCAACATTTTCTTCAAACTACAGGGTGCGGCAGAAAATAATGCTAAAATGTTCAAACTTGAGTATTGGGTTAATTCGTGTAGCTAGTGACTAATTTCTGTCGAAAGTGTATTTGTTTATGTTTACTTTCAAGTGCTGCATCCAAACATTCTATTTGTTTTATTGCAAATTCGTCAAAATGTTCGCGAAAGAAGTGATCACCAGTTTGTTGCTCGCCCAGAAGAAGCCAAAAGAGATTGCCAAGGTGGTAGGGTGCCATTTGGCAACAGTTTACCGCATAAAAAGTCCCTGCAGGATGGTCCTAAGCAGCGGAAGCCGGGAAGCGGACGTCCGCGCTTTGCACGCACGCCGAACGTGATCAAATCGGTCCGTGCAAAAATTGCTCGCAACCCGGTGCGTTCCATAAGAAAACTTGCAAAGGAAGCCAATATTTCGGAGAAATCTATGCGGAGAATCATCAAAGAAGACCTGCATGCATCTTCCAGAGCCAGAGTGAAACGCCACTTGATTACGGACCGGGTCAAGGAACTACGAGTGACTCGTTCCAAGAGATGCTTTCCTTGTTGAAGAAGGAAAAAATGATAATCCTGTTCTCCGACGAAAAGCTTTTCAGCATCGATGCTGTGGCCAACAGCCGCACGGACCGGTTCGATTCACCGCAGAAAATGGAGAACGTTCCGGAAAAAGTGAAATTCAAATTTCGAACCAAACATCCGGCTGGTGTCATGATGTTTGGCTTGGTGGCGTCCAACGGTTTGAAAATGCCGCCTGTTTTCATTGATGCTGGAGTTAAAATCAATACCGAAGTGTATATCGGTATTTTAAAGGACCAAGTGCTTCCCTGGGTGAAGGCCAACTTCTCCGAGGACCAAAACGTTATCCTACAGCAGGATGGAGCGCCGTGTCACACGTCCAATCGAACCCAACAATGGTTGAACGATAACATGAAGTTTTGGCCGAAGGATTTGTGGCCCCCTAGCAGTCCAGATCTTAATCCGTTGGATTATTCGATTCGGGCATATGTTGAAGCACGAGTCTGCCAAACATCACACCCTAGTGTGAAAACCCTGAAGTCAACCATAACACGCACATGGCAGTCAATGTCGGAGGACTACGTCCGAAAGTCATGCTCTGGCTTCCGGCGTCGGCTCGAGGATGTTATTAATAAAAATGGAGGACACATTGAATAAATTTGTTTGAAAGGACTTCATAAAGATAACTGCACTCGAAAATGTTGATATTATTGCTTGAATTAGTTGAAAATGGGATTTGAAAGAAATAGAACAAATTTTCGAATTATTTTCTGCCGCACCCTGTAGTAAAAAAAAAGTTTTTTCTCACGAATTCAGTATTTTTTTTTTAAACATAATGTTTATTCTTCAGAAAAAAAACGTCAATGAATATTGGAGAAGGGGCCCTGGTCAGCCGTACAACGCAATTTAGTCACGATGAAAATCTCAGACCCCCCCTCCCCCTTTCGTAAACTTTTATCCATACATTTTAGTGAAATTTTGTTTGGAGTGTAGACTTGGGGCAGGCTCCCCCCCAGAAAGGTCTACGTGGTTTATGAATAGCCCCTAATAGGTGTTAACCACTGTGCATACTACAAACTACTTCTTTTTATGTTGTCATTTTATTAACCTTCCTCGGGTATTAAAAAAAACTGACACATAAGACATTAGGGTCAATATTGACCCAAATTTCAACCCTTTCTAGAGTTATGAAACTTCAACAGACTCAATGTTTGCACCCCGTTTGAAAGGTTATGGTCTCAAAAATGCATTGGTGGTGGAAAAACCAGGTTCAGGTAACATTGGCCTCCGAGAATCTGCTACAATGGGAAGGCGGTTTTGATTTCGATGTGTGCACAGAACTCCATACAAAACATTCCAGACTAGTTATAGAGAGTTGCCGTCTTGGACAAAGTTTCTCAGTATGTCATTTGTTGACTATTGACATTACGATATTAGTTCCGGATCACGACGCAGAGATGGCGCTGCAGTCTATCTTTGCCAAATGAAGCGCTAGAGTGTTGCCGTCCTGGGCAAAGTTTTTCAGTATGTCATTTGTCGTCTTTTGACATTATCATATTAGTTCCAGATCACGACGCAGAGATGGTGCTGCAGTCTATCTTTGCCAAATGAAGCTCTTCGGCAAAGTTTCCCAGTGGGCCGCATGAATAAAAACGTATACTTTACTTTCACCCATGCATTTCTTACGGGTGAAAGTAAAGTATACGTCTTTATTCATACGGCCGAGTATGTCATTTGTCGTCTTGTGAGATTACCACATTAGTTCCACATCTTGCCGCAGAGATGGCGCCGCAGTATATCTTTGTAAAATGGAGTGTTGCAGTTTTCTGTAAATTTTCTCAGTATGTCATTTGTCGTCTTTTGACAACATCATATTAGTTCATAATCTTTCTTCAAAGATGGCGCTGCAGTCTATCTTTGTCAAATGAAGCTCTCTAGACTCATTCTCATTATGATATTTGTCGTCTTTTAACGTAATCATATTAGTTCCAGATCTTTCAGCAGAGGGGGCGACTCCGGCGTAGTGGTTACCCAAGCAGCACACAACAGTCAAAACTGGTTTCAGCAGCTCTATTGTGACTTAATTGAGTCACAGAGCAGTCACCTTTACTGGGTTGAAACAAATGTGCTACTAGGGTAACATCCATACCTCTCACGCCAAAGTCACGAGCTCGAATCTCACCCCCGGACAAGTTACGAAAATACCCAAAAAGATATTTGAGTGACTAGGATGGGAGATGAACCAGCCCAGGGCTGAAAATCTCGATAATCAAGGAATAAAACAAAAAAATCTTTCAGCAGTCTATGTCTATGTTAGTCAAATGAAGCTTGAGAGAGTTGCCGTCTTAGGCATAGTTTTTCGGTCTGTAATATGTCGTTTTTTGCCATTATCATGCTGTCAGATTTTGCCGCAGAGATGGCGCTGCAGTTTATCTTTGCCAAATGAAGCTCTTGAGGGTAGCCATCTTCGGCAAAGTTGTTCAGTATACCAAATGCAGTCATTTGGCGTTATCAGATGAGTTACAGATTGTGCCGCAGAGATTGCGCTGTAGTCTATTTTTGTCAAATGAAGCTCTAGAGAGTGGCCGTTGTTCACCAACCAATTTGCTATATAGTCAAATTTACCTCAATTTACCTCGGCAAAATGTCCAACAGCCGATCAACTCGGCAGGTACTTTTGCTGATATCCCTGTTTAATGTTTGATTGTTAGCTCAGTATTGGTAAAACTTTTATTTTCCAGCCGAATCACGGTAACTTATTCACTGAATCTCAGTTAATTTTTTATTGTTCTAGGGAGATACCGTCTTCGGCAAAGTTATTGAATATGTTGAAGACCGTGATTTTACATTACGCTATCTTAAGGGCAAGATCTGAAATTAATATTATAATGTCATAGACGACAAATGGTATACCGCGAAACTTTGGCAAAGACGGCAACTCTCTAGAGCGTCATTTGGCAAAGATAGACTGCCCAACAAACATCGGTGTTGAATTAGAGCTTGTTCAAGCAAATTTGGAGAAGCTATTCAGCTGTTTCTTCTAGAATAGCTGAATAGCTTCTCCAAATTTGTTTGAACAAGCTCTAATTCAACACCGATGTTTGTTGGGTGCAGCGCCATCTCAGGAGCATGATCTGGAAATAATCTGATAATCTCAAAAGACGACAAATGATATATTGAGAAACTTTGCCCACTACAGCAACTCTCTACAGCTTCATGTGGCAAAGATAGGCCGCAGCGCCATCTCTGCGGTACGATCTGGAACTAATGTGATTATTTCAAATGTCTTCAATTTGAATTCTTAGCAATTTTTCTCAAGATGGCAACTCTCTAAAGCTTCATCTGACAAAGATAGACTGCAGCAAAATCTGTAACTAATCTGATAATGTCACATGACTACATTTTATCATCCAAACAACTTTGCGCAGCGTCATCTTTGCAGCACAATTCGGAACTAATATGATAATATCAAAAGACGACTTGTTACGCACTGAGCAACTTTGCTGAAGACGCCAATTCTCTACAATGAGTCTGGAGTGTTTTCTTTGCATTTCTGTTAACACAGGCAAATTAAAGCTTCGTTCCCTTTGTAGCAGATTCCGGGGGACAATGTTACCGGAAACAGTTTTATTTGTTTCAATGTTTTGACTTTTTGCACCTTTCAAATGTTAAAATTTCGAAATTCTATGAATTTAGGGAACATCCCAGAAAATTCGTTCCAGAAATTCAGGAAACTTCTAAGGATTTTTTTTATCATCCTCAAACGTTTAGAAAACAGTCTTAACATTTTTTTATAAGTTTGAAGAGCTTCCAAGAAGTTCAGCGATCTTCCCAGAAGCTCGAAATTTTTTCCAATAGTTCATGGAAATTTCCAAAAGCTCAAAAAACTTCCCAGATGCTCAGGGTACTTCCCAGAAATTCAAAAAAATTATCATAAGTCCTGGAATCTTCCAAGAATTTCAGAGAACTTCCTCAAAGATCGGGGAACTTTCCAGAATTTTAGAAAACGTTCCAGAAATTCAGGAAACTTCTGAGGACTTTTTTGTAGCATTCTCAAAAGTTTAGGAAATAGTCCAAAGATTTTTCTATTAGTTTAGGGTGATTCCTAGAAATTCAGGGATCTTTCCCGAAGCTCCAGAAATTTTCCAATAGTTCAGGAAACATCCCAGCAGCTCAGGGTACTTAAGGTTTGAGAAGAACAAAACTTCTTGCTACTTGATAGGTACTTTTCGTACTGAACCAGAACGAGAATAAAAAAATCAACTACTATTTTAATCAAAGAGGTTTCAAAGACTTTTTTAATGTTTAATCAATTCCGCCGTATCAAAATCTTGGAGATTTTAAAAAGTTTTTGTTAGGTTTAACAACACTTCGGAAATGCTATTTATTTCACAGACATTCCACCAACTTATGAACAGTTTTGCAAATCGACCAACTTTCCAGAATTTTTCCAATTTTTTTTTCTTCAATTTATTATGGAAATATATGTGATATTCTGCTTTTCTTCATGAAAACTGTACCAATTGGAAGTATAAATAACTTCTGGGAAGCTTAAATGCATAGGATTGCCTAGAATCTGTAGAATATGCAATTGAATAATATTTAAAACCAATTCCTGAAAAAATAAAAGATTTTTCGAATTTTTCCTCCGAGCAATACGAATTGAATCTATCTTAAAGCAATCATCGGTTTCCCACAGAAAGCTTATCAAAACCGCCATTGAAAAATGTATCCTCTCCCCCAGAAGGTAAGTCCGAATATTATGATCCTCAGTGAACCTGCCGAAAGTTTCTATCTAACAGGGCTCTCTAAAATGTCTCTTTTTGAGCTATTTGCGAGTGCTAATCATGACCAATCCATTAATTTACCGATTGTTCACTTTGAAGATCTCATTACATTTCATTTCCGAGCAATTCAAATAGGGAAGATGTACCTAAATAAAAGGATATACACGTGACAGGATTAATTAGTAATGTCTGTTGTAGTTATTTAACGTAAGCAAACATTAAAGACTGTATTCGATGAAATTTGGACACACGCAATTGTTCGTAACTTTTTAGCGTGTGGATAAAAATTATTGAAATTTTAACTGAACGTATTTCATTGTGTCGTGTCAATTGTGTAATTTCGTGAAAATCGGTCGAGTGATTTCAGTGATGGCTTCGAATGAAGAAATAGTGCGCCAACAAATTTTGGGCACTCACTTCGAAAACCCAAACGCTTCTCATCGATGGATCGGAAAACAGCTCGGAATCGCACATTCAACCGTATCTCATGTGATCAAAACGTTCAAGGACCGTAAGACAACCAAGCGGAAAAATGGTAGTGGCAAAAAACGTGGCACATCAAATCCGGAGAAGGCCAGGATGGTATTGAACCAATTTAAGCGTTATCCCAACATTTCGATCAGGGATGTTGCGAAAAAGGCGAAAGTTTCAGTTTGTTTTGTGCAGAAAACAATGAAACGTTCTGGATTACATGTGTACAAGGTCCAGAAGGCACCGAACCGGAGCGATAAACAAAACTCGGTGGCCAAAACTCGTGCAAGAAAACTGTACAGGGAGTGGCTCACAAAACCGTTCTGCATTGTGATGGACGATGAGACCTACATTAAAGCCGACATCAAACAAATGCCAGGACAGGAACACGACGTCGCTACCTCTAAGTTGGCCGTTCCGGAGAGTGTACCGAAGAAGAAACTGTCGAAATTCGCCAAAAAATTCCTTGTCTGGCAAGCGATCTGCGGATGTGGCAAAATGAGTCAGCCCTTCATCACCTCTGGGACCGTCAACGGACAAATCTACAAGGACGAATGCCTCCAAAAACGACTTCTGCCCTTCTTGAGATCTCACGATGGCCCGACACTGTTTTGGCCGGATTTGGCATCTTGCCACTATGCCCGGCCCGTCTTAGACTGGTACAAAGATAATAATGTAGTTTTTGTACCAAAAGACGTCAACCCTCCAAACACTCCGGAACTTCGCCCAATTGAAAAATTTTGGGCAATCATGAAGGCAAAGCTCGTTAAAACTACAAAACTGATAGAAAATGAACTTGAACTAAAGAAAGTGTGGTTAAAAGTAAGTAAGCAAGTCGGTCCTATCATTGCACAAAATTTGATGAAAGGGATCAAGGCAAAGGTGCGGGCATTTGGGTTGGTAGAAGAGGTTTAATAAACCAATGATGTCAAAACTTAACCATTTAGTAGTACTTTATTTCCAGAAAGTTTGAAGAGAATCGGGCTCAAGGAAAAATTTTGGTGACCTATTTTGTGTGTCCAAATTTCATCGAATGCAGTCTTTATTAGAAAACGAAACCGATCCTTCAACTGCCCAATTGTTCGATTCATCGTAGGATGAATAAAGGAACAATGAGATTAATATGGGGGCAGTTTACCTACTATTCGGAATCGGAATTTGCCACCAAATTAGTCGTAAAATCCATAACAGTCACAATTTCGGGAGCCTCCTCATTTCGAACTAGTCAGCGTTTTCCGGAAAATCCAGTGGCTGTAAAAAACTAAGAGAACCATTCGTTATTCATGAATGAAACGAAGAGGCAATTCTCTAGCAGCTGGAGCAACTTGAGGTAATTATTAGCATCCGAGGCGAGCAACACCGCTTTCTGTCCGTCGCCAGCATCACCCGCACAAAACACGGCCACTTTTCGGCTCATAAATATGCCTCAGAATATACCCGATAAAGTTGAGTTTTTGTTTAGTAAAAGCTGAATGAAAATTGGTATTATCAAGTAGCGTGTAGTGTTTTGAAATGGTTTTGTTCTTGTTCCAAATTGCTGCAAAAATAGATCAAACCATATACCAGATTTAAAATGATGCAAAATAGATCCGGTATAAACAAAATTTACAACGCTGGTGATGCGACGTTTTTGCGTTTGGTCTAAAAAAAAAAATCCAAACCACGATTTGGAGCACCGTTGAAGATGCCCTAAGTTGAGAGCAAGCAAAAAGCGAATCGTGGAAGCAATAAGCTTGAAATGCTAAAGAAAGAAAGGAAGCTCGCGATTATTTACGGAAATGGGCCCACCCTACTTATTGTCGTTTAAAACAAGCCATTAAAGCTCCAGTGAACAACGTTCGAACTGCACTCACCTGCAACTTGCAGCGTCGCGTTCCTGCTGTGCACCGTACCGGCCTTGTTGCTTGCGACACACACCATACACCCCGTCGTCCTGTTCCTTTTTGCTGTGCAGCGTCCGCAGGAAAAACAACGACCCCGACGGCAGCAGCACGTGGTTCGAGTCCAGCTTGACCAACTCGCCGTCCTTGTACCACTGGACGATCGGCTGCGGTTTACCTTCCGCCTTGCAGTTCAACGTAACCGGGTCATTCTTCGGCACGGTGGCATCGCTCGGGTGTTCCGTGATCCGGGGCGAACGGTATTGAGCTGCAAAAAAAGAAGAAGATGAAAAACAGAAGGATTAGAGAATGCAACGATGCTGGCTGTGTGAATGGGGAGTGTCGATAACCGCGATATCGATCCCAAGGGAGATGGCTTGAATTGATGCTGAAACAAAATCATGACCCATCAACGAACCAATGGGAAACCCATAGGCGAAAACATTTCTGTTGATGTTGCAAAAATTTCATTTACTCCCGGTCCCAGGCTTGGGAAGACAACTGTGACAACTTTATCGATGTAAACCGAGCGGCTTGTCGGAAGGATTTTTCACTTTATTGGGGATTTTCCCCCCTCATACCTCGACACCGACTGTGTCAAAAGCGGATTAGATTTTTCGGAGTTATTTGTTCAGACTGACTCGAAGGGGAGAGCAAGAATTCCAGGATCTAGGAGAAGCTGACTTACATAGACAACTTTCGTCTTTTGTGCTCTCCGGCCGTCTGTAGAATATTTTGAACTGTCTGTGCTGTGTCAGTCGGAGAATGATTACTGGGAGGCATTTGGATCGGAGCTTATCTGTCAGGAACCAACCATGAGTGGGATGAATTGGAATGGGGGACCGAACAACATCAACTTGACTAGGCAGATTTGATTAAAGTTTAAAATTTAAGCTCCCTCACTACGCCAAGCATGAATGGCATGTTCTTCTCTGTTGGCCTCAGATTCAGCGGGTATTCCCCGATGGTTGGACAAAGTTCTAAAGTTGAAGCTTTATCTCGGCGAGTATGACTGGATTAGACGGAGAAAGCGAGTGGTCCTGCTAGAAGGGAAACGATTTATCAAAATTAAATGGAAGTTTAAATGGCAGCAACATGCTTTCGAGACGGTCCCTCCCTTTTTCTAGGCGATGATGCTGCAAACATATGACGGGTAAGATGAGATGAAAATTTAGTCCCCAGCATATTAGATGTCGATGGATGGAGGGGCAAGGGTCGGGCGGTGCGCTGATGTAAGATTTATGAGCGCCGTGTGATTTTTGAAGCTTCGGGTGTTTAAAGTAAAATTTAAAGCTTGTTGGTGTGTTTTCAGTTGAAAAGGTCTCGCAACCGGATTTGCAATTCCAATTCCACTCAAAGCATGCACTCACAAATGCAAAAGTTGCTAAACTCTCCAGCCAGTCGGTTCTTGTTAGCATTTTTCGAAAATACATACTCCCAATTTTCATCTAGTTGACTAGAGTACAAATCGAACATTGCACAGCTCGTGCATATTTCATCGCTGCTGCCTGCCGAAAATAAAACTTCCACTGCTCTGATGTGAATTAAATTTGAATAGGAAATTTTGTTTCACATATCCACTCAGTGGCAACTAGCTTCCGGGGCTTCCTGCCAACTTGCAAACGAATGTGAACGATCACATCTGATGCAGCCAGGACCATCAGGTGAGCTATATGAATCCGGAGACTAACCTCCCCCCGAATCTCTCTTCCACCCGGGTCTTCACCTGGCTGGGCTCGAGAATGGAAGCAGAATAGAGTTGTTGAACTCGGATTTTCTGTTGCACTGTCGTTGTCGATCGCAAATAACAGCGACTTTGCCGACGACGCGGATTGCACACCGCGTTCGTTTGTCGAGTGGAAAAGGAAGACAGCTGCAAGGTTTTAAAGTGTCGAATCGAAACTCGAAATGCTACTACAAATACATTGCGAACATCATAACAGCAACAGCAAGGACTGAAAAGGGATAAATATTCATTATTTGTCTGTAGTGAGACGCTCTCGTTGATTCCTACTGCATGGAGAATGGATTTTTTTTTCACTGGGTTCACGAAACCCTCATCGCGATTTGTGGCGATTATGCCGAGATGGTACAAATGGGGCTACAATACGATGAATGAGGGCGGGGATGATGATTCCATATTCAGAAATACTACACTCGTCTGAGACAGACCAGAAATTTCCTGGCAACAAAGCTCTTAACGGTATCGATTCCGTCTGTCGGGTCTGGGATTCAGATTTGTGGCAGTGTGTAGCATGCAATTTGCATAGTATGTGATTTAATTTCTAGACATCGATGAAACGGTAACGAGTTTTTAATCAGCAGTCATCAACGGGTGCTTTAAGTTTAAAAAGTTGCTTAAGTTAAAGAAGTTACCAGCGTAGCACAGTGGGGCAGATCATTCAACTTTACGGACAAAACCTCCTATCTCCTAAATTTCAAGTCATAGTGATTTGATGTATTCGGCAAAGTTGTTAAGGTAAATCATATCTATCTTTTGGCATGATTTATTTTATCTAGATAACTATTTTTTTTATCTAGATCAGCTCTATATTTTGAGGGAAGCCTGCTATAAAAATAAAACCTTCCGCGAAGTTGTTCATGTGGAGTAAAGTCACATTTTGGCATCACTGGTTTGGTCTAGATTACTTTTTTTTATCTAGATCAATTATATATGTTGATAGAAGCATTATCTCGAAGCAAAAATGGCAGTTAAGTTGTTCAAGTGAATGATATCTATCTTTTGACATCATTTATTTTTATCTAGATCACTTTATTTTGATCTATATCAGCTCTATCTTTTGAGTGGAGCCTGCTGTTAAAACAAAACCTTCTGCAAAGTTGTTAATGTGGATTAAAGCTACATTTCATCACTGGTTTTGATCTAGATAACTTTTTTATTATCTAGATCAATTCTATCTTTTGATAGAAGCATTATATCGAACCAAAACATTCAAAAAGGTTGTTCAGGTGAATCATATCTATCTTTTGGCATCATTTCTTTTATCTAGATCACTATTTTTTTTATCTAGAACAGCTCTATTTCTTCAGGGAAGCCTGATATAAAAATAAAACCTTCTGCGAAGTTGTGCATGCGGAGTAAAGTCACAATTTGCATCACTGGTCTAGATAACTTTTTTTATCCAAATCAATTTTAGATTTTGAAAGAAGCATTCTATAGAAGCAAAATTTACAGCAAGGTTATTCAGGTGAATAATATCTATCATTTGACATCACTCTTTTTCATCTAGATCACTCTATTTTGATCTATATCAGCTCTATCTTTTGAGTGAAGCCCGCTATTAAAACAAAACCTTCTGCGAAGTTGTTCATGAGGATTAAAGCTAAATTTTGGCATAACTGGTTTTGATCAAGATATCTTTTTACTGACGGATGTTTTATTCAAAAAGAAATCAAAAATATAATGAGTAGACACATAATATTGCATGAATATTGCAATGCAATTTCTGATCAAACTTCATTTTTGAGGAAAAAAACACTTAATTATGTTCTTGTATTTAATTTCGAAACATGTTTAGAGTGTTAAAAAAAAAAAAAAAAAATTATTAAAAAAAAATTATTTTTTCTTCATCTTCCGTTGCCCCTCCTAAGAAGAGAAGGACCCCCAAAACAGCCGTCATCTCCCCACGGTCGAAGAAGGAGGTGGTGTTGTTTCTCATGCAGAACAAGAAGATTGATGTGATCAACAAACCGCTAAAAAAAACTTGTTTTTTTTTTTTTTTTCTGGGCTTTTTGGTGTGTGACTCTCGAATATTCCGAAACTCTTTATTACGGGCCTCCTGCGCTTCTTCGCTCATCACCCAAGTAACAATTTTAGTTTTATTCCCGCCGTATAGCACTCCTCCCGGCTTTGTAGATAAAACTACATTCAAAACTGTTTTGTCTACCAACACCTCCACTATACTTTTTTAAAGCCGAAATTTGTACAAAATGGCCCACTCTATAGACGGTTGTGAAAACAAGTTCATAAAACTTTTATAAGAACATAAAGGTTTTGAAAATGTTCTAGTGAAAGATGTTATGACCACTTGAGAACCTTCATAAAACCTTTTGGCTGCCATTAAAACCAGAATGTGGCCAAATGGCCACAGCTGTCAAACTTCACTGTGAAATCGAGGTTGTTTTTTGTTGTTCTGCTTTGTTCGAATCTCTGCTCTTCTGAGTCATATAGCAGCAAAAAAAAAAAAAGATCTTGAATTGCGGGAAATTTTGTTTGATAGCAAAATATCCAATATAAATTGTGTTTTCTATAGCGTTTTATGCTCCAAATTACATGCGCATTTATTTTTATGGTGGCCAATATTCGCACGATAGAAGCCGAAAATTAATGGCCACGGAAATTATGCAAATTTACAACAAAATTAATCAAATTAAAACAAATATATTCGATAAATTAAACATGAATTTCCTGAAAAGTGCTTGGAATTGGATGAGATTATCTAACAGAATGCCGGAATTAGTTTCCGATCTACAGTTTGTTAGCATACCATTGAAAATTTGATTCAATTATTTTTCCACATTTCAATAATTTCTTAGATTTCAATATGGCGGTTGGAAAAAAACCACAGTTTTGCCATAAAGCCAATTTTTCCTCGCAATGACTATTATAAAACTATTTGGTTTTACGGTGACTTCGTTCAATGCCAATTTTCCGTTTAATGCATTTACTGGGGACAAAATGGTTTTAAAATGCTTTTTCAACTGACCATCATAAGATAAAATCAATGAATCCTAAAACGGCATTTCAATACAGCATTTTATGAGTTCATAAAGTCGAAATAAAACCTTTGATAGGAGTAAAAGAAATTTGAGAAACAAGGTTTTAAGATCGTTGTAAAGAAGCTGTGTAGGTTCTCATAAAGCTGACTAAAATATGAAACCTATTGGCACCTCTTGGTGCCATAATAAAACCAAATTGATTTCAAGTGGCTTTCATAAAACTTTAATAAAACTTAATAAAGCTAGATGGTGTTACCAATGTTACTTGGGCATTCCTATGGGTAGTAGCGCAAGTGCAATCGCCTTCGATCCATGGATAAGAATTTTATGAGCACTCGCAGGCATTGGATACCACTCATATAAGCTTGCTTACAAACGAGCTGTTTTGATGGCGAATGCATGATATGCGTCATGGTTTACATCAATTCCGCATGAAAGCGTTCGTAGAATTGTGTCCAATTGATCAATAAGTTCTTCGTCAATACCAGTTATCTCACTTGTGACAGACGGTTTTTCGAAAAAACGCCGGGCTGCGTTACCCGTGTTTGTAGTGCCAGATCCCTCTTTAACAAAGTCCAACAACAACCCATGCTCTTTACGGAATCCATCCTGGATTTTACTTTTCCGTTGGTCAACGATTGCTCTGATGTCTCGGGTTCTGTAGTACTTTTTAGTGTCCAACCTGTAGCTAACGTGTAGCATCCACTCAACAAACTTGAATCGTAAAAATCGTGTAGCATCTCACTCAACAAACTTGAATCGTAAAAATCATGATTCGCTTGTAATTGGTGATACCTCGATTGTGTTCCACTTCCATCAAAGCCCCATTTAGTTATGAGAGTGCAATTCTTCAGGACATCTCGACTAACCCCTTCAAACTTCCCTGGATCTATCAACGCGATGCGTTGCACTGTGTGGTCAAGCAAAGCCTGCATTCTAGATTCTAGAATGCTCGAGTAGGAGTTGAATGGAGTATTTCTTTTACCAGTCCTGCCTCTGTTACCTTTCCTTCGCTACGCAAGTTCATTTCTGTAGCCAGAGCAAGCTGTGGTGTTGACCCAGCTTTACGCAACTCACTTACCTTCCTTCGCTTCGAACGTTTAGAACTATTCAAGAAGTCAGTATCAGGACGTCCTCCTAAAGAAGAAATAAAATATGATATGGAGAAAGAAAAGAGCAGTAATTTAATTTGAATATATGCAGTACCTTGTGCTTTCTTCGGTTTTCCAAATTGTACTTCAGACAGAAGCCAGCGCTTATTCTTAACAAGAAATGTTTTGTTTGTACGATTTGAATTCTGCCACTTGCGCTGTATTCTTGAACATTCCAAGAAAACAGCTTTCCTCACTTGCTTCTTCCCTTCAGCATCATTTGCCAGATTCAACTTTTTCTCGATCTGCTTTGATACGTTTAAATACCGTGCACGCCAAGGTTCGTTGGAATGCTCGTCAAGTATTTCAAACATCACTTTTCTGCTGGTGCGAAACATTGCGTAAGTACTACACCAATGCGCCCGATAAAATCAAAATCAATGCAACGAATAAATCGTTTGAAAGTGACAGAACTCTAGTTCCTTACACGCTCATCAGAAACTACTATAAAATGTGTTTTACCTATTCAATAACTTTTACTAAGTTAAGCTTATTTTCCGTAAACCCAAACAGAGTAAAAGTTCCTCAGAATTTGACAAATTTTGATTGATTCGGGTAACTTCATTTGTAAACAATGGCTTCAACCACTGATTCCGCGCGAATAAAAGCTTGATTTCACAAACAAACATCACAAGCAGGTATGGGAATGATTCCTCCTCTAAATATTGGTAAAATTGGTTTACTAATAAAGTCACGCCCAAATGTTAAATCAATCCATACTTTCAAGCAATTTAGAAGAGTACATCCGATTTTTATGATTTTTAGTACTGTTTTATTCACATTAGAGTAATTTCTGACGAGCGTGTAGTTCAATTATCTGCCAAAGATGCAAATATCTCGTCAGTTAAGCATGATTCATGCGGCATGTTTCATGTAACGCACTGGTTTGACATATTTCGGATTTCAAACACGTTTGAATTCAAAGAAATAAATTGATTTTATAATAATTTGCCAGAATCCAACCGTTTACAAATAGCAAAAGGTTCAATTTTCGGATTGTTTTAAGAAACTGGCCCTTATTACGGGTGCCACTTCACGGTGAAAACGAATCACGGTGATAACTTGCGAATCACGGTGAAAAAGATCGCGTGCAAATCAAATGGGAATCACTTGCACCATCCCTATTACGAGTGTCACTTCGCCCGTTTTCACCGTGAAGTGACATCCGTAATAGGGGCCACTATAATAAATATTGCTCATGCGTCATCGAAGCACATGTGAACGTAGCTTAATCTGAGTGGTTCAGTGATGACACCATCGAAAGCAAACCCGAAAAGCCGGTGAACAGCACGGTCTGGGACGTCAAAATATGCTTTGCAAAAATGTGCATAACTTTCGAAGCGGCAGACGGCGGCAGTTGAAATTTAGTGTATGACTAGTTGAGACCTTAAACTTTATGTCCATAAAAATAGAAGAGTGGAGAAACACGGAGCTTTTTTTTACAGACATTTAAAATTAGAGAAAAATCATGTTTTTTCACGTGAAATGCCTAGTGTTCAAATCAAAGCCTAGTTTGATTATTAAATTTTACTTATCCCTTTTTTTGGAAATATAGGTTCATACAAAGGTATTTCAATCATTAATCCCTCCATTTTAAGGGAAAAAGTATTTGTTTATGGTAAAAACAGATGTTATAAATATTACATCCAATTTTAATCGGATTTGAACCCCAACTTCCCGTACCTGACGTTATGCAAAAACAATCAGATTTGAATAAGTTTATGCTTGATTCCTCATAGTGAATAGCCTTAGTTTCTGTAGAGTATCAAGTTGAATTGAAATCCTGAGGAAAAAAAACGAAGTTTTGTCCAAGATTTTGCCCGTTCTGCCCGTCTGTGCGTCGGTGAAAATATGTCAAAAACCTAATAGTTTAAGACTTTTTCGGCGAGGCTACCTCGTTCTTCTTAATCGGCGTTTCAAGTTTATTGCTTCTACAATTATCTTAGAAGGCTCAACTTAGAGTTCCAAATTCATCTCCACAGTTATCAATTGAGATCTCCCGACACCATATACCATTTTTGCATTAACATATCCATTAAACTAAATCGACTGATCTAAGCGATTTTTCATACAGTAACCTGGTGGTGCATGAACCTATGCATCGGTAATCGTAGCAACCCTTTTGTGTGCAGAAAAAAATGACTACTTTGTCAGTTGACGTTCGACGATTTGTTCGTACTGCCAGCTGAACCCCCGGTGCGAAGAAGTTGGACATCGTGAGGCACCTTGTTTCTGCCGGATATAGCCGATCCGGCATTTACAACATCCTCTCCCTTCTGGAGAAAGATGAGAGTATCGAACGAAAGCCAGGCTCCGGCTTCCCGACAGTTGTGCCTGACAGTGAAGTGCAGCAGAAGCTGAAGAGGAAGACCGAGGGTCTGGATGCTTAATTGTTCCGCGTACCTGTGCAAAATTGACATTGTTAAGGGGAAGTGTCAATCGAGGCCAGCCGTGACTGAGCAGCAGCCAACCACCTGGAAGGAAAAGCTGAAGGTTCTGATGATATAAATCTTTCAGGCAAAACTTACTTGACGCTGAACAGCAACGACTGGCAAGATACCGGGTACTTTACGTCACCCACCTAGAAGGTATTGTATTTTATACAGACGGTTCCAGATTAGACAATCTTGTGGGAGCCGGGGTAACTGGTTTAGGGGTAGATGTCTCAATATCTATAGGAATAGGCCTATAGCAGAAATTCAAGCAATTCTTGAAAGTCCTTTAATAAAGATTGTACTCGAAAAGCAACATACAAATATGATCACCAAAAATTCATTTTGAGTCGGATAATTTTGGAACTCTCAAGGAATAAATAAATTGCATATTTATATAAACATATTGCAAAGTTGGTTTATTCAACCTCCTCTTCTAGGCTAAATGCCCGTACCATGGACTTAACGCTACCCATCAAATCTTTCGCAACATTTGCGCCATCTTTCTTACACACTTTCATCCACTCTTTCTTCAAACCCTTGCCGTTTTAAAAAACCTTGAAGGGTGAAGTTCTGGCGAGTTTGGTGGATTTGCCTACTTCGGCACATAAACAAAATCGTTGGCTTTGTACCACTCCATCGCCAGTTTCGCGTAATGGCGCCCAGCCAAAACAGAGTTTCACTTTCGTGGGACCGGAGGAAGGGCAGCAAGCGCTTCTGGAGGCACTATTCTTTATATATTTGGCCGTTGATGGTGCCGCTCGTTATGTATGGCTTGCTGAATTTGCCGCACAGATCGCCTGCCACACCAAGTACTTCTTGGCAAATTTGTCGACCCTCTTCTTCCGAAACTTCTCCGGAGCATCCAGGCGGGACTTGCCGACTAAAAACTTCAGGCCGGGGTTGGTGTCCGCTTTAATGTCATCGTGGAAAAAGTTTACAGTAGACCACTTTCGAGACGAAAACGTGTCGGTGAGTACAGTTTACCGGATCCTGGCATCTCTGAGCGTGGAGCGGAAGGCCGGTAGCGGCCGTCCGGCGAAGATAATGACGAAGAAGAAGAAGAAGAAGGAAGCGTTGAAAAAGCTGTTCGACAACAACGATGGAACGAGTTTGCGTGACGCCGGCCGAAAATATCACTGCTCCCATACCTTGATTCACCGAACCCTCAAGATGGAGGACATCATCGGTCGGAAGAAGATTCGGTCCTCCGAGTACACGGACGAGCTGATAGCGACCGTGAAATCACAGTGCCGGTGGATGACGAAGAACTACCGCGGGACGTCGTTCGTGCTGGACGACGAAAGTCACTTTCCGCGCTCGAAGACCCACATCCCAGGAAATGACAGCTACTATTCCAGTGACAATTTGGCCACACCCCCCGAAGTAAAATATAAGTTTAAGCATAAATTTGAAAAAAAAATATGCTGTACGTCGCCATATCGGACAGAGGGATTTCAAAGCCGTGGTTCCAGCCGAGCGGTCTGGCCATCAATCAACAAGAGTACCGGGAGGAGTGTCTTGAGAAAATTCTTCTGCCGTTCTTAAAGGAGCATCATGCGGATGGGAAGTACGTCTTCTGGCCGGACAAGGCGTCTTCCCATTACGCCAAAAAGACGCTGGAGTATCTTGAGCAGAAAAAGATAGCGTACGTGCCGAAAGAAAGGAACCCGACCAACTTGCCCCAGTGGCGTCCCATTGTGGATTTTTTCGGCTCTCTCAGTGCCCTAGTGTACAAAAATAATTGGCGGGCCAAGGATACGAAGCAGTTGATCACGAGGACCCGGAATTGTATCCGGAAGATGGACGTCAGAGCCGTCCAGCGCTCTTGTGAGAGCATCGAGACTAAGTTGCGTCGTACGGCTGTCCAGGGCCCCTTCTCCAATTTTCATTGACGTTTTTTTTTGAAGAATAAACATTATGTTTTTAATAAAAAATACTGAATCCGTTGAAAAAAAAATGTTTGTGTGTTAAGTATGTGACTGAAAAAATTCTCATTTTTTATTGAACACCCGTTATAACATCAAACAGACTGAATAAAAGTGTACACTGTCTGCGGCAAATTTGTTTTCCATCAATTTTTCTATCTGGAGAATATAAAAAAACCACATGAGTTTGAGGCCTTATTGACGACCTAGGACATCCTTAATATGAAGAAGTTCAGGAAGAAAAATAAGGCCTGTACTCGAAAAAAATGCACCGGACAAAAGTGTTCGCCAAAAATTTATTTTAAGTCGGATTTTCTTGAAATTTTCAGGGAATGAACTAATACATATGGATTATGTTTATGGATTATTTATGGATTACTTTATTCAATTTCCTTTCCATCGCGGAAAACCCGCACCTTTCCCTTAAGACCCCTCATTACATTTTGGGCAATGGTGGAGCCGACCTTTTTGGTCACTTTCATCCATTCTTTCTTCAACTCCAGCTCGTTCTTAAACATCTTGGACGATTTTCGAACTTTGGCTTCCATTATGGCCCAAAATCTTTCCACCGGACGAATCTCTGGTGAATTTGGGGGGTTGGCGGTTTTTGGTACAAAAACAACGTTACTGTCTCTGTACGAATCCAACGTCGGTCGCGCGTAATGGCATGATGCCAGGTCCGGCCAAAATAATGTCTCGCCTCCATGGGACTACTGGAAGGGCAACAGACGCATCTGGAGACACTCGGGGTGGTAAATTTCGCTGTTGATGGTACCCGTTGTTATGTACGGTTTACTCAGTTTACCGCATTGGCATATGGCCTGCCAGAGTAAAAATTTTTGTTGTCCACTATCTGCTTCCTTATGTCTTCCGGAACATCGAACCGTGATTTGGCAACGTAGAACTCCAGCCCCGGTATCTGTTTTGCGTCTGCCTTGGTGTAGGTTTCGTCATCCATAACCACACACATCGGTTTCGATAACCACTCTCAATAAAGCTTCCTTGCGCGGGAAGGTGTTTTGTTGATCACGCCGGTTCGGTGCCTTACGGACCTTGAATACACGAAGCCCAGCTCGTTTCATAGTTTGCTGAACGAACCAGGCGGAACACTTTGCCTTCAGAGCCGCGTCGCGAATCGAAAGGTTCGGATTACACTTCAAATAATCCAACACTTTCCGAGCCTTCACAGGGTCGGCTGTCTTCGTTTTTCTTCCACTTCTAGCCCGCCGCTCGGTCGTCTGGGTTTCGTTAAACGATTTCACCACCCGAACACAGCTGTATGGGTGATTCCCAGTTGTCTTCCGATCCATCTCATGGTCGCAGTCGGATGTTCCATGACGGTGCGCAAAATTCTCCGGCGATTTTCTTCTTGTTTCGATGACATCTCAATAACCACTGAACCGATTGTTATGAAATTTTGCACATGTAAACAATTCACTTCAAACTAATTATACACTAATTACACACACTCACGGACAAAAAAGTTACTCACGGATAAAAATGGTGCTTTTTTTTCGAGTACAGGCCTTAAATGCTTTATTAATAGTGTAAAGCATTGTTTTAGAATATTATACTTTTGCATACGTGATATTAAATTCTCTTTGATAAACGTTAAATATGTTTGTATTTTTCTGGGAGGTTCAGGTCATCCAAAATGTGCTTGAATTTAGCTTTTTGGGCTATACAAAGTTGCGCTACGTATTCAACCATATTCAGTGAATATTTTCGAACGTAAAAAAACATCATGAGATAAACGGGGAAGATCTACGTTATCAAAACTTTCCTTGAGTTCAGAACATATGAGGTACAGTTGTAACAGTAGGTGTTTAGGGTGTGCAAAGGGATAATATGTATTTAACAATATTATACTTAAAACCTACATCTGTAGATTTTAAGTTTTGAATTGTAGCATAAAATCTACAGCTTTTTGGACTAAACAAAGTAACCATATGAATTTGACCAAATTAAGTGAGTCTTTTGGAAGGTCATCCGGTATAATGAGATAACTTGGCATGTTCTAGGTCATCAAAACTGCCCTTGAGTTCAGAATTTAGGATCTATAGCCGTAAAATTAGCTTTATAACCTATGAAAGGTGAAGATATGCATTCAAACACACATTCTATAAGCTCACCAGTCATTAACAGATTATCTCGGGATGTTCAGGTTCATAAAAACTGACCTTGAGTTCAGAACTTAAGATATACGGTAGTAGTCGTACCCTTTTGGGCTATACAAAGCTACGATAAATATTCACCCATATTCAATGAATATTCTGAAACGTCCGCAGACATCATAGGATAAAGTTCTGTCCAGTGAGAATCCGGAATCACTTATTGTGTTGCAGCGGCATGGAAAGTGAAAGCTGCAAGAATTCTTTTACAGTGGTTTGTTTAGCAAGGCGCCCACTTTCTGTGGTAAAAACGGTGTTTCGTGCAGTGAGTCAAAAGTTATTCCAGATGGAAGCCGAGAGGAGAGAAACAATTCTGCACACCCACGTTGATGATCCAACTTGGTCCGCCATAAAAATCTCAAAAACGTTGAAAATCGCCAAATCAACCGTGTATGATTTGCTCAAACGTTTCAGGGAGCGAAAGAGCGTGGATCGAGTGCCTCAAGGTAAGCGTCGTAGTGGAACATATGACCGCAAGCTGAACCAGAAGGTGTTGAGAACCGTCAGAGCAAACCCTGGACTATCAGATAATGAAATCGCACAAAAATACGCTGCTGCTCGCAGTACCGTTCGAAGAATTCGTTTGCGAGCAGGATATCGTTCTTATCGAGCCAGCAAGCAACCAAACAGAACGTTGAAGCAAAGTTTCGTCACCAAAACTCGAGCTCGGAAATTGTACCAGCAGGTTTTGACGAAGTACCAAGGATGCCTGCTCATTGACGACGAAGCCTACGTCAAAATGGATTCCGGACAGCTTCCTGGCCAAAAATTCTACATGGCGACGGCACGAGGAGATGTTCCTGCGAAGTTTTAGTTTGCTTTTATGGACAAATTTGCCAAAAAAAAAAAAACTGATGATTTGGCAAGGGATATGCAGCTGCGGAGCAAAGACCAAAGTATTCGTGACGAATAAGACGATGGACTTGAAGCTGTACAAGGAAGAATGCCTCAAAAACCGCATACTACCTTTCATTAAAGCCCATAAAGGTCCCGTGAAGTTTTTGTCAGATTTGGCGAGTTGCCACTACAGCCGGGAAGTCATCCAGTGGCACGGCGATAATAACGTAGATTGCATCGATAAAAACATACATCCACCCAACTGCCCGCAGTTCCGGCCCATCGAGAGATTTTGGGCAACAATGAAGCGGAAACTTAAGAAAAGTGGAAAAACGGCTCGGGACGAGACTCAGATGACCACAATGTGGAACAAATGTGCCAAGGAAGTTGACTCCGGAGGTGTGCAGCGTTTGATGGGAGGAATAGAGAAGAAAGTGCGAATTTTCATTAGAAACAAAGAGAAATGATTTTTATTGATATTTTTTCCTTAAAGTACAGTGAATTACATTTGTTTTGATGTATTAAACTTATTTGTACGTCAATCCATTAACAAGATACAGATGATTTTATTATTCCGGATTCTAAATGGACACAGCTTTAACCTTGTTAGTTTCAGGTTATTCGAATTGTCCTTCAAAATGTTAGGTCTACAATTGTAACATTAGTTTAATGGGCTATACAAAATTAAGTTAGTTTGTTTGGCATAGAATATCCCATGATTATCTCATAATGTCAGTTGGTCTTCCAGGACATTCATTTAATATGTTTTAATACATATCATAACATCGCATAGCGGATAAAGCTACTGCTACAACTGTAGATCTTTGAACTCCTGGGCAGTTTGGACGACCCAGCACATCTCATAAAATATTTCCTACTTTTTTCAATCATTTCAATGTTATTGAGCATCAAATCAAACAAAATTATCCAAATTGCTTGTATAAATTAGGCTGAAAGGGTTAATTCAAAGAACGTTGCATTGTACTATCTAAATAGCTTACATTTATTATCGTAGACCTACGTCATCATTTCAAACAACCAAATGGGGCTGTACTTTGAAGTTTTTGATTACGTGCTTACCAGCAGTAACGTAGTGCTTATTTGCATTGTTGAAAAAATAGAGTTTTTCGATCTTCTTTAATTTGACCAACTCTGCCATTGCTTCATCCCCAACATAAACTTTTTCCACACTTAGCAAGGTCTCAATATTGTCCAAAATGTGCTCTGGAAGTGAAGCCTTCGCGGGCCACATTGGGCTGACAAACTCGACCGACGATGGTTCGCACCTTTCCAGATCAGCGTTCATTAGATGTATGCAGTGTTGGAAAAATCATTTTCGAAAAACGTTCACTCTTTGCTCATTGCACAGAGTTCGCGAACGAAATACAATCCAAAGTTCATGAATGCGCAGAGTGAGGAATCGTTTTATTTCCATTCGCGAAAGATCTTTCGTTTCTCCATCTCACAACGTTTCACTCGTATTCGAGATCCGATCCAACCGAATATCCCCTCGGCTTTGTTCTTTTTCTCTAGCGAGTATGAGTGGGCGATTTTCACGCTAGTTTTGATGTTAGTTTTTATCCCGCTCTTCGATATTTCTACCCAAAAGGGACTAAGTCAGCAATCGGACATACGTCAGGCTGAAGAGAGTGCATAGATTTATGCGAGATATCTTTCTGTCTAGATTCCATTTCTATGAAATGCGCAGTATGCTTTTCAAGAACGAATATGGTGTAAAGATATAGAGAGAGAAAAATGATCTGATTTTTGACGTACAACTACGTCTTTGTTTTCAATACAGGGGTACACGTTGCGAGTACAACAATTTGGAGCGTCACGAAATATGCTTAGGTTTTGAACGTTAATAAATAATTCATTTCATGGCAGAATTTCAAAATTCCCCCCACCCTTTTGGAATTTTTCCCCCCACCAATTTTAAAATTGGAATTGATTGATTTTCAAAATTAGGCTATGGAAAATAACGTAAAGGGCGATACGGTCAAAATTTGGTCAATATCAACTTGACGTATTTCTTTCAATTTTGCATTTAAAAAACCTGAACACCCCTCATTTTGAAGGTGTGTGTGTGTAGAATGTTGCTCCTATTTTGATTTTGGAATTCACTCTTCAGTTGTCAAAATGCCGTCCAAGCAAGAAGAGCAGCGTATCAAAATTTTGCTCGCGCATCGCGAAAATCCGAGCTACTCGCACGCAAAGTTGGCAAAATCGCTAAAAGTTGCCAAATCAACCGTTACAAATGTAATTAAAGTGTTTGGGGAACGTTTGTCGACAGCCAGGAAGTCTGGATCGGGGGGAAATCGAAAACCGGAAGCCGCTGAGACGACAAAGAGAGTTGCCGGTAGTTTCAAGCGAAACCTAACCTATCTCTCCGAGATGCCGCAAATAAGCTGGGTGTATCGTCTACAACCGTGCATCGAGCCAAAAAACGAGCCGGACTATCGACTTACAAGAAGGTAGTGACTCCAAATCGCGATGATAAACAAAATACGACGGCCAAAGCGCGATCCCGGAGGCTGTACACGACGATGCTGACGAAGTTTGACTGCGTGGTAATGGACGACGAAACCTACGTCAAAGCCGACTACAAGCAGCTTCCGGGACAGGAGTTTTATACGGCAAAAGGAAGGGGAAAGGTAGCAGATATTTTCAAGCACACGAAACTGTCAAAGTTCGCAAAGAAATATCTGGTTTGGCAAGCCATCTGTACCTGTGGCTTGAAAAGCAGCATTTTCATAGCTTCGGGACTGTCAACCAAGAAATTTACGTGAAAGAGTGTTTGAATAAACGTCTGCTGCCTTTCCTGAAGAAACACGGTTGTTCCGTACTGTTTTGGCCGGATTTGGCATCTTGCCATTACGGTAAAAAGGCCATGGAGTGGTACGCCGCCAACAACGTGCAGGTGGTTCCCAAGGACAAGAACCCTCCCAACACGCCAGAGCTCCGCCCAATTGAGAAATACTGGGCTATTGTCAAGCGGAACCTAAAGAAGACCAAAAAAACTGCTAAGGACGAGCAGCAGTTCAAGGCAAACTGGCTTTCTGCGGCGAAGAAGGTGGACAAGGTGGCTGTACAAAATCTGATGGCAGGGGTCAAGCGTAAGGCCCGGAAATTCGGATTTGGAAAAGCGGAAGCCTAACTGAATATTTTTCCTGAATTTTATACTAATTGAACTTGAAAAAGAAATTTAATTTGATTTTTTAAATAAACGATTTCACCGATTTACACGCGTTTTCCCTTGACCAAATTTTGACCGTATCACCCTTAAAACAAAAGGATATTTTTTTAAATTTCTTTTTTCAAAAAAAATTTACCAAATCCACAGTATAATCTTAGCACAGACTTCATATTCAAGTAAGGAACGTCTCCTAGGCAGTCATGAATGTTATATAAGGGGTACACCTTCGCATTTTAAGTCAGTCTTACGGCAGTCGTGAAGCTGTGCATAAATCTGCTGAAGGAACGCAGTTGGCAGCAACAAGCACCCTGGAGGGTGCACTGACAAACAGTCGTTACCCAGAGAGGCTTTTGTGCAGTTGGCTGTTGGTGCTGATTCTCCCGTCAACCTCGCTGCTGAAGACTACGAGTTGGCGGGAAAAAGCCGCTCGTGACAACGAGACAAGAATCATCCCACCTCACCTGCAGATGGCCACCCGCAACGACGAGGAGCTGAACCAAGAAGACCAAGAAGAAAACCCAAGTTCAATCGCGAACCATGTTTCTCCCCCGTCAAGTAAATCCGTCCTTTTCAGGACGACCAAATCAGTTTGCCAAAGAGTTGTTTTGGTGAAAATTTTCTCTTGTGCTGTTTCAAATTAATTTCAATTGCCGCGCCCCGGCTGAACATAGCATTAATTTAACGCCGCGTTCCGGAGTAAATGACAAAGCGCGTTGAACAACCAACGAATGAAATTCTAGAATGGATAATTTGAACCGAACTGCGACACTTCAGACCGACCATGTGGTTAGGTTCGTTGTAGTTCCTAATTGTGCATGGCGGATTAGTTGCTGGTGATGGCAAGTACATAAGGGGCTATGCATAAACCACGTAGACATTTTTGGAGGGAGGGGGGGGGGGGGGTTGGGGTTATTGACCAAAGTCTACGATCCATACAAAATTTCAAAAAAATGTATAAAGAAAAGTCTACGAGGGTGGAGGGGGTATCTAAGATTTTCAAAAATGAGTCTACGTGGTTTTATGAACCGGCCCTAAGGCATATTTCTGTTAAGAAAATCGTCCGTCTAGCGTGCAGTAATTGAAACTAATTATTGTGGCGCAATAACTGAATTTCGTCCCTTTTGGTGCAATTTGTATCACATTGCCTTCTTTGGTACCGCCTTCTTTCATGCAAAAGCATCCGACGCCATTACATAACAACTCTTAGCAGTACATTTTGATTCAGTCTTACGACAGTCGTGGAGCTGTGCAGTGGCTGTAGGATCGCAGTTGGCGGCAGCAAGCACCATGGAGGATGCACTGGCGAGCAGTCGTTGCCCAGAGGGGTGTTGGTACAGTTGGCTGTTGTTGCCGATGCTCCCGTCAACCTCGCTGCGAGAAACATGGCTGCTGAAGCCTACGAGTTGGCGGGAAATGCCGCCCGTGACATCAACGAGACAAGAATTATCCCACGTTACCTGCAGATGCCAGCCGCAACGACGAGGAACTGAACCAAGAATACCAAGAAGAAAGCGCAATTTTAATCGCGAACCATGTTTCTGCCCCGTCAACTAAATCCGTCCTTTTCAGAACGGCCATATCAATTTGTCAATGAAAGAGTTTGTTTGGAGGAATTTTTCTCTTGTGCTGTTTGAAATTTCAAACAGCACGTGCAAACGTGCCGGAGTAAATGACAAAGCGCGTTGAACAACCAACGAACGAAATTCAAGAACGGATAATTCGAGCCGAACTGCAACATGTCAGAACGACCATGTGTACAGATCTATAGTATAGAGGGTAGGTTGAATTCGTTTTAGTTCCTAGTTGTGCATAGAGAATTAGTTGCTGGCGGTATATAATAAATAATCCATAAAATGATTCAGTATTGAACAAAACCAATAACTAAACAACTTGTTTGAAATTTTCTCTTTTGCAATCGCTGCCCGCTGTTTGCTGGCATGTGATGATTTCCCTATCACAGTCATCATTCTCTTATAACTAGTTGTCGCAGCATATGGCTGCAAAGTATGTGCGTGAATCGTTTAGTGTATGGGAATTAGAACAATCAAGCGATCTAGATTGCACATTTCTGCGTAGTCCTACGTAACTTTTGCGCACAACCCCATCTGGCTGTACCTTATAGTTTTTTCGTATCCTCGCGTCGGTGATTCGAGTAGAAAAAAGTTTTAATTGAACTTTGAAATCATAACGCTTTTATAAACTGGTCGAATTGCACTGTATCCCGATTTCACCTATGATCGAATTGAGTTCGCTTGACTGTCGGAATACAATCAAATCTAGATTGATCTGTCGGAATGTCGGAACAATCAAATCTAGATTCAGAATTACTAAGCGAGTAACCGAAAATAAGTCCCTTTTATCTGATTTACTGTTCGTTCCCAGTTTTCTCGACTATTTGGATACCAAAAGAATATTCCGTTTTTGAAAAAACTGAATCTAACAAAATATTTTTTGAAAAAAAGTGAGTGTAAAGCAAAAATGGCTTGATTCTTTTATGTTGTTTCTTCAATGGACATTTTATTTGCATATTGGATAAACATTTTAGGTATTTTACTCCAATCGACCGTTCGATTCGTCATGGGGTTCTCTGAGTTTATGGGGCTTATTACGGTTGTCACCCTTCACTATCACTTTCACTTCACTTACGCATCACCTCACTTTTTTTCTGTTATTACGGGTATCACCGTGATCAAAAATGAACTCCGTGAGGTGGAAGTGATAGTGAAGTGAAAATTGTAGTAGCCCCCAGAAAATCTACGGTTTGCGTCACTTTTTTCGGTGGCGTGATGGTGCCGTGGCAACCATAATAACACCGAGTTCAGTCGAATCGTCACCTCGGATGAACTCTTTCATATTTTTTCACTTGGGTTACATTCGTAATAAGGTTTTCTGCCCTTCAATTAAGGTAGAGGCGGGACAACGTTCGCCAGGGCCTCTAGTTTTTTTGTGTATATTTCTCGACTTTTATATAGTGTTAATTTGGTTGACTATTGTACAATAGGTAGAAGTTATTTTTTTTTTACTTTTTACAATCGGCGGTGCGAAAATAGTGACTTTAGTGACTTTTGGATGCAAATAGTGACTTTTTAGTGACTAGACTCAAAATAGTGACCAAGTCACTAAAAAGTGAACTGCTACCAGCCCTGAGATGTTTATATGTTACTAGCTGACCCGGCCAACTTTGTTCCGCTCTAATCGATTTTATGATTCAAATAATTCCGAACATTCATGATTCAATTTTTTTTATTTACTTTAAGCTAGGTTTGGCTTGTTTGTCACCTCAATTTGTTTGTCGTTCATTTGCGATCGATAACAGATTATGACACTTGAATTTTAGATATTGATTGAATGATATTGATTTCGAGTTCGTTTGAATTTATATGCTTTATTTACATGATTTTAGAGGATGACAGAATCTTGCGCCAGTTCAATTTAGTGCTTTGTGATAGACTACATTCTGTGTTGCATTATCCGGCGCATAAATAAACAAAGATTAATAAACAACAATGCGAGAAGCATTCGAGATTAATTCTGCACACTTCTACAGATTGACCTTGTGATTTATTGATTTTTATGTCACAATGACCATGCAAGGTATTCGTTAAAACTCGAAAGGTAAATCGTTTGAAATAAGTGGAATTCTTGGATTGAGCACTATTCTTGAATTGTTATACGACCAATTTTGTTCCATTTCACAATTTCGGTTGATTGAGGTTCCGGAGCATGATGATAACATATCCAATCTTCAGTCTTAAATTATATGGTGGTAATCCTGGTAAATCCAATGAATTCAAGAATTCTGTTGGATAAATCGTTCCTTCGTCCGGATTAGTCACACAATCATTTAAGTTGAATGAACGTAATTGTCCAGGAATTGCATTTTGAATTATGAAATTCAAATCCTCGACATCCTTATTTTTCGTTGCCAAAATCGAACGTGCTCTTAAGCAATTGTGGTTCTCATTATTCTGGACAAAGTTTGGGAAAACTGAGTTCCTCTTTCGTCGTTGTGAAACGGCAGACATTCGGCAGGAACGAAATCAATCCATTGCCGGGAACGAAAGCAATCCACGGATCGTTTTGCTAGGCAACTCGCATATTCGTCGTCAACTGTAGCTTCTTTACATATCGCCCCGAAAAAGAAAGTTTAAGAGCGTGTGGAATGACAGCTAGTGTTTGTCGAAAATCAACTGGCAACAAAATCATTGCGCCTCCAAAAAGTCTCGAGTTACTGCGCAGATCATGCATAGTTCGATCGAGTGCTATTATGCATTCGTCCCAGATGATGATCTAAAAACACTGCAACACGTTCGTCATTGTCGAATTCTTCGAAATGTTGCATGTCGGTTCGTCAGTCAGTTGGAGATTCAACGGCAGTTTCAACGCAGAATGAGCCTCTCGACCACCTTCCAACAATGTGGCTGCAATTCCTGAAGAGGCAACTCCCAGCGCAACATCTGTTCTTGAGCGAACCGAAACCAATAGTAATGAAATAAGGTACTTTTTGCTAGTTCCGCCAGGTGTATCGATGAAGAAAATGCCTCCATTTCGGTCGACAATCGCTTTCATCAAAGTGTCGTAAACGTCCTCCGTTGCTGAGGAGTCAACAACGGTACGTTTGTTCGAACCACTTGTCTCAAAGCGTCATGATCGTATTTTCGTTCATGCTCCAACTCTCGATAGAATGCATTGTGAATTGCACGATTTGGAGTTGGCATGCCCAATTTGGACAACAAAATCAGCGCCTCGTTGCGCATCTCATCGTTAATTTCCAGCTCGTAATTTAAAGTGGTTGTGCGAGCTTGATGTAAAATATCATCAACCATGTCATCCTTGTATTCGACTATATTTGATGTAAAACATGTCGAAATGATGATCGCAAACAGGGTACCAATTTGATTCGCAGGTGCAGTAACAATGGCATCGCAAGAGTTAAATCCCGCTGACCGCTGACAGGCCTCTCGATATGTCGCACATAGTAGACCATCCACAGTCCGAAGCGACTCGAACGAACGAAGCTGGATCACGAACATAAACCAAAAGCAGAACAATAAGGATACCTGTGAAATTGCGCCAACAATGTCAGGTGGACTATCAACGTCATCTACGATACATGTCAAGGAAAACTCGATCAAAACGAAAAAATACCATACATAATGTATTGAAAATCTATCACTTTCTATGTTTTCATTTTTCCCATAAATTTGTCCAACTTTTTTTTTTATATATATACCTTGTGTGCCCACCCACACAAAAAAAAAAAGGCAACTTAAATCGGACGATCCATTCTCGAGTTATGAGCGGTCTTACGTACGCCACTCTGTTTTATATATATACTAGCTGAACCCGGTGCGTGCGCTGCTACGCTTGCAACTAAATGAAGGAAAATTTAATATAACTGGCACGTTTATGGTTTTTTTTTAAATGAGTTTTTTTTTCTTGAATAAACAGGGGTTCAAACTTCTATCAAAACATGCTTCTTCTCGAGAAATACACATTTTGTGTTTAAGTAACCTGGATAATTCTAATTTTTGGTAGAAATTTGTGTTTCATTTGTATGGGAGCCCTCCCTTCCAGAGGGGGGTGGTTTCTCAAACCACCATACAATTATTGCCTTCAAAACCCCCCACATACCAAATTTGGTTCCATTTGCTTGATTAGTTCTCGAACCATCACATTCGGCTCATCGATTATAATAAAAAATTGAGTTTCATTTGTTTGAAGCCCCTCCCCCCTTCTTCAGAAAGGGAGGGGTCTTAAACTACCATAGATTCAGAACTTTCCGAGTCTATAAGGGTCTGACAGTCAGACAGACAGAAATTCATTTTTATGTATATAGAAATCTACCCTCCAAAAACCCCCATATGCTAAAAGTGGTTTCATTTACTTGATTAGTTCTCGAGTTATGCAGAAATTTGCTTTTTATTTGTATGAGAGCCCCCTCCTCTTCAAAATGGGGAGGGGTAATGAACTGCCATAGAAACATTTCTTGCCTCCAAAAACCTCAACATGCCAAATGCAAAATTTGGTTTCATTTGCTTCATTGGTTCTCGAGTTATGCTAAAAATTATGTTTCATTTTTATGGGAGTCTCCCCTTCCAGAAGGCGGAGGGGTCTCAAACCAGATTAGAAACATTCATTTCTCTCAAAAACCTATACATGCCAAATTTGGTTCCATTTGCTTTAATTTTTATCGAGTTATACAGAAATTCGTGTTTCATTTGCATGAGAGACCCCTCTTTCAGTACGCGGAGGAGTCTCAAACCACAATAGAATCATTTTTTGCCTTCGAAAACCTCCACATGCCAAATTGGGTTCCATTAACTTGATAAGTTCTCAAGTTATTCAGAAATTTGTGTTTCATTTGTATATGAGCCCTCCTTTCAGAGAAGTGAGGGGCTCGAGTCAACTTAGAAACATTTCTTGCCTTCAAAAACCTCCACCTGCCAAATGCGGTTCCATTTACTTGATTAGTTCTCGAGTTATGGAGAAATTTGTGTTGGATTTGTTTAGAAACTCCCCTCCCTCCCCCTTCCAGATGGCGGAGGAGTCTTAAACTTCCATAGAAACATTTCTCTCCTCCAAAAACCTCCGCATGCCAAATTTGGTTCCATATGCTTGATTAGTTCTCGAGTTTTGCACAAATTTGTGTGTCATTAGTATGAGAGCCCCCCTCTTACAGAGGGCGGAGGGGTCTTGAGTGACCTTAGAAACATTTCTTGCCTTCAAAAACCTCTACCTGCCAAATTTGGTTCCATTTACTTGATTAGATCTCGAGTTATGCAGAAAATTGTGTTTCATTTGTATGGGAGCCCCCCCTACCAGAGAGAGAGAGAGGAGGGGTCTCGAGCCACCGTAGACATATTTATTGCCTTTAAAATCCCCGCAAGCCAAATTTGGTTCCATTTGCTTTATTAGATGTAAAGTTATGAAGTAATTTCAGTTTCATTTGTATGACAGCACCCCTTCTAGGAGAGGGGAGGGGTCTCAAACTACCACAGAAATATTTTTTGCCACCAGAAAACCCCACATGCCAAATTTGGTTCCATTTGCTTGATTAGTTCTTGAGATAAGCAGAAACTTCTGTTTCATTTGTATGGGAGCCTCCCTTTCTAGAGAAGGGAGGGGTCTCAAACTACCATAGAAACATTTCTTGCCTTTAAAAACTTCCGCATGCTAAATTTGAATTCTTTTGCTTGATCAGTTGTCGAGTTATGCAGAAATATGTGTTTCATTTGTATGGGAGCCCCCCTGTTCAGAGGAGGGAGGGGTCTCTTACTATCTTAAGAACCTTCCCCGGCCCCAAAAACCCCTGCATACACATTTTCACGCCGATCGGTTCAGTAGTCTCCGAGCCTATTAGGGTCAGACAGACAGACAGACAGACAGACACACACACACACACAAAAAACATTTTTTTAAAATATAAAAAAATAAAAAAATAAAATTAAATAAAAAAAAACAACAAACAAAAAAAAAAAAAAAAACCGCGGGGGCGGGTTCCTTTTTTTTTTATAAAAATATTTAAAAACAACCTACATCTAGCGGTGTAGGATTACTCATTTTGATCTTAAATTAGCAGATTTTTAATATAATCCATTTTGGGTCAGCATATCCATAAGGATTTCAGATGCCCTCGCGATAAAACAAATAGATTATTGCAAAACGTGATTCAAAACACGCAACATTTGGATCATTTTCTTTGTCAGATGCCAACAAATTAAACCAGAATGTGGTATAAAACAAAATTTAGAACAACCCGGTGCTGGAGTTTAGAAAAACATATATCCAAATATTTAGATCTATACCGGTTTCTCATGAGGATTTCAGATTCCCTTATTGTATGGAAATTCCTTTATACAATAATATTTTGAGGGTTTTTTATTCATTTGTTTATCGTGTGATTGAACGGAGAATCATTTCTAAAATGTACAATGTCTACCGAACCGTCTAGATCGTTTAACTTCAACCGTAACTCACAAACATTCACCTAGACATGAAGACACCAACGACTGGGCAAGATCGGTCGTAGACAAATTATAACTTGTTGAACAGAGAGTAAGCGGTAAACAAAAATTATGATTGACACCCTTTCCCTCCGAGAGTTTACAACTAATCCCTGGACAAGCTACTGCAAGATGCCGCTACTGGTGTAAAATTATCCAGCTTTGTCGTCTGGAGAAGAGCCGAACCCGACCGGTGCCAGTGGTCACATACTGCACCTCTGCATTCAGTGGGAAAAGCAGTGCACTCGTCCACATGTCAGCCAGCTTATTTGTCGCCCCAATCCCGGTTCGCTGACGACTGCAGTAACTCTTCTCCTTTGGAAACCAACAGCGGAAAATGTGCAATCTTTGTGGTTTTACTCGACCGTCAGCATGACTGTCTGCTCTTATTCTCTCACCCGCTGCTGTCACGGTGAATCCCACGAGATTTACACCACTCTGATGCAGGAGTCCGCATCTACTTACCTCCGTTGACCATCAACCAACTGAACCTCCGAACCTGACTTGGCTACGATCTAAATTTGATTTTTGTTTTAACATTTTTCGATTTGAACTTTCTCACACCGCCGGCATGGACCACATCGGCAAAGATCACATCGGCGGTCTTAATGTCAAGAAGTCCATTTTTGGTACTTTTGCATTAGCGTTTACACACATTCCACACACCTGGATGCAAAATGCCATCAAGATCTGACCCGGTCTGGCATTTTCGACGTAGGAGAGCTCTAGCAAATAAAACTTCGATTCGTGCTGCGAGCAAGAAAGCGTGCTTGGAAATTGTAGCTACAAACTGCTTCACTGATAAACAACAAAGGTGGGCTTTTACGAAAAGGCCGGGAGAAACGGCCGACGATAAGAATAATTCGCGTGTGTGAGAAGGTGCGGTCCAAACAAGCACAAACGGTAACGGGCACCGTATGACCGGAAGCTACCCGCAGAAGCCGGCTGCTAGAAAAGACAACAAAGGGTAAATGCTTTTCGAAAACAAGATCAAACGATGATGCCTTTGCTGCTGCTGCTGCAGTTGGTGGGAGTGGGAAGCTTTTGGACACAACCTAAAGAGCTGCTGCCTGTGGGTGAAAGATTGCATTTCTATTTTTCTCCGATAGCACCCAGTGAGCGGAGGCGATCTAGGCCTACAACAAGCCTCTTAACTGGGCGAAGAGGTTCGGATTTGTTAATTTTGCATTCTTCTAGAGCAGTGCTCTTTGGAGGTTGTTTCGTAGCTTCCAGGCTTGTGTTTGAATTCAAGGTGTTGTAGCTGGTTCTGTTTCAATGTGGTAGGAAAATATCAACAGCCGATTTCTTAAGGTGTTAAATACTATCACTGAGTCTTAAAGATGAACTTCCGTGGCAGCCAAACTCACGCAAAACTGCAATGCAGGGGTCCGTAACCTGCTCATAAATAGATTCATCTCTCGCCTAGACAGCCAACCCGCAGGGCACTGTCATTACCGCCGTTTTGCGTTATCGCAGCTAAGTTAACGTCAAGAAACGTTCAACTCCACCCAGCATTTCCTGGGTGGTGGCAGCAGCAAGGGAAGTCATAGTTTATTCCAGTTCCAACACGGTACCGACATTTATAAAGCGAGCGACCTTATCATCTGTATCATCTGTACGGACGTTCGTCGTTTGTTGTGTCCAAACTGTCAGTTGATTTCGGGAAGGAACGTTCATCGTATCTACGAAAGTCCCAAAGCACCTAGGAATGAGCAAAGACCATTGTACCATCTCGTGGGTTGCAATTGCGAAATAATTTTACGCCTTCGAATGGCCGCAAGCGGTTTGTAGGTTTTGAGTTTAATATGCACTCACCCGGTACGTAATACTGACAAAGAGCACAGAAGTTTATGCGAGAAATGCGTTTTGCCCGACTGGTGACTTGAACAGTAAATTATAGGCTTTAATGTAGAAGAATATTTGTAGGTGCTATTTCTCGGTGGTTGATGTGGTGGATTTAGTGCAAAGCAGTAACGTTAATTATAAGGGACTGCGTAGTTCTATGAAATCCAGCAGCAATCGGAGCTCGTTGAACCTTGCAAACCTTCCAACCTTCTTAAAGTAGATGTTTCAAATTTTTTACCCTGCTCGTCGATTTGAATTTGGAATTTGAACTTTAATGAACAATGTTGTATGGAAGATGTGTAAAGGGCAGAGCAAACGCAATGATATGTTGGCCGGTTAGCCTTAAGCTTACCAAAGGTGTTTATTTAGGGCAGCTTTATACAAAGTTCAAACAATTAGGTATTTAATTGGAGACTTGTCCTCTTCACCGCTTCTCAGTGAGGACGGCCAGTGTTCGCACTACTCACACCGTTAACGGCAAAAGTAATATCCGGCCGGGTGACTTGAGCTGCGAACGACAAACACCCAACTGCTGTGTTGTATGGAACTATATCATTCGTTTTCGGTGCCATCGATTAGGATATATTTTTATGAATCTACATCATGGTTTTCTGTTCATCTTGTTCTTTTCAGAACAGTTTGCAAACAGACAAACCATTCTCGAGTTATAATTTTGTTTAGACATACTAGTCATTCTTCTATAGGTCTTTCTCAAAAATAAGTTGAGATTTAAAATGGCCATAATGAATGTTTATGCAAAATTATCCAACAAAAACGGGGCTTCAAATGGTGAGTTGATAACTTCGAAAGAAGGTGCGGTCCTCACAAGTTCCTACCTGATGCCTCCACGAGTGATATGATCACAAAAGACTGCCAGCTGAAACATGGCGACGCTGGTTGGCGTAGCCTGGGCAATGTTGTCATTTTCACAATAGCGAAGTGAGGGGGTGCGACAAAAGATCCTATACCTGTAAATCATTGTGTTTACCCCCCTGTAAATAACATCTTTTATTTTTTCATTTTCATTCAATTAATAATTTCAGCACGCTTTCGGAATCATGTTTGCATTCCAAAACCATTTAAGAGCCTGGAGCAACATGACAAGCATCAAAGGCTCAATTTGTTTTTCAGCATTTCAGCATAAAATTTACTTTAAAATTGCAGGTCTGAACTTCAACAACTATATTCATAAAAGACTGGCATGTGCTTATAAGCAGTATAGGATTATATTTAAATATTTTGTTTACTGGTATTATGATAAGATAAGCCATTTGTTTCAGAAATCATCAAACCGTGCGCTTCGATCACTTCAATTGCTATCTTTGAAATGTAACTAGAACAATATGAAGAAAATTTATGAAAATGTCTTATAAAATAATATCTTTTATTGAAATTTTATTTTTGATATTTGGAATGATATATTCTGTTTCCAGCTTTTCCAGGACTAGTAGGATATTAATACATATCTAATTTTTATTTTTTTCAGTAACAATCCAGTGGATGTCATATATATTTTGTAGATTAGCATCAGCATCAGCATTAGCATTGACGTTTGCACACCTCGTGGATGGAGCTACGATGAGGAATAATTCGTTGCAGACATTGCATGTCACCATGAAACGAAACCAGTTTCGTCACGCAATAATCTTCACAAAGACACTCCTCGATCGCTCACCTGGCCACGTCCATGCAACCGTTGGAGATAGGAAGAATTTGGTATCTACCTTGAGAAGACACGGGGAATATTTAAATAGAGTGCCCTGTTTGGTGTACAGAACAAATATAAATTTAGTAATGGTCGTTGGGCACATCTTGTCTAAGAACGTTATGTGATGCTCCAATTCTCTTCAAACGGTTGAGACTTAAGCATTAACTTTAGTCCTAGCCCTATACGGCTTATGGTTATAGCGCCATTACTCGCTCTCTGAAAAGAGAAGAATATCTGAGAATGCCCATCGTCGTATGGCGCTCTAGCATTAATTAATTCATGTCCTAGCTTTGTACGGTCCATAGTTAAAGAGCCATCACGCACTCTCTGAAAATAAAACATCTTAAAATGGAAATGCCTCACCCAATTCGTCCTGCGAACTGCTCCCGGAAGCTATACACACACACACACACACACACACACACACACACACACACACACACACACACACACACAATTTCTCCACCGGTGAAAAAACTTCTGTTGCGTATCGAACACCAATTTCAGCTCGCCTGACATCCGCCTACGATCCGGATCATTTTTTCGAACTTCTCATTTACCCGAGGGTGTAACGATTTGACTAATCAATACTTTGAGAACTCGGCCACCGAAATGTTATAAACAACTCAAAACACGAAAAACCGGAAGTAAATTGGAAGCTTTGACGGGAGAAAAAATATTTGCTGCCATTATGAACGAGGAAGTTTTAGTTACTATGCTAAAAAAAAAAACAGAATAATTTGACGGATCCGTTTGTCTTGAAGTGGTTCGAGTGACGAAAAACGTGAATCGAAATTCGAATCAGCTATCGGCAGTTCTTGAGACAGATGCTCGTGACTTCAATACACTGATGTAACTACAACGTGTTTTCCTGGGATGGAAGAGATGCAGACTAGTGGATGCAACTGACGCTGGTCGCTGCTTTAACTGTTCGGAGTTTCAACATAAACCAGCGGCTTGTACGAAGCCAGCTTGCTGCCCTAAGTGTGCTGGTGAGCATAAAGCGGAGGAATGTGAGGCAGATTTTGAGAAATGTGTCAATTGTCATTCGGAAAATGCCAAACGCAGCTCCGATGTTGACCAGTTTCTCGATGTTGCTCATTCGGCTTGAAGTTACGACTGTCCAGTTTACCGGAAACGTCTTGCCAAAGCGAGACAGAGGATCGACTGTTCAATATAGCAACCAACTGCACTCTTCACCAACAGTTGCTCGCCGTCGCCGATGGAAGAAAATCACCAGCTTGATGACCCAGCTGGTCCAGGTAATTTCAAGACCAGTATATGTCCAACCGAAGCGTACACAGACACTGCACCTGTTCTCAAAAGAACTCAACTATTCCAGCTCCCTTCGAACGATTATAACCACGCATGTTACGACGCTACAGCTACTAGCAGCCCGCCGTCACCGACGGATGAAAATCATCAGCTTGAAGACTCACTTGGTCCAGATACTAGCAGTCCACCGTCACCGATAGATGAAAATCACCAGCTTGAAGACTCAGTCAGTCCAGGTAAACTCAAGACCAGTATATGTCCAACCGAAGCGCCTGTTCTCAGAAGAACTCAACCATTCCAGCTCTCTTCGAACGATTTGCATTCCAGCGACCACTCATGTCATGAAACTAGCGCTACGTGTTGTCGGCCATCATCGACGGATGTAAATCACCAGCATCATGACTCAGCTCATCGCTGTCTCAACATCTTCTACCAGAACGTGAGAGGATTGCGTACAAAAATGAATGAATTCTTTCTCGCTGCGTTAGACTCGAATCACGATGTGATCGTACTTACCGAAACCTGGCTTAACGAGCAATTCACTTCGCTGATGTTGTTTGGAGATCGATACACTGTGTATAGAAAGGATCGTGATGCTGTTCTCACCGGAAAAAAAAGCATGGAGAAGGAGTTCTCATTGCCGTTTCCAACCAGCTAAAATCTAATATAGTCTCTATGCACAGCAAACTGGAACAGCTGTGGGTACGCATCCCAAGTAACAATTTTAGTTTTATTCCAGCCGTAAAGCATTCCTCCCGGCTTTGTTTATAGAACTACATTCAAAACTGTTTTGTCTACCAACACCTCCTCTATGCTTCTTTAAAGCCAAAATGTGTACAAAGTGGCCCACTCTATAGACGGTTGTGAAAACAAGTTAATAAAACCTTTATAAGACCAAACAGATTTTGAATATATTCCAGTGATAGGTGCTATGACCACTTGAGAACCTTCATAAAACCTTTTGGCTGCCATGAAAACCAGCATGCGGCCAAATAGCCACAGCTGTCAAACTTCACTGTGATATCGTGGTTGGTTTTTGTTGTTCTGCTTTGTTCGATTCTCTGCTCTTCTGATTCATTTAGCAGTAAATAATATCGAAGAAAAAAGGTCAAATGATGCGGGAAATTTTGTTTGATAGCAAAATATCCCAAGCAAATTGAGTTTTTTACAGCGTATCATGCTTCAAATCATATGCGCATTTAAATTTGTGGTGAATATTGGCACGATAAGAGCCGAAAATTAATGCGCCTCGAAAATCATGTGAGTACACAACAACAAACACAAAATTAATACAAATATATTCGATAAATTAATCTTGAATTTCTTGAAAATTGATGAAATTCAATAAAGTTATCTAAAAAATGCAGAAATTGGTCTCCGATCTACAGTTCATTTGCATTACATTTAGAAGTTGGTGCATTTATTTTTCCCTATTTCAATTATTTCGTATATTTCAACATGGCGATTGGAAAAAAATCACAATTCTGGCATAAAGCCAAATTATCTTCGCAATGACTACTTTAAAACTATTTGGTTATTTGGTGGCTTCCCTCAATGCCAATTTGCCGTTTAATACATTTACTGGATGCAAAATGGTTTTAATATGCTTTTTCAACTGACCATAATAAGATAGTATAAATGATTCCTAAAACGGCATTTCAAAACAGCATTTTATGAGTTCATAAAGCCAAAATAGAACCTTTGATAGGAGTAAAAGGAATTTGAAATAACGAGGTCTTAACATCGTTTTAAACAAGCTGTGTAGGTTCCCACAATCCTGACTAAAATATGAAACCTATTGGCAGCTCTTGGTGTCATAATAAAACCAAATTTATTTCTAGTGGCTTTGATAAAACCTTAATAAAACTTAATAAAGCAGGATGGTTTTGGCAATGTTACTTGGGATATCCCAACCCCCCCCCACACCCCCCTCCCCCAACTTTCACCACACCCACCCCCCCCCCAACTTCGCCCCCCCACACCCCCCCCCCCCCCCAACCACCACCCCCCCCCCCCCCCCACCCCCCCCCCCCCAAAACAAAAAACACCCACACACCTGTGACCCCCACAAACCGCACCCCCCCCCCAGTTTTCCCCCACGAGAGAACTGTTTGTCAGTGCAATATAACGAAAGCTGCTGAACCGATGGTTGAAATGGATGCATTTCATCATTAGCGCTGCCCTCAATAATGTTCCTGAAGGAGTACTAGAAATACAGAATATAGTCTTTTCTGAAGCAGACATCAATGATGCTATCAATAAACTAAAGTGTTCGTGTCAGCCAGGGCCGGATGGTATTCCACCTATTGTATTCTGGATGTCATCTATATTTTGTAGATGCGCATATATTTTTTCTCGTATTGACTTACTGTAGACGCTTTTCACATGGTCAAGTAATTTAAATTGTGTCTTAGAATTCCATGTACATCATTCAAGTTTGAAATTTGTGTAAATAGCATTTTTGTTGTATATGATATATTTTTGTTTTGTTTGAGACAAATAAGACCTTATAAAGAACGAGTACAGCATATGTATTTCTGTTTTTGATTCATTTCATAACGTTTGCATTAAAAAATGGACAAAAATTTCCAATTTTTCATGGGTTTACCTTCACCCGCACTGACGAAACTACCCATGCAGCATCAATCATAGTAACCCATGAGTCAGCAGACAAAATTTGCCAGCTCTATCAGTCGAACTCTAACCGTGATGGCAAAAACAGTGAAGCAACTCCGTTCAGAAGTGTGCGCGTTCAAAGAACGGCACCCCGCCGCGTCGAAAACTGACATCTTGCGGCACTTTGTGGAGGCAGGATACGCACGTTCCGGCATCTACAACATCTTGGCACTATTAGACAACAATCAGAGCATCGAAAGAAAGCCCTGTTCCCCGGACGGCCGACGACCCTGAGCGACTAGAAGCTCCAAAGGATGCTGAAGAGGAAGACCGAGGGAAAAGTGGCTACATCGCTGCGTGCGCTAGGCCGGGAGGTCGGTTCAACCGGCCAAACAGTGAAAAAGTACCTGGCGAACATGAACATACATGTCAGGAAGCGGAAGTCACGTCCACTGGTTTCGGAGCTGCAGGCAATGACGCAGCGGCAGCGGCTGAATAAGATGGTCAACTCGATTTTCCCGGCGAATCGCGACGTGGCGGTGGTGATGGACGACGAGACCTATCTCACCCTGGATGGCAACGACTGGCAGGGCACTTCGTATTTTACTCCCCCCACGAAGGAAGTGAGCTCCGAGGTGAAGTTCATTTCACACACCAAGTTCCCCAAGCAGGTGCTACTATGGCTGACAATCAGCGAGAGGGGGATGTCAAAGCCGCTCTTCTTTCGCTCCGGACTGGCCGTGAACGGGGAAATTTATAGTACGAAATGCCTGCCGGAAGTTGCGTCGTTCATCAAGAAATACCATAAGGGCGAAGACGCGGTGTTCTGGCCGGATCTGGCGTCGGCCCACTACTCGAAGCGATCGTTGGAGGAGATGGAGCGGCTGAATATCGATGTGGTACCCAAGTCGGCGAACCCACCCAACGTCCCCCAGCTGCGTCCCATCGAGAATTTCTGGGCCAACCTGAAGCGTAAGATCTACTCCAATAATTTTGTCGCAAAAACTGAGGGGGAATTGATAAATAAAACGAAGAAAGAACTCAAAAACATGCCTACACGCATGTTTTCGTCCGCCATGGCGAATGTTCCGGTTAACTGCCGGAAGGCCGCTCGCAAGGGCGTAGAGTTTTTTTTTGCAAGTAAGCTTAAATAATTACCTTCCATGGGAAATTTATCAAAAAGCAATTATCTGTCTTAGCTCTTTTTATCACCATCCGAAAAAAGTCCATTTTTTTTAATGCAAACGTTACGTCATTCCACCACGCAAGTCGAATGGACCACAGCTCTGCCTACTTGTGATTCACTCTTTGTTAATTGAGGGGCTATGGAAATACGACCCAGTAGGATCGCCAGATGATAATGTTCGGAGACGAGAGATGATAGCTTTCATTTGAACAGAATCATTCGTTGTCTTATAGTTTGAATGACAGTATTGGAAAATTTATTAAGTATGTACCGTCTGGGAAAAATCAGCCTACTTAATTAGATTTTTTTTTTATTTTCCTGTCACATGTATCCGATAAGTCGTGACAATTTTTTTCAGGGCTATTGGCACAATGTGTTATGCACACCTTATGAATTTTATATCATAAAACATGCAAGAAAAATCGTTATCGAGATTTCAATTGAAGAGGGTTTCAAATCCATATCGTCGATTAACGTTCGTTGAACAAACATTCGTTTATGTTCTATTTCAACAAGAATGAATTCATTTTTGTTTTGTAACTTGTAAAAAATCTTCTGTACCGGACAAGGAAACCACTGCATCCGGGTTGGTAATGCCGTACCATTACTAACTAAGTAACCTGTGCCATCATCATCACATGTCACTTTATATTAACATTTGGCGTTTAGTTGCTTCATGTTTTCTGTTTTTCCCACTGTATTTACTGGCTACACTGTCCCTTTCGGCTTTCGATTTATTTTTGCATTGAACGCGGTACCACACAATCAGCAAGTGATCCGATCGGAAGCTTCGAGAACTAGCACTCAATCGATTAAGGAAACGAAAATGAATCACCAACAGACGTCAACGAACGAATCAATAAATTGCGCAAGCAAGCAGTGATGAACACGCATACAATTGACAGGCGACCAAGTTCATGCTATGTTCATTCAATGTTTACCTTGGCCCATCAGTTTTCGGTTTGAGAGGGGAAGCAGAACCTCCCATTGTGTGCGTCTATTGGATCAAAGAAGAGCGTGCAACGGATGATTTATGATACGATTGGAATCATCCTTGACTTCAATGATGCCCTGATGCACACTCCCATCCCAGTATTTATATGTTTTGAATCAATGAAATATAAAAAGGTTCATGCAATATATATAAATAAAATATGGAATATATAAACGAAATAAGTGTATATAAAGAGTATGTAATTTGATACGGAACAATTGGTAGCCTGTTCTGTATGTTTTCAAAATTGTATTCCTTGCATGTCGAAATGTTTCTTTCTGCTGGTTCTAGGGAGCAATAACATGTAACAGTTGATGTCAGAACCTTTAAACATAATTCAATCAGAAGCAATAGTTAATATCAAAATGGTAGTCAATGGTTGCTAAAATTGTTAAAATTAGTAACACCAACTGTCGAGCTTGTGAAGAAGAAAAACCAACAAAGAAAATTAATCGAACTTCAATCCTAAATACAAATACCTCCCCCAGATTTAGCCAAAGCGTCATGTATTGAAGCCACTATATACGTCTAACTCAGAGGAGTATGGAGAAGGGATTAAAGAATAATTTGAAAGAATAATAACATAGATAATTTATCAAGTAAAGTTAAGGTGCCGCCACACGGCGGCTATTTCTAGTATATAGTGAGCTATATGCTAGAAAACTATGTAATAGTTCATAGGAAAACCTAAACTATGTAGTGATAGCTCATAGTTTTGACTTGCAAGCGATAGTTTTACGCTATGATATAGAAGCGTGCCCGTTGTCGTGTGTACACTCTAGCGATAGTTTCTATGTGATAGTAGCAGGCTATGAACTATTCCATCCGGACGGAATAGTTCATAGTTCGTTGGTCAAAGATTTTTAACAGTTCGTTTGAATTTTTTGCTAGTTTGTGTTTTCGCGGTATTTTCAAAGCAAAAATGAACCAGGAAAAGAAATTCTACTTGATTGAGCTGTGGGAGCATCATCCGGTGTTGTGAAACCCAACTAATCCCGATCATCTGTGGAAGTGTATACACCGTGTCCAATATATTCTCATACACTTTTTCCTTGCATTGGTGTCGTGCAACTACTCAACATGCTTCACGTATGTGTTGGTGTAGTTTTGCACTATGTTTATACAAACGCTTTTAGGTTATGTCCGATTGTTTTCATTCGGTGTTTATCTTTTACCAGCGATGAAGGAGTTTCGTGCTGTGGTGATAAAAAAAAGTATTTGAAAGGTGAGCGCCCGGGCGCTATTTTCAGAAATTTGAAAAACCTCGGAGTAAAGCGGGATTTTGTGTACCGAACCATCCGAAGGTACCGTGACACCTGCTCGTTGGATGACCGGAAGAGATCCGGTCGTACTCGTACGGTGCGGACTGCACGAGTTGTTAAAGTGGTCAGGGAACGGATTAGACGAAAATCACAGCGCTCTGTACGTAAAATGGCCGCAGATCTGAATGTTTCGAGATCGTCAATGCACAATACACTGCAAAATGACCTCGGATTCCAAGCTTTCAAGAAACGTAAGGTTCACGGAGTTTCGGAACCTTCCAAGCAGAAACGACTCGAAAGAGCAAGTCTGCTTTTGTCGCGGCACGGTGGGGAAGAATTTATCTTTTCCGACGAAAAGTTATTCGTCTTGCAACAATCCCACAATGTCCAGAACGACAGATTGTGGGCTCTCTCTTTGAGAACTGTTCCAGAGAGTGATAGGAATATTCCACGGTTCCAAAGTGCTACGTCAGTGATGGTTTGGGGAGGAATTTGCAAGCGAGGCAAATTACCACTGGTTTTCATCGAAAAAGGCGTTAAAGTGAATGCCGTATATTATAAAACGGAAGTTTTGGAGAAAGTTGTCAAGCCATATGTACAAGAGGTGTTTGGAGATGATCACTATGTGTTTCAGCAGGACGGAGCGCCATCGCATACTGCAAATCTCGTTCAGGGCTGGTGCCGAGAAAATTTGACCGACTTTTTGGACAAGAATGAATGGCCTCCCAGTTCACCAGATCTGAATCCCTTGGATTATTTCGTATGGTCATACATGCTGGCGAAGGTAAATGACCACAGGGCGTCTAATATGAACCAATTCAAAACCGTAATCAAACGAATTTGGGACGAAATGCCGATGGAAGTCGTGCGTGCCGCCTGTGACGGTTTCGAAAAACGTCTGGAGCTGGTCAAGAAGATTAAAGGCGGTGTTATTCCAAAACATATGCTGTAGTTGATCAGTATTATATTGCAATATAATGGGTAAAGTTATCAATAAAATCTGGATTATCGATTTGAAATAAATAGAGTTTTATTTTGTATGAGAATATATTGAACACGGTGTACTTCAAAGTGAGTGTATTATTCTGCTTTGCAGTTCCTCATCCTTAGAAAGCTTAGAGCAAGGGATATTGATACCTAGCTAAGTACTTAGTATTTTCAAGATGATAACGTTGAGAGACAGATTACGACTCTACCCATTCCGAAGTTCAACCTTTGATTTTGTTCCCTGACTCCAACGTACAATCACCCCTTTTTGAAACTTTAAAATCCGAGTGGATCGGAACCAAAGCCAGCAGTGCGCAATTTGAAGCGTAGAAAGTCATCATATTATGAGATAGCGCTTCTCTCCAACTGCGTCAAAATCGTGTCCAAATACACGGAACTTAAAAAACCAACAAATCGGGCCACTATTCTGGGTAAATTGACCAACTAGTTGCTGAAGACGTTGTGGGCTGAAGACTGCCTTATATAATAAATATTCGTTGGCCTTAAGGAATTTGAATAACAAATTTGAGCAGTCCTATGAAGAAAAAATAATTTTCAGAATGTATCAAGAGCAGCTGATTGTCCTCGCGTCAGATGAGCCATACAACTTACCCGAGTAACACATCGTCATGATTTTATGTTGAGTAAGCTTCTATATAACCAAATATGCTCATATAAAAGTATTTTCAACCGTTATAGAACTTGTGTGTTGCTTGGATGCCCACCATCGGAGCCAAAACAGGCATCTCAGGAGCTGAAGATCCTGCATCAGATTCCCCAAGAACAATCGGGAAATACCCCACCATCACTGATCCTTCCTCTTGGTCTTATGATGACATACGTAAACTTGTATTCAGCACCCAGCATACCCATTAGAACGAAACTGAACTACTTTTTATAATTTAAATAATCCCTGACGCTCTTTGCAGGAGCTTCAATACTGACGTGCTTTCTGTCCAACGCCCTACACAATTGGAAAATAGCCATTTATCTTCAAAATCACGTGAAATTGACAGCCAATCTTGTTGCTGCTCTAAACACCGGTACGAATAATTGAACTAAAATTTCCCTCAAAGCAATGAACTTCTCAGAAGAACTTCCCTGACCTTCTCAGAAGAACTTCCCTGACCTTCTCAGAAGAATTTCCTTGAACTTCTCTAAAGAACTTCCAGTGAAGAACTTCCCTGAATTTTTGTGAAGAACTGCCCTGAAATTGCTCTGAAGAACTTCCCTGAAAATACTTTCCTGAAATTCCCTGAATAATTTTCCCGAACTTCTCTGAAGAATTATCTGATGTTCTCTGAAGAACTTCCCTAAAGTTCTCTGAAAAACTTCCCAGAAGTTCTCTGCAGAACTTCACCGAAGTTTTCTGAACTTCCCTGAAGTTCCTCCGAAGAACTTCCCTGAACTTCTATAAAGAACTTCCCTGAATTTATGTGAAGAACTTCCCTGAAGTTCCTCTGAAGAACTTCCCTGTAGTTTCTCTGAAAAACTTCCCTGAAATTACTTTCCTGAAATTCTCTGAAGAATTTCCCTGAACTTCTCTGAAAAATTATCTGAATTTCTCTGAAGAACTTCCCTGAATTTCTCTCCGGAACTTCCCTGAAATTCTTCTGAAGAACTTCCCTGAAGTTTCTCTGAAGCACTTCCCTGTAGTTCTCTGAACAACTTCCCTGAACTCCTCTGAAGAAATTCTCCGAACTCCTCTGAAGAACTTCCCTATATTTCTCTGAAGAACTTCCCTGAACTTCTCTAATGAACCTCCCCGAATTTCTCTAAAGAACTTCCATTAACTTCTCCGAAGAACTCCTCTGAGCTTCTCTGAAGAATTTCCCTGAACTAGTGAACCGGATCTTCATAACCCAGCTCCTTCAGCAGATTAGCTTAAATTCCCTAGCCTCCAAGATGAGCAATCCACGATTTTGTCCAGACTTTGCGAATTTTTCGTGTTATCCGCCTTTTCAATATGATGTACGCAGCAACTGCAGCAATTTTTCATTCTAGGTCCATCGCTGCCAAATGTGCCCATGATTACTTCCCAAATTTATTTTCTAAAAGCTCGCAACTGAATATATGCGACAACAAAGAAAATCAATCGTGTGTACACCGAAAAAAGTTAAGTGATAGCGCTACGGCAAAGATTTCTACTACATAGCTTCTATTACTTCATAGCTCATATTTTTGCAAAACCGTTTCTCGAATCTCATAGAACTATGAAATAGATATCTATAACGGCTATATCATAGTGAACTATAGCATAGATTTCAAGCGCCGTGTGGCGGCACCTCCTTATAATTTCTCACCCGTGTTTGGCAGTATTGAGAGAGGGACAAATCGCTAGAACTAGAAAAAAGCAATAGGTAGTATAAAAGCCCGACCGGTTGCATAACCTTTTGCCAGTCAAGGGGATTTCCTCCTCTTGCCTATCCTGCATGGGGTAGTATGGTAAAGGGTTATGTGCCTGATCGGATACTACCGTTCAATGCCCTCCGCTCGTTTTCAAGCTTGATCTTTCAATTTTCAAAGCCTGCCGTTGCCCTATACGGAACTATCAATACACTTTCTCTTCATGCCTATTTCGTTCTAGCAATAAATTACCGTACACTCCTAGCGCTTCGCATGGAGATGATAAATTATCTACTTCTGACAAACTTCATCAAAGATCGTTTCTTCCGCGCTTGGGAGAATACAAAAACAACAATTAATGTGTATAAAGATTATAGGTGAGGGGAGTATTTTCTTTGAGAGTAAGGTGAAGAATGGTTATTTCGTGAAAATAAGGAAAACTCATACTCTCTAATACATTGGTTTTGAGAGCCTTATTCATTTACTTTATCTGTTTGTAATGTCACAAACTTTCTGGAGGCTCTCTTATATTTTAAAGAGTCGTGACCTTTTCAAATTTACACATATTCTTGAGGTCCTTCTTATTTTGTAGCAATTAAGGTATGCATTAAAAAATGGACAGATTTTAGTGATTCTGCATGCGATTATCTTGCAACCAGGTGGTGAATCCACCTATGTATCGCCAACCGCAGCAACCCTAGTGTGTACAGAAAAAAAAATGACACGTTATCAATCACTCAAATGGAGTGGCTGAGGGTGCTGGTGAGAAACATCTTTTCGGCGAAGCGCGACGTCGTGTTAGTGGATGACGAGACCTACTTGACGCTAGGCGACAACGACTGGCAAGAGGCCGGATACTTTACCAAAGAGGTAAGAGTTGACGTCAAATATATCGTCCGTTCCATGTTGCCGAAGAAGACCTTTCTGTGGCTGACGATCAACGCGAAGGGAATGCCCAAGTCTCCATCGTGGTTTACGGTGAACGAGGAGATATACAGTACGAAGTGCCTACCGCCTTCATCAAGAAGTATCACACGAAGAAGAATGTGGTCTTCTGGGTAGACCTGTCCTCTGCCCATTAAACCAAGAGATCAACCAACGTTTTATTGAAGACCACCAACACTCTCAACGTCCCCCAGCTGCGACCTATAGAAAATTTTTGGTCGAATCTCAAATGAAGGATCCAAAACAAGAAAGAGCATCCGAAATCCATCTTTTTATCGGTCATGGCGTAGGTTTCTGTCAACTGCTGTACGGCCGCGCAGCAGAGTGTCGAAGCATTTTCGTAGAAAGCTCAATAAGCGTAGGATTTTAGGAAACTTTGTTGTATTGAATTATCTTTTGTAGTTTTTCTGTATTGCCATTCGAAATAAGTTCATTTTCAAAATGCATACGTTATCTAAAATTTGTTTAAGTGCTGGAGTTTGTTAAAATTATGTAATATATTTAAGTCTTGAAACTCTTTATTGTTTTAATTCTCAGAACGGTATCAAAATCCTCGTCGAAGACTTCTTAAAAGTTTTTGAAAACTTAAGACCACTCGATGCTTAGCTCAGTTACAAAACCTTGTGTAGCTATGCTTCGTATTAAATATAAAATCACTTTATTCAGGTATTTACCTCTAGAATTCATAAAGTCCTTAAAATTCAGGACAAACTTGTTAACAAATGTCAAAAAGCACATGGTATTAATTTTGATTACCAATAAAAAAAATCGTTGAAAATTAACAAAGTTTCTACAGTATCTCTTGAAGAAAACTTGTGTAAAAGCTTATAAAAAATTCAAAATTTTTTTTTTAACTAAAATACTTTTTTAAATATTACTGAACTTCTGATTAATTCCGCAAATCTTTTTAAATTTGAATAGAAGTTTTTTTCAATTTCTTAATTATTCAAGTATGTAGAAATTATTAGGAGTTCTTTGCAAAACATATTGTATCACCTACATTGCAAACAAAATCGTCAAATCTTGATTATCTGATAAGTTTCCAGATTTTTTTTTGAGTTTCTCATTAGTATAAATAGGTTTCCATTATTTTTGTATTCTATAAACTTTCCCCCCCCCCCTCCTCCGAAGATTTCGTGTCGATTTTTGGCGAATTTTATGGCACCGAAACTTAACCGATTGAGACGGAAATCATTGTTTATGATGATCAGAGATGATGCGTGCTCCTTTACAACCCTTTTCAGGTTGGTTTTAATTTATTAAATCTATTAGCCCGAACAAAGCCTTAAATTCGGACAAACTTGTTAAAAAATGTCAAAAAGCACATGGTATAAATTCAGAGTAACAATAAAAAAAATCGTTGAAAATTAACAGAGATTCTACAGTATCTCTTGAAGAAAAATTGCGCCCAAGCTTATAAAAATTAAAAAAAAACTAACTTTTTAAACTAACATTTTTTTAAAATATTTCTGAATTTCTGATAAATTCCGCAAATCTTTTTAAATTTGAATAGAAGTTTTTTTCAATTTATTAATTATTCAAGTATGTAGAAATTATTAAGAGTTCTTTGCGAAAAATATTGTGTCCACTACATTGCAAACAAAATCGTCAAATCTTGATTATCTGATGTTTCCAGGTATTTTTTGGAATTTCTCATTAAAATAAATAGATTTGCAGTTGTTTTATTTGTATTTAATAAACTTGCTTCCTAGTTTTCGACAACATGAATAAAATCTTTAGATGTTTTTAAAAAGTTTTGTTAATTTTTTTATACTTCTGCAAATTTAATTGATTTTTTCTATGTTTGAATAGTTTTAATCATAAATTCATTCCATGAATTCTCCCCTGAACCTTAAAAAAAAGCCTGGGAATAAAAAAACAAATTTCAATTCCGATGCAGTCAATAATAATTAAAATTAATGACTGCTTTCATGAAGTACATGATATTGTAATTAGACTTAACTTATTTTAATTTTCAACTAAATAATTATTGTTCATTTGTAAAATTTTTTCATTCAGTAGTCTCTCTTGATAGACTCTTGATTTCAAAGTTCATCGATTTGATGGATTTTTATTAAACTCAAAAATCTACACTAAAGTACACTTGCGGTTAGTTTTTTTATGTTTGCAAAAATAATAATAAGAAAGCTGAACACTTTTTAACAGTCTCATTTGTACTATCGTTTTTCTGAAATTGATTGTAGTCCATACCTCAAATATCAGCAGGACTTCAAACTTAACCATTCTTCAGAACTTTGAAATCCTGCTGAAGATTCTTAAAATTTAACAAAAGTTTCTTCACAAAGTTTTAAAGCTCCTAAGTACTAAAATATATTTTTGAATGACGCTTAACATCAGGGATGGGATAGTTAAGAAAAACAATGGATATAGTTTTTGGCTCAGGAAGTACCAGCACATCGGAGCCAAGCTTAACGAATCACTCCTTAAAACATAACTAACGACAAACAACCCCTAAAATATTCTGTCAAAATAACACAACGGATTACAACAGAAACATAGATTCTAAGGGTTGTATTGAAAATAAGTTATCCACGTTTGTTTTCTTTCAAATCGTGTAAAAAAATGATGTTTTATTCGAGAATTGATTTGATTAAAAATGATTCTTTATTGTACGGGGTACTTAATCATTGTGAAGACAGGATGAAATTAATATTATAATATAACTAGCTGAACCCGGTGCGTGCGCTGCTACGCTTGCAACATAATGAAGGAAAATTTAATATAACCGGCACGTTTATGGGTCTTTTTTCAAAATGATTTTTTTTTTCCTTGAATAAGGAGGGGTTCAAACTTCTATCAAAACATGTTTCTTACCAGAGAAATACACGTGTTCAAGAAACCTGGATAATTCTCATTTTTGGTAGAAACTTGTGTTTCATTTGTATGGGAGCCCTCCCTTCCAGAGGGGGTGGGTTCTCAAACCACCATACAATCATTGCCTTCAAAACCCCCCACATGCCAAAATTGGTTCCATTTGCTTGATTTGTTCTCGAGTTATGCAGAAATTCGTGTTTCCTTTGTATGAGAGACCCCCCTTTCAGTGAGCGGAGGAGTCTCAAATCACAATAGAAATATTTCTTGCCTTCGAAAACCTCCACATGCCAAATTTGGGTCCATTAACTTGATAAGTTCTCGAGTTATTCAGAAATTTGTGTTGCATTTGTATGGAAACCCCCCTTCCTCCCCCTTTCAGATGGCGGAGGAGTCTCAAACTTCCATAGAAACATTTCTCTCCTCCAAAAACCTCCACTTGCCAAATTCGGTTCCATATGCTTGATTAATTCTCGAGTAATGCACAAATTTGTGTTTCATTAGTACGAGAGCCCCACTCTTACAGAGGGCGGAGGGGTCTCGAGTTACCTAAGAAACATTTCTTGCCTTCAAAAACCTCTACATGTCAAATTTGGTTCCATTTACTTGATTAGTTCTAGAGTTCTGCAGAAACTTGTGTTTCATTTGTATGGGAGCCAGCCCCCCCCCCCTCCAGAGAGAGAAGAGGGGTCGCAAACTACTGTAGAAACATTTATTGCCTTTAAAATCCCCGCAAGCCAAATTTGGTTCCATTTGCTTAATTAGATCTAGAGTTATAAAGAAATTTCAGTTTCATTTGTATGACAGCACCCCTTCTAGGAGAGGGGATGGGTCTAAAACCACCATAGAAACATTCTTCGCCACCAGAAAACCCCACATGCCAAATTTGGTTCCATTTGCTTGATTAGTTCTTGAGATATGCAGAAGCTTTTGTTTCATTTGTATGGGGGCCCCCCTTTTCAGAAGAGGGAGGGGTCTCTTACTATCTTAAGAACCTTTCCCGGCCAAAAAAACCCTGCATTCAAATTTTCACGCCGATCGGCTCAGCAGTCTCAGAGTTAAATCGTGACAAAGGAAACCCCAACTCATTTTTATTTATATAGATAATATTATTAATCCAATGCGCGATATTTTGAAAACGAAGAATTTAAACCGCGCAATTCAGTACACACACGAAAAATGACAGTCAAACGCACAGCATACTGTGATGAACACATTAAAATCATCACAAATACACGCGTACTACGCATATGTACGTGGATAGCTAATTTGCGATACATTCCTTAGTTCCGAAAAGCTCAAGAATATATTGCAAGGTGCAAGGTGCAAGGTGTACTTGGGACCAAAGGCTGATGGAGATTTACATACAATATTCTCTGCGTGACGAAATAACTCACACGTCATCAGTCAGCTATAAATAGAAGATATGGTAAAGCTCAAAAATCTTTTGGCTTATTTTCAAAACATTAAAAATGATAACTTAACTCAAGACTGTTTGAATATTGAAGCAGCTTCAAAACAAAGCTCTGAAACATATGAGAATATCCTTCTAATCAACATATAACCCTAGGAGTGGACAGCAATTTCTGCTAGAACCAAAGATGTGAAGAAAAAGTATTGATAGGTCCGTAAGAGCACGGCAGGTTATGAAATTGAATAGAAGTAGTTGAAATTGAGCATAGGGCATGTTTGAAAGGTGGCATCCAATCAAGCAGACAATCGTTTGCCTAACTACCATAATGCTTGGTAGGCAAGGGGGAAGGGAGCCCCCTTGACAGGCAAAAGAGTGCCGGCCTGATCGTGCTCATATACCGCCAATGGCACAGAGCAGAAGAAGTTTTAGTACGGAATTGCTGAATAAACAATATTACGGATGTTCCAGAACTTCCGGAAGACCACGCAATGGCCAATTAGAGACATACATTGTTCTCCAAATCGCTGTACTTCTTACATGTTATGTACAAATGGTTTTGAAAAAATCGTATTGCTTTACGACGAGACTAATAAATTTACCATTTTATCGGCTTTCCGGAGATTCCAGGCCCAAACTTACTTGGAAACACATAACTAAACTATGTAACATCCATTTTTAGACTTTTTTGCCACCTTTTGTATAGAATTGAATCACTGTGGGATGGACTGGTCTTTAAGCTGCATCGATACAACTTCCGATCTATCGATCTATCATTCACCGGCTCCTCCAGTAGGGCAACTAGAACGATCACGGTGGCTACAGTGATGAAATAATTGGCCACCGACGAAAGGAAATGTCACGTCATTCAGTCGAGAGCGGTAAATTATCTGTTTTCCAGTAAATTGCATACAATATCAACAAGCTGGGTGGCTAATCTTTAGCAAAGAAAGTGCATACGGCTCTAGAATGTAACACACGGTTTAACGTAGTCTACATCAACCACGCGGTCGTGTCTCGTACACGACCCCACTGATTTCCTTCTAATTTTGAATTTGTTTGCGAATTTTGAAAATTATAATATCTTATCTACCCGTCAGATCACTCCCCATCATCCCAGACCGGACCACCAACGTAGAACACGCTGACATACAACGATAAACATTAACAGACGACCCCATCTTCTTGGGCCGTAAACAATTTCAATCCATTGTTTGCCCAGAATTCTGCGTTCAGCGTTGATTTGCAACGTTCCTAGACGCGCTTTTTGTGAATGGAAGCCACGCCGCTCATGTTTATCGCAACCAAGCACTTTTTGCATCTTCATTCTGTTTGATGGTTCCATCATTTTTGGCCCACAAAAAAAAACCAACGCCCCTGTACCGGAAAGGAAGGCAAAGAATTTTTACGAAAATTTTAATGTGCTGATGATACCCAAACTGCCTCATCGACTTCGCCGTCGCTGGTTTGAAAAATGGGCCCATCTATCTGTTGAATCTCCGCACTCGTTGTCACGTTGGTTCGAGGACGGAAGTCACTTCGCACCACCCAAAAAAGAAAAAAAAATGAATAAGACGACGACGAATCTCTGACTCCGATCTATCTTGGCAAGCCCCATCGCTCGATTCGCTTCAAGGCAAGGATGATGATGTATGGCCTGCGTTGCCCAAAGTTCATCCCCGACAATGAGCGAACGGTCGTTGAATGGTCACCCAAGCGTGACCAACAAAGACTTTCACTAATTCGGAATAAATCACCAACTAATTTAGCCCCCGGTGCTTGTGGTGGCATTGGTCGTCCCTTCCAACCTATGTCGTCATCCGAAAACGGCAACACAGAAGCAGCTTGATTAGCATAGATAACTATCGGACCGTGTTTTGTCCTCCCGTCTGTTTGCTAGTTTCTTTTATCTGCATACTCCACCTATATATCTGAGGAACCTTTGGCCTCACTCGCTCCCAACCCAGCAGCTGGACCGAAAGCCGCCGGACCCATAAATTGCTGCATGTCCGAGAGCTCGAAAAAACTGATTAATGGCAATCATTTGTATTGTTGTGCGGCCAACTCCTCGGCAATCTGTTGCCACTCGGCTGCTGCTGCCGCTGGCTCTGCTCGAGAAGGTTTATGATCCGTGAAGTTTTGGATATAATGATAAAATGGCTGTTTGCGGACCGAGTCACAACAAAGATGAATCATTTTGCGAATCAAATCTTTTCCTTACTCGGCGAAATGTGTGGGGAAGCCTTGAAATCGGATTTCCGCGAATGCTAATCCCCTGGGATTTATTAAATGAATCATTATTGTTAGTTAATCCACTCGTACGGACGCAACCGCTCGGCGGTAATCAGAATCCACCCACAGAGCTCACACAAAGTGCGCTGCACGGGCGGATCAATCTGGCGCCAGCCGCTCAGCCAAGCAGATATTCGATTTCTTGCCCCAACCGCAAGGCGTGTTAACTTACTCATTATCCACATCGACTATCAGACGTAACTGCAATTCTAACAACAGCTGCATTGAATCGCGAAAGCCACGCGATCCCAGCAAGCTGGGTCAGTCGTTCTGTCAATTTGATCAATAAATCTGTCATCTACTAACCGACTAACTGCGTGGACTTGATCTTGGCAGTTTCTACTGTTTGTATAATGCTATCTTTGTTTGATTTGCTCGTTAGAACAACAGACTGGGATGGTTGATCGTATTTGGAGTAATTTTATTGCTGCGAGTGCAATCGATGACGAACAAGTAGCTTATTTGAATTGAACTGTGCTCTGTGTTGAAGGGACACATGACGATCAGTGGGTTGATGTGAAAGCTTTGTGAAGCGAAAGTTATGACCAGAACTGGGCTCGAAAATTATAGCTAAAGCGAAAGGCCATGAATTCAGACGGATAATTTGTTCATAAATAAGTGTTTATTTCTGCTTTTTGCAACACAGTAACTAACAGTATGATTTGTATATTTAACAAGGATGATCCAAAATAGTTTCGAAAATAAAATTATTTGGTTTTATTTTATGAGCAGATAGCTTCGCAAAATTTTGAGAAAAATAAATAAATGATGGCGCCTTTTGCATTTGCATTTCGAAACATTTTGAAATTAGTGTATAACTCAGTAAAGGATAAAGACAACTAAAATTAACATAACATCATATAAAATTCAATGATTATCTAACCAACAATATGAAGGAGCAGCGCTTGTAGAATTGTTCAGTAAAATTTTAATTTGTTAATTTGTATGAATAAATGTTAGGGTGCCAATGTATATGTCACTTTCCAATTTCAAAAAAACGACATTGCTCACAATTTTCATTTCCCTAATATATGACCCAATGCAGAATTTGAGCCCCCTTCGGACATTAGGCTAAGCAGATTTTCAAAGAAAAAATCGCATTAACGATCGTTCATATAGGCGGTTTCAGAAATTATAAGCACACTTTCAAAATATTAAACATGTGTTGTTTTTTAAGATTTTAATTATTTTATTTGGCAAATTATATTAGCACTGATTTTTTACATAAGGCTTGCTCGCGACAAAATCTGGAAATCCCTAAATACGTATATCTCTGGAAATACTTCATCAACGCGTGAAATATTTCGCAAACTGATAAACGTTTGTCTGTGCATTGTGTAAAATCATTTTTGGGTGATACTACAAGCTTTTAGATCGAAGATGGCGTCGAAAGAAGAGAAAGTGTGAAAAGCAATGCGGTCGCAATGAGAATCCGGATCTGTCAGAAAGAGGACTTGGTTTTCCTGCAAACACTGTCCACAACGTTCTTAAATCTTTCGATACACGTTTGACAACAGCCAGGAAGGCTGGGAGCGGAAGAAAAACTATAAGGGGCAGCCCAATGGGGTTGTACGCAAAGTTGACGTAGGACTACGTAGCAATTTGTAATGAATTTTATTATTATTATTTTTAATTGCCTGTATTAGAATAGAGGCTGCATTGATCGATTGGACCAAGAAGCCTTGCCGAAAATCAGTGTATAACACACGACGGTTTATGTAGACAAAGTTAAACCGTTTGATGCATTGTCTGGTTCAACATGGAAGATTAGTTTCGTTCGTATCGTAGAGCAACATTGGGACGTTGGATCGGCATAGATAAGTAAGTATGTTAGACAATTCTATGATTTGCTCTTTACAAATCTTTTGGCGGTGCTAGACTGCATTTAAATGTTGGTATGATGAAAGGGCAACGGCTGTGCCAGCCGTGGTGATTGTGTTGATATGATCGACTAGCTGGAGACCATTATTCTTATGGCGTTATTGATTGTTGAAAGTCTGTTTGGGAATTCAAAGTCAATTATTAAAGATATTTTTGAACATTGACTTGACAGTTCCAACTGATTGAAGCAACAATCTCAAAAGTTATTAGCGTTCAAAATGTTTCAAATATTCCTGATTGTCGCTATTTTTCAAATTCATTTGACCTCTACCATAGCCGATGGACGTAGTCTAGGTAAAAATAGCGTGGGTGTTCGTAGAGCAGCATTACAAAGTAAGTGTGTGACAAAATTCTATTGTACACTCTTTAGAAAGCATTTGGTGGCTCTGAAAAGGGCCGTGTGGTTTGAATGATGATACGGACACGGTCGTTTTTGCTACGAAGGTTGAGAGGGTTCTGATCTTTTTGGCATGGAAGATAGTTGAGGACTTGTTTGAAATATGAGTTGTATGTACAAGTACCTACAAGGTTTCTTTAAAGAATATATAACTGTATAAAAATCATTATGTTAATTGGTTATCAATTTAAACGATAGTTTTTTTTTTTTGCAGGAATTCAATAAACCCTTAATTCCTTCTTCAAATGTTTAAGAGTCGACTTTAAACTCATGCTTTTATATAAAATAGCTTAAAGATTTATTCGCTCCGATTGCTGCTTTTATACTTTGCAGCCATATTCTGCGACATTTCACTTTCTCTTTCAAACACTTTCTCAAAAATATTTGATTCCTATTGCAAGGTAGGGACTCTATCCAACGCACTAAAATGAACAGAAACACTTTCAAGCACTGATTGGATTTAAAAAAGAACATTACCAACATTGCACAACTTGTTATAATAAAATTATGTCTGTAATAGGGAAATCATAACATGCCAGCAACCGGACTGCGATCGTAAAAAGTAAGCAAACTTTAAACGACCCTGAGCTATTTTCTATACCGAAACATGATTTTAAGAAATATTTGGTATTTATCGAACAGAAATTGTGTGAAATTCAGGATCGGCCAGGATTTACGAATTAGGTAGTTGTCATGCGGATACAATGAACAAACTCTTATAATAATTCAGTATAACACTCTTTCAAAATCAGAATAGTAGCCCTGAAGAGATCTTTTTGTGTGAAATACATCAAATAATAGTTATTGACATTCTGTAGAAATTTGGGAGCCAGGGCGCTAAACACAGATGGTTCTACCCCGAAAAATGCCGTCCTGCCTGTATAGACATAGTTATTGCGGATTTTTAACACTCAACGTTTCGTCTTTTCTACATCATCTACACATACATCGATATCATCTTCAAACATATCAATATCATCATCAAATACATTTATATCATCTACATAGATATCGATATAGTCTACAAATATATCAATATCATGACCATATACATCTATATATATATCTATATCATCTACATATATTTAGAAATCATCTACATATATATCTATACATCATATCGTGATATGGCTACCAACTGGATCATACATGTTTCCCTCCAAATTTCATAAATTTGTCACGAGCTTTGCATAGCAAACGACTGCATTAAAAATGGCTGTCCAGCCAGCCACTCGCTAGCGACAGCCGCTGAGCCATCATTCTGGCTGGTTACTCGCCCGCCTACCCTCCTGCAGGGTACTTGCAACCGCCAGATGTACTGGCCCATTTCCGCTCTGCACAGCTTCATGGCTGCCGAGCGATTAAAGAAAATTTGTAGATGTCCCCCTTTTATATCGTGCACTGCCGCATGTGAGACGTTCCTTACTTAAATTTGAAGTCTGTGATAGGAAAGTACTGTGCAGTTAGTAAATTTACTCAGAAAAATCGGCATGATAAGACATCACCTTATATTTGCGTTAATTTCAATAGTTGAATGATAAAATCAATAGTTTTAAACATTGAAATCGGAGCGTAGAAAATGTACCGATTGATTGGTGCAAACATTTTGGAAATCAATCGTGGAATGACTTCGTTATTAACGTTCAAAACCTATATATATTTCGTGACGCTCCAAATTTTTGCAATTCGAACGTGTACCCCAGTATAGAAAACACAGACGTAGTCCTACGTCAAAACGGATCTCAGGACGCGACCAGAAGGACGCGAAGGTGAAGCAAATATCTCAAAAGAGACCAGATCTTTCGGTACGTACTGTGGCTAGAAAAATAAAAATGTCCCCAACTTTCGTGCATGCTTCCAAGCAACGGCAAGGTATGAAGTCGTTCAAGGTGAAAACTGTACCGAACCGTAATGATAAACAGAATGTGACGGCTAAGACCCGGGCTCGCAAGTTGTATCGCGAATATTTGACGAAGTTTACCTGCGTGATAATGGACGATGAAACTTATGTGCTGAAAGACTTTAAGCAGCTTCCCGGAATGTCTCATTATACTGACATGCAACGGAACGGCGTAGTTAGAGGAGCATTTCAGGACGAAGAAAAAGGCCAAGTTTCCCAAAGAATATTTGATTTGGTAGGCAATATGCAGCTGTGGTCGAGCAAGCTTCATCACCACCGGAAGGGTAAACAAGGAAATATACCGTGAAGAATGCCTAAAGGAGCGATTGTTACCATTTCTACGCAGCCATGACGCTTCCTCGCTATTCTCGCCTGATTTGGCATCTTGTCACTACGCCAAAGATGTTTTGGTATGGTATAAAGCGAATGGAGTCCATGTTATACCGAAAGAGGCGAATCCACCTAACTGCCCGGAGTTGCGACCTATCGAGCGATATTGGGCTTTCGTGAAGAGAGAACTTTCTAAATATAAACAACAAGCTGCAACTATAGAAAAATTTCGAAAATCTAGGACAAAAGCAGCTAAATCGGTTGCAGAGAAGTTTGCACAGACCCCAATGGCTGGAGTAAACTCAAAAGTTCGTAGTTTCTTCATGCTGCCTAGTTAAGTAACTGAAATCAGTTTTAAGATGACTAATAATGCATAATTAAATGAATAAAAAATGCATCTTGGATTGAACTAACCGCACATTTATTTTATACCAAAATTAATCTGTCCAGATTTTTTCGCGAACAAGTCTTAACAGTTTTGTCTTCTTCAATCAAAATCATTAATTATAACCGAGACTTCACACTTTTCTTCGAACATTGCCCATAAGCTTGCAGTTGAACTTCCCATCATTTTCACCACTTTTGTCCTATCCTTTTTAAATTTTTCGATGTCATCCGCTGCTGTTACGAATTTCCGTAGCTTTGCTTTGGTCAAAGCCCAGAAAGTCTTGATTGGCCGTGCCTCCGGGCAATTTGGTGGATTCATGTCTTTTGGCACGAAACAGACATTTTGGCTTTTGTACCACCCTAGTGTGCCCTTGGCGTAATGACATGATGCCAAAATATGACTGAACCTTCATGCTGCTTGATCATCGGCAATAAACGCTTCTGGATGCATTCAGAAATGTGTAAACAATGGGACGCAGCCAAAATAATTTGAAAAATTTCATTCAATTCAAAATGACCGTTAACGTTAGCACCTAATGTTAACGGTCATTAGGAATTGATAAGCACACCACCGATTGAATAAGCACACCGCTTGTAATTTCTGGAACAGTCTATACTTAATAATGGTTGGAAATGTTTCAAAAACCATCCCTAATCCGAGAAAATCGGAAACACCTTGAAAAAACGTGGCACTCTTTCATGAAGTCTGGAAACAAAGCGTGTTTAGTTTGAGTTGAAAATAAGAAAGTTATTCAATTTTGAAGTGCTGCTCAATTTTGTAGAATGGGAGGCGACCCCGGCGTAGAGGGTAACATCCATACCTCTCACGCCAAAGTCACCAATTTCGAATCTCACCCGCGGACAAGTTACCCAAAAAGGTATTCGAGTGACTACGACGGGAAATGAACCAGCCCAGGGCAGAAAATCTCGATAATCAAGGAACTAAAAACTAACTAGCTGATTTTGTAGGATGATGGCTCACTGCTACAGCATTTTCAACCATTGGGATGGAGACGCACCTAGCTGCAAGCGTGTGCAGTTTGAGCGTGTATTCTTGTGATTTTCGCATCTGTAAGCATGCTGCCTTGGGAAAGTTTATTTGAAAGGCAAGGCCTACCTCGTGGTGGTCTAATTAGTTCATGATAGGCTCAGCGGGTGGCACTAGCGGCATGCAAAGTGTTTGTATTAATTGGTTCCAACATTGGATATCTCGAGATCCTGGCCATATGGAAAGTTTTTGTCTCAAGCAAAGTTGTTCATTAGGTCAATGCATTCCGGTTGGAGGATAGTAGTCCGTAATTGGCTCAAATTGGCTCACTCCGCGGCGCTATTGTACGAATGAATATTTTGTACAAGCTATATCTCGATATCCTGGCCATCTAGGAAGATGCCGCCTTGGATTAAGTTGTTTAGGTGGCCATCTGGAGGCCTGAAGTGGATGCCTGATCCTTTTTTTGGTATCCAAGATGGCGGCTTCCGGTTTTAGAACAACTTTGAATTACCGTCAAAAACACTGCAAACACGGCAATGACCGCTGCTACGGAATAATCAGGTTGGGTATAAAGAAAAGGCGAGGTAGATATCAAGCATAATATTTGTTTTGGACTCAGGATAGGTTAGGTACAAGAAATGTTAGCTGTAGGTACAAGTGTTTGTATTTAGAAAATAGGATAAATACGGCAGGTGGCGAAGGTTTTCTTTCAGTCGAGTATTAGTACACGACACTGAAGAAGTCTGCACATTGTAGACGAAATACGCGTATCTGTCAAGATAAGCAATAAAGGTAGTTGGAATTAAATGGAAATTACTAATCATTCTTCTTATTTTCTAGTTACAGGTATTCCACTAAACAGCTCACACTCTCCATAATTCACTGCAAAATGGATATTTGTGGATCGGAAACGAAGTATAAAAGGGAAAAATCGATGTCTGACATCAGTTTGTAATTCAAGATGGCGGCTTTTGTTGCCTAATAGCGGGAAAAACTGTAAAATAACGTACAACATGGATATTTTTGGATCATGAATCGTCAATTAAGACCGATAATCGACGTCCGACGCCATTTTTGAATCCAAGATGGTGGCTTTTGTATCTAAAAAAGTGAGAAACGCTGTCAAATACCCTGCAATATCAATATTTTTGGGCCGGAAAGAGCGTATAAATGCTAAAATTGATGTATGACGCCATTTTAGAATCCAAGAGACGGCTTATGATATGGAAAAACATGGCAAATACAGCCCAATACCATGCAATTTGGATATTTTTGGAACGCAAACGGCGTCTGATGCATTCCGAATCCATTTAGAAATCCAAAATGGCGGCTTTAGTCCCATAAAGAGTGGGAAATACTGTCAGAAAACCTGCAATATGGATAATTTGGATCAATAACTGCATAAGAAGACTGTAAATTGATGTTTGACAGCATTCAGGAATTCAATATGGCGGCAAATGTCTCAGAAAAACTGGGCTATACTGTCAAATATCCAGCAATATGGGCCCTTCAGGATCGGGAACGGCGTATAAAGGCTGGAAATTGATATATTACTCCATTTTGGAATCTAAGATGGTGGCTTCTGTTTCATATAAGAAAGAAATACTGTTTAACGGGTGAACACCAAATAAATTTAGAGAAATCACCTAAATCACCTCATGTGAATGAATTCTTACAATCTTCAGAAAATAGTCACACACACACTTTCACTCCTACATGTTCAGCTGTTTACAGCATGCCGTCAAAACAGGAAGTACTGCGGGGGCATTGCACAATGGTTTCAAGCGAACAAAGACTGTGGAAAAAGTACCCGGTGGACCATTTTAAGCGTAAAAATGTTTCGAAAGCCGTCATATACCGTTCTCTGACAACCATGGTAGCAATCCGGAAGAAAGGTAGTGGCCCTCCATCGGAGACTATGGATGAGAACTATGTTTAACAATGTTGCGCACTATGTTTAACAACATGGATTCAAAGAGCCAGCGGGAAGCAGCCAGCAGGTTTAATTGTTTGAAGTCTTACATCTGCAAGACTCTGAAGAAGGAGGGAATAGCATATCGAAAGAAAACTAGATCCCCAGAGTACACGGATCAGGCATCATCGCACTACGCGAAGAAGACGCTAACGTTTCTGGTGAGCCAAAATATACCATCTGTGCCAATCCGAGAAATCTGCCACAGTGTCGTCCTATCGAGGATTTTTTTAGTCTATTGAGCTCCACTATCTACAAGGGCAATTGGAAGGCTAAGGACACGAAGCAACTAATCAACAGGATCAGAAGCAGCATCCGGAAAATTGATGTGGCAGCTGGATGTCCTCTTGGATTCTAAAATGGCGTCATCAGGACTATGCTGCGCCGCACGGAAGACCACGGACCATATGCTAATATTCATTAAGCTAAGTTTGAAGACTAAGGTCAACCCTTTATAATTAAAATAAATCAGATTGAACTGTACTTCTTGGTCGTGTTTTTTCCCGAGTCATTCTTTCCATTCCCGCTAGGTCACCCACTTTGCCACTTTTGAATCCAAGAAAGTGCCTTCTGGTTTTGATAAAAGTGGGAAACACTTTAAAAAAACCCTACAATATGATTAGTCTTTGGATCGCAAACCGCGTATAAAGAACTGGACATCGATGTCTGACGAGATTATGGAACCAAGATGGCGGTTCTGTTGCGTAAAAAGTTTTACTACTTGGCGCCAGGGGCACAAACTGTACGTACGCCTTTCAAAACGTTCAAAATCCTGAGGTAAAAAATGTAATAAAAATAACTAGTACAAGTGCTATCGATTGTAGGATGAACATTTTGGCTTTGTTTTTTGTTCGGGCTTTTATATTCTGGCAACGATTTATCGTATTAGAAGATTTGAAGGGAGCTTAGGGCTGACATATTGACCAGGTTCTTTCTGCTGCAATAAAATACAAACTCACGACAGTTCTTGCTAAGCATCATCAAATCATTAATTTATTAACATTTAAATTTTTAATTTTACAAACCTGGCATATAATGAAAATTCACGTAAAATCCTACCTAACAGAATCGGCTACATTGATTTTGTACTAATTTTTAGACATTAATATCCGTTCCATTTGTTGCACTCTCACACTTTCGTCACGTTTTTCGAATGAATATACTGTCGCTGCTTCTTCGGTAACTTGCTTTACACATCGTTCTGTAATGGCGTCAAACATTGATTTACAGTCTTCATACGCCGTTTTTGATCCAAATGTATCGATATTGCAGGCTTTTCGACAGTATATCCCACTCTTTATGAAACTTTTGCCACCATTTTGGATTCCTGAATGAAGTCGGACCTCAGTTTCCGGCATCAAGACGCCGTCTGCGATTCGGAAATATTCATTTGTCAGGCTATTTGACAGTATTTCATATTTTTCCTATATCAGAAGCCGCCATCTTGGATTCTCAAATCGCGTCAGACATCGAATTACAGCCATAGAACGCCGTTTTTGATCCAAAAAAGAGTCAATATTGCAAGCTATTTGACAGCATTTCTCAATTTTTACGGAACAGAAGCCGCAATCTTGAATTCCGAAATAGCGTCAGAGATAGATTCTCCTCCTTCCCTTTATACGCAGTTCCCGATCCAACGGCGTTATTGACAGTAAGTTCCAGTTTTTCTAAAACCGGAAGCCGCCATATGAGTTTCCAAAATGGCATCAGATTTCCTCTTACGGCTTCCAGGTGGCCACTTGAAAATCTTAGTCCAAGACGGCCGCTTTTTGTCGGAGAACAGGATTATCATTTTTTCTTTCTTCAACAAGGAAAGCAATCTCTTGGAACGAGTCACTCGTAGTTCCTTGACCCGGTCCGTAATCAAGTGGCGTTTCACTCTGGCTCTGGAAGATGCATGCAGGTCTTCTTTGATGATTCTCCGAATGGATTTCTCAGAAATATTGGCTTCCTTTGCATGTTTTCTTATGGAACGGACCGGGTTGCGAGCAATTTTTTCACGGACCGATTTGATCACGTTCGGCGTGCGTGCAAAGCGCGGACGTCCGCTTTCCGGCTTCCACTGCTTAGGACCATCCTGCAGGGACTTTTTTATGCGGTAAACTGTTGCCAAATGGCACCCTACCACCTTGGCAATCTCTTTCGGCTTCTTCTGGGCGAGCAACAAACTGGTGATCACTTCTTTCGCGAACATTTTGACGAATTTGCAATAAAACAAATAGAATGTTTGGATGCAGCACTTGAAAGTAAACATAAACAAATACACTTTCGACAGAAATTAGTCACTAGATACACGAATTAACCCAATACTCCAGTTTGAACATTTTCGCATTATTTTCTGCCGCACCCTGTACACGATGGAATCCCCTTATGGCAGAAGCGATGGCTTCCTCATCCACACATGCACACTTTGGGTTTGCTCAACAAAATATGCCAAATTAATCCACTTACCTGCAGTGAATCATTGCCATAATGCTAATAGGACAGCAGAACACAATATTTAATCAGTTCACACTGTTTATTTCACTGAAAGTCTACCTAGTTTCCCAGTTTAATAATTGCAGGCATTTTCTATAAATTTACAACGGTTTTTTTTGAGTTTTTTTTTTGAAATTGCAGATGAGCTCTAATTTGCTTGCCAAAAAATGAGTGGCGAGGAAATTGAAATTCAACTAGCATTTTTCAACGCATTCAATGCAAATTTTGATGAATGCTCCATAAATTATTTTCCTCGAATAAAATTCTATGGAATTAAGCTTTCAAATTTTGCAGAATATGAAGTAGGGTGAGCTTAGACGATTTTTTTAAAAAGTTGAGCCTTATAAATTTCCAGAAATATCAATGCTCAATATATTTAAGATCTTTTTCTCAAAAAATTCTAATATATGTATGCTTCTCACCTAACCTTTCATGAACTATGCATGCACATTTCCAAAGAGTAAACAAATCTTTTGAAGTGCAGTTTCAATATCCTGTCAGCTTAATTTCGTTAAATTTTGTAAGAAGTTGATATCTAAATTTTTAAACAACATGTTTTTTCATTTAAATTCTATAAATATATGAATTCGGGTGTACCCAAGTTACTTCAAAGTGTTTCAAAATAAGAGATCATTATTATGAGTGAACAACATTCAACTGGACTCGTGTGAAAAAATTAATAAAAATGTGGCAAATGAACTCTGTTTTAACTAACATGAGCTGTCGTTGGATGTCAGAGTTCAGTATGGCGTGAAAAGGTCCCTGGAATCAGCCTGGAATCGATTTTCAAACTGCAAAAATCCCATTTATTATCTCAGATGCATAATTTAAAAAAAATTTAATACAATTTATGTTTCAGCCATCTACTCAAAGACTCATTAGATAGTTTATGATTGAAATAAGAATTGAACATTAACGTTTAAAATTCACCAATATTTGTATTCAACTAGATGTATGGCTTAATATTTAGCTTGCTAATTATGCCCCAGACTCCCCCAACCTTTAAAAAGGATTCACCGCATAAAGCCTCAAATGCTTGTTTAAAAATGTGAATATTGTAGGGAATAATTAAACGGATGTACTGTAGTTCACAAAGAAAAATTAAAATTACTGGCAACCATGACCATTCTTTTATCATAAGAGAGCAAAAAAGTGTTTGCACTACTACATGCATGTTGAATACTAAAGATTCGAGGGAGTTTCACCTTAATAAAGGTCGATAACAGGTTTTGCACCGCAGTCCTGATCTCATAAAACTTTTAAGCATGGCAAGCAAACATTCCATCTCGTCTCGCAGTCATTCATTTCTTTACCTTTATCCTCTTAAACATACTTCTGAAGAACATCGTCGTTTTTCACTGTCAACTTTCTCAACGGAAGAGAAATATTGAGGCTTTATTGCAACATCGCTAACAGATCCAACGTCAAGCTCAAATAAATCCGTATTTTCTCCTTCAGAGCATGCATTGGAATCTGAATCTAGAAATAAAAATGCGTAAGTAATGTTTTCTAGAAGATTGGAAGGCTGCATATGTCATAATCGATAAGACTGTCTGTATTTAAAGACGGTTTCTGGTACAGAACACTTGTTACTGCAAGGTAAATGCCATGGGCCAGGCGAACTTGCAGATCTGATCAGCAGATGGATGCAGTCTTCTCACTTTTTTCATAAGTGCTCCATCAGTCGTTTGGCCCATGATGGCTTTAGAAAGCACCAAATCGAATTATGCACTGTTCAGCATTCATCGATGCTCGGATTCGCACCAGCCTCAAATTCCACATGCGATTTGAATCATGAACGTTTACGTTCATATATCGATGGTTCTTTACCCAATTCCACTCGTCAAATTCTCTATTATAAAAAAATACACTATTTTCAAACTCCATTGTAAAAACTAGTAGAAAAAATTTATTCAAACCAAATTTCAACGGCAAGGAAGCGAAATGAAATGTAAACTATGAAAGCGAAAACGAAGTGACAGTTCATTGAAGCAACGTTGCCATGGTTATCAAAGAAATTCAGTTTATCTCTTTCATACTCTCTCAGTTGTCGTTACTCTCTTCACATTCAATTTCGTCGTCTTTTTCTTTCTCATTGTCAATGAGCGGTGTCAGTGATCAAAGCATCAACGCCAAGGTCAATCTATGACTGTAGTTTTATGTGGGTGCCTACAATAGGCAAAACATCAAAACATAGGGGAGGTAAGCGACAAAAAGGACTTGAATATTTTATATCGTTTATTTTTGTAGATTGTGAAGCGTGTTAGAAATATTGAATAAATCATCAGCACCGAAAATCCCGGTATTGTCTGAAGCCAGTACCGATATTTCGGTACTGGAAATTCGGTTGGTATTACCGGTATTCCCGGTTCCGGTACTCGCAGTATACAAACCCTTGTAAGAAGTATGAGACACGAAATACGAGATCAGTAGTAAGGAGAAATTCATTTCAACATATAAACCCGACTGCAGACACTTACTTAGTGAAAACGTATTATTACTCAGTTTAAAATAATTTCACGAGATAAATGCCGTACAGCATCATTGATTATGAATTCTTCAGAGCCTATAAGTAACTCCTATGTTTAGAAAAATTAATCTTAGATCACTTCCAATATATATTCATGCTAATTTTTCAATGTCACTTAAAGCAAGGACCAACCCAAAAGATTCTCTCAACCGGACCGAGAATCGAACCCACCGCATCCCGTTTGATAAACCGTGCTCTTACCGACTGTGCTATCTGAGGACCCTGCATTATAAAAATCATACGGAATACCCTGAATGTACTTTTGGATTAGTAATATTCAGTATGTTGGCTATGACTAAAATTAGTCACATATGAGTAATGTTAGCCTAATTGTAACAAAACTTGTTACAATAAGGCTAACGTTACTCATGTGTGACTCATTTTAGTCATAGCCAACTTGCTGAATTTGACTAATCCAGCAGTAAGTAATGTTCCTCTAGTTCATATTTTTTTAACGGCTCGCAAGAAGAAACCTCGAGTTCGAATTAACAATTTGAATTGATTTTGAAAAGAAATCTCATAAAAGAGAGGTTTTTGAGAATTTATAAGAACTTATTCGCCGTCAAACATATTCACAGGTCCAACAATATTCACACACTGTGGAATCGACAAACTTCCCACCAGTTAAATTACCGTAAATCTTTCCAACACGCCAGGTCCTGTGTTAATTAAATTTAACCCGGCGCGCTTTTCTGGAAGCTCTTCCTAGCCACAGTAGCAGCCAGAGGAAAACTTTCACGTCTTTTCCAGCGGAGCACCTTTCCACGGTCGAATGCTTCAACAATCAAAGGCGAGAAGGAAGAGCTTGTCTTTCCACCAGTGCCGTTCTTGTCAGTCTGGCCTCCCCCAGCCTCTGAACCCATCCCTCCTGGGAAAGTCATTTATCATCGCAACTTATCAACTTTCAGAAGCGCGAAAGGATTTTCCACTTAGCTACACGTGGCGGAAGGTCCCGCACCGGAGCATATCACTAATGAGTGTTGATACTCTCTCGTCTAAATAACACCCATAGGCGGAAACACGATTATTAATTTTACTGAAGCCCTTCCACGTGGCTTACCGTTTTCACCTGGGAAAAGTCAATTAGACAGCCGAGGTGATTAAATACATCACTCGCGTTTGCTTCCACGTTGAAATTACGAATATTGCCGGAAGGAATTCGCGAGAAAAAAAAATACTAAACGACTAACTGTCACAACATGACAAAATAGAATATCACTTATTCGAGCGAGAAAAGTTTCGGGAGGGTGAATGTTGTATTAATAGAATCACCGGTTTGGCAGGAAAAAAAATCTTGCGAATGGCAAAGTTGAGTGCGACTCAATTTCACGGCCTCTTGAGCAGCGAGTGCCGAGGCCAATAAATATCAGATAAATTTATTCAAAACAGATCCAAGCTCATCTCGTGCGAAGCGCGATGTGGTGACAGTTGTTTGGCAGCGCCAGCTGCGACGACGAAGTTGGAAGAATTTTTCAATGCATTTGTAACTTTATTATGAAGATTTTCTAGTTCGCTACTTACTAATGCACTGATCCTACTTAAATGAGTAGTGATATGTGGTCTTGTGCCATATTTTCTGCGGTACCTGCTCAGATCCGTAGCAAGTGATCATCCTCCTGCTGAATTTCACATTCCTTTCGCATTCGCTAGCTGCAACTGGAAAATTCCCCCGAGGCGAATAGTAATATCTATCTCTCTAATCCTTTGTAGACTGCATTTCAGCTTCGCAATGCGCTACCGAAGCCTGACCTGAAATCCGGTGCACGGTTAAATAGTAAGGGTACTTAAATCTATCTCTGCCAGGCCAAGCACTTGAATCGAGGCGGGGATTATTTTTATGAAGCCACTTTTGCCAACCTTCCTTTGTTCCACATCCAGCCATGCCCATATGCAACTCCCTGCGCCCGGCGATGCTCCAATTCTTCGGGAAGCCTGCCGCCGTCGGCATACGGACCAGCTCCTCAAGAGGAGATCATTGGCAAAAGATTAAAATTTATGGTCAATTGATTGTTTTCCTTCCTCTGCTGGCTCCGTTCGGTTCCTTCATTCGCAATGCACAAGACGCAAGACGAAGGCAAAGAAAAAAAGCAACGGGTCTCTTATCTAAATATTTTCACGGTTGCATGAGCTTTTGGGGTGGATTATCCCCGGCTGTGCCCACCCTCTCCGGTAACTTTGTCGGTTGCACTGAATAGGACAACTTTACGATGCCACGAGCGAATACGATATGGGAGAAACCTGTCCGCTATCCGAAAAAGAATGTTAATGTTTCGCTATTATTTTATTAACCAAGTGCAATCGGTTCGACCGAAGAGCGGTGACTTCTCAGGGTTGGCTCTGGTAGCGAAATGGGTGGACTCTAAATGCAAGGCTGGTTGAGCGGTTGAGGGTCAGAAAAATAGGAACTATGGAGAACATGTGCCTGAGAAAAGAGGCCAAAATGAGACCAAGTAGGAACCGAAAGTTAAATAGAAAGAGTGCCAAAAACACATGTATTTTTACTGAATATAATTTTTATGGCAAGTCAAAAGCCACGGGATATTTTTTTTTTCTTTATTTTACGTCGGCCTATTTCCTCACATGGTGACAATCACCGACGCCAGGAAGACGACTCCACCGCCTGGACCCTACATAACGCACTCATGAATATGAGCCGGGACCAACGGCTTTACTTCCCTTCCGAAGGAAGACGTGACCAGATTTTTTCGCCTCAGAAAAACCACTGACGTCGACTGGGATTGAACCCAGACCCACTGGGGCGCCAAGAAGCAGTCACGCTTACCACTACACCACCGACGCCGGCAGAGGCGCCACGGGATATAATTAGGGAGATTTTTGTGTGTGCTTAGAAACGAAAATTGTCGCGGTTTAATGTTATATTTTTTCCCGAATAGAAATTAAAATTAAATTCAGTTGAACCTCGTCTTCATAGTACGTCTTTTCTAGAACAAATACACTAAGGTTTTTTTTTTTTCACACGGGAGAAACGTTCCCTTTTTACTATGAATCCGCGAAAAAAAAAGACTTAATACAGGGTGCGGCAGAAAATAATGCGAAAATGTTCAAACTTGAGTATTGGGTTAACTCGTGTAGCTAGTGACTAATTTCTGTCGAAAGTTTATTTGTTTATGTTTACTTTCAAGTGCTGCATCAAAATATTCTATTTGTTGTATTGCAAATTCGTCAAAAAGTTCGCGAAAGAAGTGATCACCAGTTTGTTGCTCGCCCAGAAGAAGCCGAAAGAGATTGCCAAGGTGGTAGGGTGCCATTTGGCAAGAGTTTACCACATAAAAAAGTCCCTGCAGGATGGTACTAAGCAGCGGAAGCCGGGAAGCGGACGTCCACGCTTTGCACGCACGCCGAACGTGATCAAATCGGTCCGTGCCAAAATAGCTTGCAACCCGGTGCGTTCCATAAGAAAACATGCAAAGGAAACCAATATGTCGGAGAAATCCATGCGGAGTATCATCAAAGAAGACCTGCATGCATCTTCCAGAGCCAGAGTGAAAGGCCACTTGATTACGGGCCGGGTCAAGGAACTACGAGTGACTCGTTCCAAGAGATTGCTTTCCTTGTTGAAGAAGGAAAAAAATGATAATCCTGTTCTCCGACGAAAAGCTTTTCAGCATCGATGCAGTGGCCAACAGCCGCACGGACCGGTTTATTTCACCGCAGAAAATGGAGAACGTTCCGGAAAAATTAAATTCCAATTTCAAACCAAACATCCGGCTGGTGTCATGATGTTTGGCTTGGTGGCGTCCAACGGTTTGAAAATGCCGCCTGTTTTCATTGATGCTGGAGTTAAAATCAATACCGAAGTGTATATCGGTATTTTAAAGGACCAAGTGCTTCCCTGGGTGAAGGCCAACTTCTCCGAGGATCAAAACGTTGTCCTACATAGGATGGAGCGCCGTGTCACACGTCCAATCGAACCCAACAACGGTTGAACGATAACATGAAGTTTTTGCCGAAGGATTGTGGCCGCCTAGCAGTCCAGATCTTAATCCGTTGGATTATTCGATTTGGGCATATGTTGAAGCACGAGCCTGCAAAACATCACACCCTAGTGTGAAAACCCGGAAGTCAACCATCACACGCACATGGCAGTCAATGTCGACTACGTCCGAGAGACATGCTCTGGCTTCCGGCGTCGGCTCGAGGATGTTATTAATAAAAATGGAGGCACATTGAATAAATTTGTTTGAAAGGAATTCATAAAGATAACTGCACTCGAAAATGTTGAAATTATTGCTTGAATTAGTTGAAAATGGGATTTGAAAGAAATAGAACAAATTTTCGCATTATTTTCTGCCGCACCCTGTAAAACCTTATTTTTTGTAAAAAAAAATACCACCCAAAATCCCCCACAAACCCAAAACTCTATTTCCCCCCAAAAAAAAAAATAAAGAGATTCTCCCCCCAAAACCCCTCGTCTTTCTTTTCAAGCTCCTTGAAAATTCTCTCCGATTTAGTCCACTCAATAAATATACATCATTCGACCGTCTCAAGGTCCAGGTTCCGGGAACGCATGATAGTAGACCACAAGCCAGGAGCTGGACGAAAACCGGGAACAACGCGCAAGAAAAACAAGGGAGAGCGCTGATTGCTCATTTCAAGCGGATTCCGAACATTTCTATGCATTGGCCAAAAACTAGATATTTGCTAAAGTTTGGTCCAGAGGACCAAGAAACGACGTACAAAGTGAAGATCTTCCCAAATAGGGACACCAGCAGAGTGTAGCCAAAAAGCGGATTTAAAGCAGTTACTGGGAAGTAATATTCCACGTGTTCTGTGGATGTCCGTTTCAATCGAAAGAAGCCGTCAACATTCGCTCCGAAGCCTCATACCTGATTTGACCGGCCATATGCACTTTTGCCAAATGGAGTGAACCAACGGTACCACCAATAAACGGTGATATTTACAAAACTGATTTACGACTTGGCGATCAAAAACAGTTGTTTTGGTCCGATTTGGCAACATAGCACTGCTCCAAAACGGTGCAAAAGTGGTACGGTTTACTCTGTCGATTTTGTACCGGAAGACATGAACCTACCAAACTGTCCTGAACTCCGTCTAATCGAACCCTATTGGTCCGTGATGAAGCGCGATCTTCAAAAGACCAAACGAGAGGTGAAGGACGAAAAGGAAACGATGAGGAAGTCGACAAAAAAACGAGAAAAACGGTCCGGAAACGACTTTACAAGCTCTGACAGAGCGCGTCAATCTCAAATGTCACACATCCTGAAATTTTACAGACGTTTGTAAGCTTAGATAAATGTATATACTGAACTACGGTAAAAATTGGAGTATATTCCGATAGCTATTGCCGATTCACCAATCAATCTTAAGTGTCACAATAATTATCAACTCACCCTATAAATGAATAAAAATTACCATCAGTGTGTCGATAGTTTTGGGTGAATGTTTTGGGTGAGTGTTGTTTTCTGGATTAGTAAATGAATGGTTGGAAGACATTTAGAGGGTTATTTCGAGAGGCGAAGTGACGTTTGTCACTTGGTGAAGTGAGAAAAGTCACCTGCAGTGACGTGACTCTTCTGGGTAAATCAAATGGAGAGGCACGTCACTGCAGGCGACTTTTCTCACTTCACCAAGTGACAAACGTCACTTCGACTCTCGGAATAACCCTCTTTATTTTGAACGGTAATTGGGCACCCAGTTTTCCAGAAAAATGCACACCCAAGCGAGTGTGTTTCTTAAAATTATCGAAAAAAATCAGCGCCTTAAACAGTTTATAGACAAAGTGTATGTGTGTTTGTACCCATTTGATTGATCGATGAGAATGCGGGAAAAAGGTTCACATGATTATCCAATAAATTCATATCGAAGCCCTGTGGGATGCTCCGGCGATAGCATGAAATTTCCCCCCTTTAATGACCTCTTTTTCAAAGACTTGTAGAATGCTCCCAAAGAACTTTAAATCTTGAACAGCCTATAGTTTCTGATATATTTTCTTGTTGACTTTAAATGAACTTTTTTTCTTCGCTATTTTCTTTTTGTATTTTTTTTTTTTTTAATTTCTTTCAAATTGTTTTAGAGATGGTTGTTGAGAATTTCTGGATAACCGTCTGTGGTCTTCTACTTGTTAATTTTCTCCTGATGTTTTAATTGGGATTTCCTAAGACTTTTATAATGGCTCTTTCCTGCTCTTTGGTCGACCTATTTCTGTTAAAGACAGAAACACATCGTACGAGGCCCGCAGGTGCTCTTGTGGTATTTATACCAGGCTGCCACCAGATGTTGCTTCAGGACTTCCATACCTTCATGGCAGACTTCGGCCTCCAACGTATTCTAGACAGCGAATTCCACAGGGTTCTGGTCCAGAACAGAAAACAGAAAACTGAAAATGACGACATGCCCACGATTCGACGACGTTCTGTAGAACTAGTTCCCGATATATATTTTGGATGATCTTCACTCCTTCAGGGACAAAAACCAGCGGAGTCCGGCCATCACGGGTGATTCCAGCCCAAACCATCACCGATGCTGCTTTCGGTCGCCTGGAGGCCATCAGCACGTCGGCGTGTGTTCGCGATCTTTCTGGCAACAAAACTCTGCCGTTCTGCTAATTCACGAACTGCTGTACGGTGAAGAGTTTCTCGTCGGTAAACACGATATTCGCCAACCTTGCTTCCGCGGCCCTCACCGAAAAGTCTTGAACCTTCTGGATCTTGTAGCGCTTGGTCTGAAATTTATTCTTTATCCTCCGCCAATTTAGTTGAACTACGTCGAGGATTTTTCTTACCGCGCCTTTTGATGATCTTCACCATCGCAGGTGTCACCGCAGTGAACATTTTTATTTGAGTGAAGTGTGACTTAGCTTCCTTGCAATTTTGCCATCGTGAACATTTCTGTAAAATTTCATTGGTTTTACACTGATAGGCAAAATAAAGTGCCCACCTCATCGTTTTTTTTTAATTTCTCTCATTTACTTGGTTCAAATTAAAGTAAACACTCTGTATTTTTTTTATTATCTTATTTTTTATATTCTTTTTAAGTTTCACTTATGCAATACTGAAAAAAAGGAGTTTTACTTAAAGAAAAAATAAAAACTTATTATGTTCGACACAACACCCCAAACATGATTTTTGCAGGAGACTTCAACTGCGTTCTGCGGCAATGCGATGGTTATAATGATAGCCCTGCTCTAAAAGCAACAGTGCACCAGCTGCAATTGCGTGATGTATGGGAAAAGGTGAGGTCGGTGAACGACGGAGGAAACGTACGACGATAACTCATTTGAAAAACGATAGAGGTGAAACACTTGACCAGTCCGAAGCCATAGAACAACACATGCTCCATTACTTTCAACAGCTATACACAGCCGAAGCGGAACCAATGTCAGTCGATGATTCATTCGAGTGTGACAGAGTCATACGAAAATGAAAATGATGAGATAAATGCTGCGTGCATGAACGAGATAACTACAACTGAAATCCTCTCAGCGATCCGGACCAGCGCATCCCGAAAATCACCGGGCACAGATGGCATCCCAAAAGAATTTTACGCTCGGACTTTTGACGTCATACACCGCGAGCTGAACCTCATCCTAAACGAAGCGTTGTCGGGTCAATTTCCCTCCGAATTTGTTGACGGTGTGGTGGTACTGGTTAAAAAGAAAGGAACCAACGATACACCTCAATCGTACAGGCCGATATCACTGGCAGTCTTCTAGGTGCAGCCTAGCGCAGATGTTTGATGAAGTATACACTCTCAAATGAACACTCTCTTGAAGTGCACACATGCACTCATCAAAGTGAACATGAACATGAGCGTAAGCTTCGTGCTCATGTTTTGTGCTACGTTCGCAGCGGCGCTCTCAGCCGCGCTCAAAACATCTATGTTTGCGCACGGTTCAGCTTCATATCCAGAAGATCTTTTTTATTCTGTTTTGCTCCTTGCAGCCTTCAATACACCATAACTGTTTTCGGTCTGCTTGCAGATGTAACCGTCGAGGAAAAACACAAACAGCCTTTGCCTTCACCCGTCGGTGATCGAGCAGAGGCACGCTACGGTTTACGCTCGAACTCGAGTTTTACGTCTGATGTTTAAACTCGAGTTTTGCACTGGAGTTCGAATCTGAGTACAAACACGTCGCGTTCATCCGCTGCTCCCATGTGTGATGTGCTCGTTCAACATAAACACGAGAAGGAGAGCGCATACTGGATGAACGCGCACTAGTGAGCGCCAAGCTCAAGCTCAGCGCCGCTCATGTTCTTGTGAAGACTGATCACTGCTCAACTACGATTATAAAATACTCTCCCGCATTTTAAAAGCAAGGCTCGAAAACGTAGTGAGAGTTCACCAGGTTCTCAGTGATGGACAAAAATGTGCCAACCCGGGTCGAAACATCTTTCAAGCCACTCTTTCTCTGAAAGACAGAGTGGCACGAATGATCAAACGTAAGCAGAAGGGAACATTAATTTCCTTTGATTTAGACCATGCCTTCGATCGTGTGCGGCAATCTTTTTTATATCGAACCATGAGCTCCCTCGGGGTAAATCGGAATTTGGCAAACTTGCTCTCTCGCATTTCAACTCTATCCTCGTCCCGACTCCTCGTAAATGGACATCTGTCAGCGTCGTTCCCCATCCAACGCTCAGTTCGCCAAGGCTGCCCTTTGAGCATGCTGCTGTTTGTTTTGTATCTGCATCCCCTGTTGAGCAGATTGGAACAAATATGCCGTGAGGATCTCGTTGTTGCCTACGCGGACGACATCACTGTGGTCTGTATGGATGCACAGAAAATAGAAGAAATGGGAACTCTCTTCACACGATATGAAGGTGCTGCTGGTGCCAAGCTGAATTTGGAAAAAACAAAATCAATCAATGTAGGTTTTGTAGAAGGAAATCCAATATCAATACCGTGGCTACAGTCAGACAACACCGTAAAAGTCCTAGGAATAATCTTCGCCAATTCCATTCGATTGATGATCACCCTGAATTGGGACGAGATGGTAAGAAAGTTCAGTCGTCAAATTTGGCTGCATTCCTTACGATCACTAACTTTATTCCAGAAAGTGACTCTTTTGAACACTTTCATAACATCCAGAATTTGGTATTTATCGGCTACGCTATTGCCATACAGTGTGCATACGGCGAAAATTACGCCGGTAATTGGAACGTTCTTGTGGACCAGAGTTCCAGCACGTGTTCCGATCCAACAGCTCGCACGCGATTATGCAGATGGGGGTTTAAAATTGCAACTTCCAGCCCTCAAATGTAAGGCTCTAATGATTAGTCGGCATCTATTGGAGATTGATTCCATACCGTTCTACAAATCCTATATTTATCACCAAAAAAATGATCGACCAACTATTCCTGCAGACCTTCCTGATCTTAAACGGCTCTGTCAGCTTCCCTCCCTCATTCAGCAAAATCCAACCTCCGGTCTCATTCACAAATTTTATGTTGATCAAACGGAGATACCAAAAGTAGAGTTCGAGAACCAAAACCTAGATTGGAGGCGAGCATATCTTCGAGAAGAATACCAAGCAATTTGCGAAGTAATTTGTACATGATTATCAATAGGAAAGTGGAACATAGAAAGCTATATTTTCAAATCAGACGTTCAGACGGCGAAAATTGTACCCATTGCGGCATTGCGATAGAGACTCTAAAGCATAAATTCAGCAAATGCAGACGTGTAAGAGATTCATGGACATTATTTCAGAGAAAACATTCTGTTACTTTGAATAGCTGGCGTCGACTAACCTTTGAAGGCCTTATCCAACCATGTCTACATAATATTGAACTAAACACTAGAATTAAAATTATGAAATTATTTGCAATTTACATCTACTATATTAATTTAATTAATGATAGAATCAGTTTAGCAGGACTTGAATTTGACGATATATGTGAGTTATTTACTTTTATACTTCTTAGACCAATAAAATTTTTAAAAAAAAAAAAAAAAAAAAAATGGTACATTCTACGGTGTCTCGTGTTTTAAATCGGTACCACGAACTTTTTACCATGGATCGCAAAGAAAAAGTGGCAAAAATGGATGTCCGTATAGTGTTAAGGATCACAAGCGTGTAGTTCAAGCTTTCAAGAGGAGTCCCAAAAGTTCAGTTCGAGTTGTGGCGAAGAAACTGAATCTAACCTAAACTTTCGTGCAGGATGCAAAAAAACGTGAAGGACTACATACGTACAAAGTCCAAAAGGCGCCTAATCGCGACGAACGGCAGAATACGGTAGGTAAAACACGTGCACGGAAGCTCTACACCCTGATGTTGACGAAACCATATTGCCTCGTTATGGATGATGAGACCTATGTAAAAGCAGACTTCCGGCAGCTTCCGGGGCTCCAGTTTTTCACGTCAAACTCGATTTTAAGCAGCTTCCCGGTCAAATTACATAGCGACAGAGAAGATTCAAGTTCGTGTTTGCCGACAAGTTCGCGAAGAAGGCCTTGATTTGGCCTGCAATTTGCAGTTGTGGCCTGAAAACGGAATCATTCGTCACATCCTCGACGATGACATCCCAAATTTACATCGAAGAATGCCTGAAAAGCGTGTATTGCCGTTTAGGGGCATAGGGGCATAGGGGCAAAGTCATCTTTTGGCCCGATTTGGCCAGCAGCCACTACTCCAAGGTGGTTCTGGAGTGGTATGCTGCCAAAATTATCCATTTTGTCCCCAAGCTAATGAATCCTCCGGATTGCCCGGAATTTCGACCAATCGAAAAGTACTGGGCGATTTCATGTAGTTTCAAAGCAGCGAAATCGACTTCGGGGCAGTCACGGGCACTCAGCAAATGCGAGCAAAATGGAAGAAATGCGCTGATTCCATGTCCGTTTCCACTGGGCAGGCGCTGATGGGCTCCATCAAGAGGAAGGTTCGAGATTTCGTTCGAACTCGAGAAATGTAACCATCTAATGTTGTAACTTTGAAGTTTTAATGGACGTTAACCATTAATGTGCGTACCAATTTACTTTTAGTCAGCCTTTACACGATGTACATATTAAATCTTGCACAAAGTACACATAACATTTTTCGGATGTGTTTGTTTAGTTTGATTATAAGTGAACGACATTTTTTGGTAAGTTTTTGAAATTTGATTTTCACATACTGTTTGAACTGTCTAAGTCACCTAAATGGACTTATTTTGACTAGCATTAACTTCTAAAACGTTTTTTTTTATTCAACGATCAATATTTGTGTTACTGGCTGCATTCGACAAATAGCAAACAAAATCTCTAACTGTCCATCGGTGCTTGAGCTAGGTTCGGTCAACTTATGTCTAACATCCACAAGCGAAACAACTGAACTTGCTGAAAAGAACTTTTCCCCGACCATGAGAGGGATAATGAAGTGGTAACGCATTAATCCACCGTGGCTTAACTCAATCCATGTGCGTGGGCAGGACCCGTTGGGCCTTGATCAAGCAGAACGAATTAATCCATGAAGCTCATCAACTCGGATGGCCATTGTTGGCTTTTTCCTTCATTGCCAGCGTTGTTGCGTTGGAGTAGCATCAGCCATCGGATATGATGATACATTGCATTTCATGACCAGTACGCTCATCATTCGAATTATTCAATTAGTGACCATTGTCACGAAAGGCACGGCCATATAGCCTCTAGGGCGGTGGTAGCGTGATGATGACGTTAGTTTCAGTACGCCCACACCACGTTGCGTTGTAACGTTTGAAATGACCAACGGCGGTTGGCTTAGCGAATCTTCGGTAAACTTTCCCTCAATTGAGGCCCCCGAAGTGGGCAAACAAACAACTTATTTTGTGACATTTGTTGACGCCGGAGGTAAGGTAATCCACCTGTTTATTTACACACTGCTACGGCCGAAATCGTTTTTTAAATTTCAATAAATCCCCCCTAAAAGTACCAGAAATCCTCCTTCAGCACCGCCATCATCCACTTGAATTGGAAAGCGAGTAAAAAAATTACCCTCTTAATACGAGAGGATCATCAGTCGTTAATGTGGCATTAGTGCTCGCCGTCCGGGAACAGATTTTCGGTCCAAGTCACCCATGGATGCCGGCCGACTTGGAGCACACCGCTATAAATTAGCACACTAATCTCCGTTTCAAAGCCTGCCCATTCGAATCACCAGTTGTTGCATTCGATCCCAAAGTCACACGGACGGACCCACACATATGGGGCTTATACTTCTCTCTCGTCTAAATAACCCAAGGGATTAACCGACTGACTGAGATGCCACCATGCGGCAGCAACGACAGCGCCGACTGAGACTCAAGATGACAATTCCGGGTGGAGTCTCCGCCCTCCATAAACATTCGTAAGCTTTCTCACTGCACCGGGTCAATCTTTTGTCGCGCGCTGCCTTTTGAAGGAACTCGAGAAGGATTACAGCACCGCCGACACCGGGATGATCGTCATCATCGTCATCATCATCATCATCATCATCAACATTAATAAGGATGGGTTCGGTACGTTCAGATGACGTTGTTGGTTTGGTTGAGCAATGATGAGTGCAGGTCAACCCGAGATTGATTGCAGCGGGTTAAGCAGGGCTTGTACTCACAATAGCAGTGCGATTTGTAGCAGATGTCACGTAAGAAGCTTACCTGAAAGTGAATAGAGAGAGAAGGATTTCAGATGAAAAAAAAATGTTTGGAGTGTTTCGTATAGTGGGGTATGGGAGGAGGCGAAGTATGCAGAGGCTCTCTAACAAGAATTATGACAAAAATCCCGATGATATCTCATGTGCTTAATAAAAGGAAAGGGAACTGCTATGGAATGTGTCCTTATATAAATTCATTTTCAAACGGAAAGTTGACTGCATTGATGATGTCCCTGATTTATCATACATGAAGTGGTTTTGTATCACGAGAAATACTCTGTTGAAAAATATCATGCAAATAAAAATGTGCTTGAATGCAGTTAAAAGGAGAGGCCCGTTGGAAAAAAAATGGTGTCGGTTCTTGAATTAACAAAACCACAAAAACTTAAAATGATAACATGTCTGTCTGTCTGTCTGTCTGTCTGTCTGTCTGTCTGTCTGTCTGTCTGTCTGTCTGTCTGTCTGTCTGTCTGTCTGTCTGTCTGTCTGTCTGTCTGTCTGTCTGTCTGTCTGTCTGTCTGTCTGTCTGTCTGTCTGTCTGTCTGTCTGTCTGTCTGTCTGTCTGTCTGTCTGTCTGTCTGTCTGTCTGTCTGTCTGTCTGTCTGTCTGTCTGTCTGTCTGTCTGTCTGTCTGTCTGTCTGTCTGTCTGTCTGTCTGTCTGTCTGTCTGTCTGTCTGTCTGTCTGTCTGTCTGTCTGTCTGTCTGTCTGTCTGTCTGTCTGTCTGTCTGTCTGTCTGTCTGTCTGTCTGTCTGTCTGTCTGTCTGTCTGTCTGTCTGTCTGTCTTTCGAAATACTACCTCACAATACTGTCTGTCCGTCTGTCTGTCCCTTATAGACTCGGAAACTACTGAACCGATCGTCGTGCAAAGTTGTATGCAAGCGTTTTTGTGACTAGGGAAGGTTCTTATATTGGTTTGAGACCCCTCTCTTCTTTGAAAGGGGGGGCTCCCATACAAATGAAACACAATTCGTTAAAACCACATCAAAAAGTCACTGCTAGTATATGAGCACGATCAGGCGCACATTCTTCTTCCAGTCAAGGTGGGGTATTCGTTCCTGCCTTGCCTATCCTGCATTGGATAGCGTGGTAAGGAGTGTATCGAAAATAAGCTATCCACAAACTTTCTTTCAAATTATGTTGAAAACCGATATTTTATTCATACAAAAAATTGATCCTTTATTGTACGAGGTTAAACTTGAACATAATGAAGACCGGATGAAATTTAAGTTATTCCTTCACGAATTTTCGAACTTTGGATCGAATGCTCTTCATCAAGTTCCGGACAAGTGTTGCATCGCATTTTTTGGACGCTTGAGCCCAATTTTTTTTGAACTCCTGCATGTTCCCAGCTGCCTTACCAGTCTTCTTGAAGACCCTCTTCCCGATTGCCCAGTAACGTTCGATGGGTCGAAGCTGAGGGCAATTTGGTGGATTGATATTTTTCTCAACGAAATCTATACCCTTTTCCGCAAGCCAATTGAGAGTGGTTTTGGCATAGTGAGCCGACGCTAAATCCGGCCAAAACAGTGGAGGTGTACTATGCTTCTTATATAAAGGCAACAATCTCTTCTGGAGACACTCAGATCGATAGATTTCCGCATTTATAGTTCCGGTAGTGTAAAAAATGGTTGACTTCAAACCACAGGAACATATTGCTTGCCATACCAGTACCTTTCGACCGAATTTCTCCACTTGAATCGACCTGTCCACATTGCTCACATCCTCCCCAACGACGGCAGTAAAGTATTGTGGACCTGGAAGGGTTTTTGAGTCCTCCTTTACATAGGTCTCATCGTCCATCAAAACGCATGCATCCGGACGCTGCACAAGACGCGAATACAATTTCCGGGCCCTTGTTGCTGCTCGCTTCTTCTGTTCTGCACTTTGTTTCGAGATTGTCTGCTTCTTGTAGGTCTTCAGGTGGTTTCGCCTCTTGATACGCTGGATCATTCCGACACTCGTTCCTGCTTTTTTGGACAAATCACGTATTGACATTGATTTGTTCTTCATGATTAGAGATACCACTTTCTGCTCCAGTTTCGGGTTGGAAGAACCGGGTTTTCTGCCTCTTCCTGGTAGCTCATCCAAAGAATAGTGTTCCCCAAACTTATTAATGATGGTTTTAACACTCGCATGATGAATTCCAAATCGCTTCGCCAATTTTCGCATAGTAATACCCTCCTCACTTAGCCATGTGTCCAGAACCTTAATTTTCACTTCCTTTTCAATACACGACATTTTGAAAACGCAGAATTTGAACCACACAAACAAGTAAACAAAAGAAAGCTGACAGTCAAACGCACCGCATGCAGTGTTCAGAGCATAAAAAACCATCACAAATACATGCGTACAACGCAAATGTATGTGGATAGCTTATATTCGATACACTCCTTAAAAGATCGTGTGCTTGCTTCGAAACACTACCGTACAATGCCCTCCGTTGAATTTCAAACTACTTCTATTCAATTTTCACAGCCTGCCATCTATACCCTTTTTTGTGACCCAAGTGAGAGTCGTTTAGGCGTAATGCGCCACCGCTAAATCCGGCCAAAACAGTGGAGGGGTACAATGCTTCTAATATGAAGGCAGCAACCTATTCTGCAGTAACTCTGATCGATAGATTTCCGCATGGATTGTTCCGGTAGTGTAAAAAAATGGTAGACTTCATACCGCACGAACATATTGCTTGTCATACCAGCACTTTTCGACCAAATTTCTCCACTTGACTCGACTTGTCTGCATCGCTTACATCCTCCCCTACGACGGCATTGTATTATTGTGGACCTGAAAGGGTTTTCGAGTCCTGTTTGACATTGGTTTCGTCGTCCAACTAAATACATGCATCCGGTCGCGTTCGTGAATACAATTTCCGGGCCCTTGTGGCTTCTGTTCTGCACTGTGGCGATTTTTAGCTTCTTGTAGGTCTTCAGGTTGTTACGTTTCTTGATAAGTTGAATTATTCCGACGCTGATTCCCGCTTTGTTGGCCAAATCACGCATTGACATTGATTTGTTCCGGGAAAATTCGGGTTTTCTGCCTTTTCCTGGCAGTTCATCCAAAGAACAGTGTTCCTCAAACTTTACAATTGCGTGATAAATTTCAAAGCGCTTCGCCAAACTTTAATAAACGGAGTGATGAATTCAACTGACGTCGGCAGCGAATAAGATATTTAACTGTGTTCCGGATTTATTCTCTGTACAGAGATGCACATTAAAGTTATTCAAATTTTGGCACCGATTTAAACCATCAGTAAGGATGCTGTTGGAGCCACTCACAATTGTGGGTGGTTTATTTCAATGGAATACAAGAATACGTTAAAAACATCGAGTTTGAGTACCGATTTAAACCAACAGTAGGGATGCTGTTGGGACCACTCATAAGTGTGGATGGTTTGTTTCACCAGAATACAAAAATATGTTAAATCATCGAGTTTGAGGACCGGTTTAAACCAACAGTCAAGATGCTATTGGGGCCACTCACAAGTGTGGGTGGTTATTAGAAAAAGATCTTATGTTACACAGCAGTAACACATCTACACTACCTAGAATCACCCTCCCTAAAACCCTTAAGCAGATAAACATAAAAAAAAAATATCATAGAAGACAAAAATGCTATTAATACAAATCTCCAACTTGAATTATGTACAAGGCATTTTAAGACACAATTAAATTAGTTGACCATGTAAAAAGCGGCTACAGTAAGCCGATACGAGAACATAATATGCGTATGTAGAAAAAATATCTGACATCCACTGGATTGTTACTGAAAAAATATAATTAGATATGTACTAATATCCTACTAGTCCTGGAATAGCTGAAAACAGAAAATATCATTCCAAATATCAAAAATATAATTTCAATGAAAGGTATTATTTTATAAGACATGTGTATGTGTATGTATGGTAGCCACCATCCCTTCATGCCCTTGGCTTGGATGCAGCTCCACTTAATAGCAAGATCAAATTGAGCCACCGATCTGAATTCACAATATCGCTGTATGAAGGGCCAAAAACGGAGGGGTGGACCCGTAAGCAGAGACACTCACGCGAAATCCACGGGAAATTAAGAATCTCCTTCCAACGATACGATCCAACAATTCGAATAACCCAATTCGCAATACTTATTAAGCTTTCTACAGGATGGCTTGTTAAGAAGGGCGCGTCACTCTCACTGAAACTGTTGGAGTAGAATTCGCAGCATCACAATCGAATCGGTAGGATAAAGAAAATGATAATGCTCGTTCCCTCCTAGACTCAGGCAGTCAATCAAACCATCGTCCAATTTCAGCTTGAATGATACCCTGATGCTCCTTCCCAACCCAGTATTTATTATATATAATGTACATAATATGTCATAATATGCAATAAATGTAGTATGTAATAGAGCAATGAAATATACTATAATATTTAATTAAAATATGCCATGGTTGGAATTCGTCATCCTGTAATTTAAATATGGTTATAAATAAAATAATATGATGAAATAGTTAAAATTGTAATAATAGGCATATGATAATCATATGCAGCTTGGTGCATCTTTACAGCTCAATCAGTGGCAGATGAATATAACTCTGGAATGTGAAGGTCTTATTGCAACTAAATAAAATATAAACCATTTAATTATACATGAATCAAAAAAATATGTATTTATTCATGACATATAGATATACATAATCAGCAGAATTGAAGAGCATTTATTAATTTTAATAATATTCAATGATTTAAATTCATAGAAAAACACCTTTACATACAATGAAATAAAATATCTGTACATACTATCTGGAATCAATTTCCTTGTAAACTTGAAGCAAATGAAATTTAATTATTATTATTAATCTTTTAGTAAATATTTTCAATATGATATACTAATATATATAATGATGATATGATGAAAACAATACGATGTTGTAATAGTATACACATAAAAATTAAATGCACCTATTTGTCTTTTCTGCTGTGATGTTAGATGATTGAAACTCTGAAATGGCGAAAATTTCCAAAGTGATATAATGAAAGAAAGTTGATCACCGGGCAGCCAAGCAGAATAGCAAAGAAAATTTAAGCAAACAATTAGCCGAAATAAATTTCATATGATTATGATTACTGCCCAAAAACGGAAGCTTAATAAATCCACAAAAAAGAAAAAACAAACAGAGAGAAAAAATGAAATTTGAATTCTCCGATAACTCTTGCTTTCTACTGGGCCCATAAATAATTCTTTATATCTGTGCAATAGAAAATGAGAGATCATAAACAATTTTAGTTTTTGAATTATTAAACTTTTCTTGAAATTTTATTTAGTAGAATTTGTCGTATGATCCTTTCTAAACAAAAACGTCAAAAACCATCCTATCTTTTCAAATACATATCGTGGGTTAGGTCGGCTAAAACTTACGACGATGCATAAATGCGAACCTGAAAATAGCTTTAAAAATATTGTGAAGGGATGTTATAATATAAAATGATAGTAACAATTATATTTGTACTGTCTGCATGTCTGTAGACTGATGTCCAGCTGCAATTGTAGACGTACTTGCATTATCATTGCCACGAAGGAAACAAAAAAATTAAAATTATTAAACAACACTTGGGAATTCCATAGATGATCTGAAATTATACACCGTATAAAGAATACTTCCATTTTTTGTGGTAGGGTAAGATTTCAGCATGCCACCTTCCTACATCGCGTTGGTGGAACTGCTTCCTAAGGTATAGCTGACGCGATACAGCGTTTATTACTCAACCGCTGGATGCCAGGAGCTGTTTGAGCTGCACCTCCTTGGTGGACAGACGCTCGGAACGCACCTCCTCAATCTAGCTGAAGTCAGAAGGACAACAGTGCCCAGGCTGCACTACCAGCTAAGTACGCAACCCTTAGCTGGCGGTCTTTGTCATCTCTTGACCCGTGGAAGCATGAGGTAGGAACTTGTGAGGACCAGTGCTATGTTGCGGGGACGTACGCTCCATCCCAGTTGTCTACTCACCATTTTGCAGCCCATAGATCAAGGCCTTCAGGATAGTAAACAGAAGTGCAGAATTATCTCACTACGCGGCGCTAGTGTGCATGTAAACTTACTTTATAACCGGAATCTCGAGATGCTTGACATATAGCAAGTTGGCGTCTTCGACAAAGATGTTTGGTTGATTGAGGCCTTCATGATGGTGTTAACATTAGTTCAGAACTCGCCGGCTACGTGGCACTAGTCTACATGTGAACTTTGTGTATTATCTGTATTTTGAGATCTAGATCGTGTTTTAGTTTACTGTTTTCAGGAAAGTTAGTTGTAAATTTAAGAGCTTCCTGACGCTCGACTCAACAGTTCAGAATTATCTCACTCCGTGGCGCTAGTGTGCATGTGAACTTAATGTATAATCTGGATCTCGAGATTACTAACGTATAGCTAGATGGCATCTTCAAAAAAAGATATTCGAAGTGTCAGAGTTTTTTGAATGGTGTACACATTAGATCAGAATTCATCCGCTACGTTGCGCTAGTTGTTTTTGTAATAACTGTATTTTTATATCTAGATCATTTGTTTTCAGGAAATTTATTAGAGTAATCTTGGTCTTCATAGTTCAGAATTATTTCACTGCGTGGCGCACGTCTGCCTGTGAACTATGTAATGAATGTTAATCGCTTATGCACATAAGAGGCTGATAACCCCAATATGGGTATTTTTGGTACGTTCTTCTAACAACTTCGGATTAGTCCTTCAGAGAAGTTCTTCACAGAACTTCAGGTAAGTCCTTCAGAGAACTTCACTTTAGGGAAGTTCTTCAGAGAAATTTATGGAAGTTCTTCAGTGAACTTCATAGTGACGCTCGATTGCTTGCACGCTCATTCGGATTTACCCAAAATTGAGTAACTTGCACCCATTTTCATAAAACAGGCTGAAATTTCAAGCCATGGGTTAGAGAATTTATGAAAGTGGGTAAATCTTACTCGGTTCTTCTTAAATCTGGTTCAATTCTTAATTATTCTGTTGGACTATTGTGAAAACCCAGCAACGTCAGTCGCCATTTTTCCAAAGTGAGGTGTAGAATTTAAAAAAATCAAATTTAAAAACGCTCATTCAGTTAATGGAGTAGATTGCACCGGATTGGATACGAAAACATACCGCAAATTGAAAGGTATTGTAATTTTTGTTCTATTTTTTAATAATTATCCAAAAAAATCCATTCTAGAAATTCGATTTGTTCAATCAACGGAACTAACCACTTCCAACAGAGCCTGTCCGAGCTGGTCGGACTGACGACCAAGGAAGTCCCGCGATGCGTGACCAATGGGCAACAGCACCGGGTTCTGGACACCGTGATGAGTGTTGTCGAAGATCAACTGCTGGAGGAGAGCAACCCTTCGATGATTTCGCTGGCGGGTGCCGTACAGGGATTGGGCTACTGTTTTGTCAACTTGCTCACTGTTTATATATATATGTGTATGTGGGCATGTGTGTATTTATGAAAGAATTTATGAGTCAATGATGTGCTCGATTTTCCAACTACGAAAAAAAACAAAAAAACAAACAAAAATAAAACTAAAAAAACAAAACACAAAAAAAAAAAAAAAAAAAAAAAACCAAAACAACAAACAACACAAAACAAAAAAAAAAAAAAACCTATACCAACTTCCACCAAAAAAAACAATATATAAAAAAAAAAAAAAAAAAAACAAAAATTAGTTTTTGGGCCCGTTTCCCAATTTTTGTTGTTTCCCTTTTTTTTTTTTTTTGTTTCCTTTTCCCAATTTTTTGGGGGGCCCGAGAGCGTGTGCGTCGAAAAAAAAAAAAAAAAAAAAAAAAAAGACTCTGGAACCTGTGACCTTAGTGCTGTTGTTTTTCTCATCAATCGCTTTTTGATGAGTTTGCCTGGAAATGTCACAGCGATGTCACGCTACACGATAAAAGCTCACGTGCAACCATCATTCTACTCATCAATCCACCGTAAGGTGGATTACGGTGAGCTGTTGAGTTGTGCAGTGGAGCAAAAGGAAGAAGGCAAATGTTTGTTTTGACAGTTCTAGGAAGATCAAAATCAAGCTGGTGGAGAAAAAAGTGTTGTGCCTGAAACTGTGCGCTTCTGAAGTTGTAAGTAATTTTTATTTATTATATTACGTGTCATTAATGGTTGATGTTAACCTTTTTTGAAGAAAATCAAAGAGCAAGTTAAGAGAGACGGAGAGAGTACTGCGGCCAGGTGGTTTTTCTCCGACGAATGTACCGTTAGGCGGTGGTTAGCAAATTCCCGGTGAAGTGGAGTGGAGTGAATTGTGCTGCTCTCAGTAAAAATGATGTTTTATGCTATGCGTTGATGTTATCGTTGTTATTCTTGCTGTAATCCAATGATTATTCTTAAAACTATCAAGGTTAATTGTTTTTATTGATTCTTTATTCAATTGGTTGATTATCATAAAAATCATATTTCACAGGTGCATACCAGTGTTGATACAAACGAAGAGCTACAAGATGTGTACAACCAGTAGAAGAAGGAACACGAAAGCACTGCAATGAAATCTGTCATGGATATTGTGAATTGTGAAAATATAGACAATAAGAGAGATTAGAATACGGACAGCATGACGACTACGTGATTTGATTAAGAACCGGTGCCAACAGCTGAATTAAAGTATTCTTCAAGGTGATAAGATTTCAGTTGCAGCACGGTTTTGGTATGTTACTTAAGAAGACGCAAGAGAAGTCCCTTGAAAATGAATGTGTAATGTCTTCATGACAAATTATGCAAAAACTGTAGTAGTAACTATGGAAATAAACTTAAGAAAAACCCTAATATTTCTGCTGGAATGGAATTTAACACTCCAAAGTGAACTCACTGCCTCCTTTTCGTTTTGCAAATTTTATATAAATTTTGATCGGACTCCTGCTTTTAATGTTTGATCATCTATATCTATAAATTTTCAAAAGAAAAACTACATTTCTTTTTACTTTGCCTGTAGACATATTTTAGGCTCAAAATGTGTTGCCAATTAAAAAATTCTAGTTAAAACAATTGCCAATTTTGTATGCTTTGCAAAAATTTAACTCCTGGGTTAACTCCGAATGTACTGTTTCCTAAAAAAAAATTTCCTTGAATTTTCAATTTCCTGAGAAACTAATAAACATTTTATATAATACATTAAATATAATTGAATATGATTAATAAAATAATACATACTAAATAAAACAAAATCTAACAAATTAATAGAATAAATTTAGTCAATTTTATTATTATGAGTTATTTTATACAAATGATCATGTATCAACAACTTATTTATTATAGATAACCAAATATATTTTATATATGTAGCAATATTTTAAGATTTTTATAAATCTTAACTAAAATTAACTAAGAGGTTATGTATAGAGGGACAAATTCGATTTATTCTGAGATTTTTTATTATTCGTACTACCCAAGTAATCATGAGGCTATAATAGCATGCATGTATAGGGCATCTGCATTACGTCTAATGCATCATTGAGGTTGGATTAATGCTGAAAAGCTCGCACAAACAGTATCGACTTAAAAAGTAGAGAGGTTACGGAATTTTGTTTAAATTACCAAGCGGAATTTTTACAATTGATCTGCATGGAACGAAATGTCAACTTCACTTACGGAATAATCGAGCGGAATATTTTTCCGAAAGTAAAAGTGCCAGCTACCTTTAGTTTGCTTGGAATACTTACAAATTCCAATTTTATTTTTCGAATTTAACATGGGAGATAGAGATAGAAAAAGAAATTTCTTTCGAATTCGATACCGACCTTACTTTCGGAAAAATATTCCGCTCGATTATTCCGTAAGTGAAGGTGACATTTCGCTCCATGCAGATCAATTGTGAAAATTCTGCTTGGTAATATTGAACAAAATTCCGTAACCTCACTACTTTTTAAGTCGATACTGGGCTTAAAACAAATCCAATTTTATTTTGAGTCAAAGCGTTTTTGTTTTGATTTAAAAAGAAGCACATAATTGAAGTAAAAAAAAAATTTGATTCAAATAACGATGTGCTAGAATCAAATAAAAATATTTTTGAATCTACATCCAGTCGTATGGAAGCTAGATTGTTAAAACAAAAGAAATGATTGCTTTGAAACTGATATCGTTAATATTTGATTGAAATTAGGCCCTGAGTCAAAAAGATTTTTCTTTGAATTCAAAGTGATTTATTTTTGAAATCTGCGTGCAGCTTTGAAAAATAATGTTCAATCCAAACGAAACAATATCAACTCATGAAAATATTTTTTGCTATATTTCAAATTCCTTATGTTCTATGGAAATAAGAAATAAATAAATAAAAATAAACTCAAATATGATTGGAACAAAGTCTACAAAGAAATTTACTCCAAGTTGATTTCAAATTTAGTTTATTTTGATTTTGTTTTTAGTCCCCACTATCATGTATGAATATGCACGAAAGCAATGATTTTGTTTCAATACACGCACACCCTCAAAAATATGTGCAACAAAAACTGTGAAGCACACTCGTGAATCGTGTGTCACGGTTGAACTATACGATACAAAAACTGACAGCGCAACTCATCAAATTCACTCATTAAAGGCAATTGGTGAATTAAACAACACAGCTCTTTTTTTTTTTTTTTTTTGTTATTCCCCCCCCCCCCCACCCCCCCGATTTCTTTTTTTTTATTAAAGTATTAAAAAAAATAAAACTGTTCGGCGCCCCCCCCAACCCCGCAAAACCAAAAAAACACCGACCCGTTTCCCTTTCCCCCCTTTTTCCCCTCCCCCCGCTTTCCCCCCCCCCCCCCCGATTTTTTTTTCCACCCCAACCCCCGAAACATTTTCCTTTTTCCCCCCCCCCGGGACCCAGAGGGGTTCCCCATTTTGACACATTTTTCCCCGAGACGGTTCCCAAAGGTTTTTTTAAAATGAAAATAAAAAAAAAAAACCGGTAAGATCTCGGTCTATAACACTCGTTCACTGTTTGTAACAGTTTCGTGTTTTCTAACAGTGAGTACTTCAAAGCATCTACCGAGGCCAAACCGCTCCCGAAACCAATCATCGTCATTGATTTAATGTCATTATATGCTCCCCTCAGTCGCATAGGTGTGGAATCATGGCTTTTTGGGGGACGACTGTATCCGGCATTCTTGATAACGCAACGATTCTTCTCTTCACTGAAAGCCCTTGGAGCGGAATTGCAATTCTTCTTGGATGGCACAGTGCCGAGCTTCAAGCTCGACACCTGGTGTGAAAGAAGGAACGCAAATTATAAGAAAATGATGGCCATCTACGATGCTGTTGATAAAGGCACTGACGTGGAAACGATAACGACTGAGATGGGCTCCTTTGTTATTGAATATGCTGTGGACTACCTCGCAAAGACAGAAGGCAACTTATCGGTCTCGATTTTGAAAGAATGCGATCAGGAATTGGCAGCATTCGCACAGAGCAACAATGCATTTGCGATCATTGCTCACGACTCGGATTTTCTAATTTTCGAAGGAAACTGGCGTTATTGGTCATCCAAATGCCTTGATATCCTAACATTGGAAACAATGGAGTTCAACCGTCGGGCGTTGGTTGAGCACTTGGAACTGAGTTTTGACCAGATGCCATTGTTTGCAACTCTTTGCGGAAATGACTTTTTGAAATATGAAGAACTTCAACCTTTCCACTCTCGGCTGGGCTCATACAGCCGTTATTTCTATAATGTTGCAAACTTTGTACGACAACAACCAATCGGCTTACCATACCCTGTAGATTTGCGTAGCGTTCTGAATCAAGCCTTTGGGACGTGCAACGAGCAAACGAAAACACGCTTCGAACAGAGCTTAGGCTTCTATAGAACGGTAAGTTCTTATTATGAAAATATAAAAATGACGGCTGACTATCTTAATTCCGTTTCAGAACAACACCTCCTCAAATCCCGCTCAGAACGATGACAAACTTCTCCAAATCATGTTGAAACATCCTTTCATATATCAAATATGGTTCAAGCAACCCTATGCGGCAATGCTCGGATTTACCAATTTACGTCCGGAAGTTTTGGGACAAGAACTGCCGGAACTAATTCTGAAAATTCTGCTGCGCTCAGCCGGCATCGTTCTCTACCATCGATTGAAACGGCGCAGGTATTACGCGTCTCCGTTCGTTTTCAAACTTGATCACGGATCCGATTATGCGGTACAGAGCTTCCCGGTGCAATTTCCAAACCACATCGAAGTGCCGACTCTTGTCGTCCTGCACTCGGAAGATCCGAACACAATGGACACAAAACTAAAGCTTCTCACCTGGATCGTCTCGGACACGTTGGACTATGAGCGGGTGAAGTCGGTTAAACGGCCGTATGTTGCCACCGTCCTTACGCTTTGTCTTCTTATGGAGAAAGCACTGATTGAGCTGTTCGAAGCCGATTTGTTCCTCCGGGTAGCGTATGATGTAGTCTCAAAACCGCACGTGTCAATGGCACTGGAACTTCCGAAAACAGTGGAAAGCCGCCCATTCCGATTGGTTTTCTTCTACAAAAGCGTGTACAATTACATAGCTGCAGCCATCGGGTGGGTTGGTTTGAATCTTGACGGTAGATTCGACGATGTGCTTTTCGATGGAGTGCTTTTTCACAGCTGCTATGCGGATTGGGCCAAGGAACGCGGTGGCGATTTACAGGATATCGAGCAGTGGCGGATTTATGCGACAATTTGATGTCTGAAAGAATGGCAAAGTCACATAGAGGATACATTGTGTGTAGATGAGCGGGTTCATAAGAACTGTAACTACAGATGTTAGGTAAACCTTTATCCAGAAAGTCACTAACATGTCCATTTAGTTGAGGAAACATAAATGTGCCTTTTTTAAGGCTGGCCCACAATTGATACGTTGCGGATGCGTTTGCGTGGATTTGACAGTTTTCCCATAGGTTTTCTGTCAAATTTACGTCAACGCATCCGCAACGTATCAATTGTGGGTCAGCCATTGGTCATAACCAAGTTTCTGCAGTTAATTATCGTGGTGGGCTGCTTGGGTTTTGTTTTTAATTGATGGATTTCACATAACAAAATCACAACTTACCCAAAGAGCTCTCTAAGTAAGAAGGAACGTTGCAGAATCATAAGTCATACTTTATCACCTCATGATTTCGGAATCACTAATTTCAGCAAGAAAGCAACAACCAACCACATTCTTATGTAAGCAAATTTTACAGCCTGTCCACGTTCAATTTCGGACACTAAGATAATGCCAGCAAAAAAAAAAATGAGGCATAATTCAACAATACAAAATACAGTTATATATATACAGTGGAAACAGTTGATTGAGATGTTAACTCTTCCTGTAACATTCTCGAACGTAAGGATTGAATCGGAAACAAATTGGAAACACATTTAGTATGAAATAAAAAAAAAACAACAGATTCAAAGCAAGTGTTTCATTTAGTTCAAGTCTTGCACTCTTTGTTTGAACAAAAAAACAAAATGAATGAAAGCAAATTTATTTCCAGAATGTTCTGATTGTGGATTTCAATCAAGAGGTTTTGGTCAATAGTTTTGTCGCATTTTCTGGAAGCCGCAGATCATTTTTTTTACTCTATCATGGTCTCCTCCTTACCTCTTCTAGAAATTTCGCTTGACGGATAGCCCAGTAGCGTTCCATTGGGCAAAGCAGATGTCTTTCTGAACGAAATCTACTGCATTTTCTTGCATCTATTGTACTGTGGCCTGGCCAAAAAAAAGGAGGGACCTCGTGCTGCTTGTATAACGGAAGCTTCCTTTTCTGCAAACACTCAGTACGGTAAACTTCGGCTTTGATCGTACCTTTAGTGTATAAAATCAAGGACTTCGAGCCGGAACAAATTGCCTGCCATACGAGAACCTTTCGGACAATTTTTCCACCTCAAACGACTTCTCGGAGATGCTCACATCTTCGCCGGTGATCTTCCTGATTATTCACACTATAGGAATTTTAACTGCATTTTAAATGCAAGAAACACTTAATAGGACTGCTAGAACTGTGCTCTAGAAGGACCTACATTGCATTGCTGCGCATATTTTCAATTGTACACATGTTCCGTGAGCTGTGATGTAGTTCACCTCCCCGCGGTGCACCTCGGCAACGTTATGCTCCTCTTTACGGCCAAACGAACTACGGAGGGAGCACCCCATGGCTCGCATTGGGGTCGATGTCAGTAAGACCTCAATTACGGAAACTGGCCGTAAAACGGAATTTTATCACGGTACTACGAATTCGGGCTGGCACCTATGTCGTCTCCCTGAGCACTGTCGGGTTGAACTTACAGGAAATAGCGAGGTTCCCACGGCATAGGCTATTTCCGTCTGAACACGGTGTTCCTATGAAGTTCCATGTCAACCGTCGCATGACCGCCCGGCTTGCATAGATAACCATGGGTTCACTATGGCGACTACTCCACGTGGGTCTGGATACCGACTGAAGGTGGACCCAACAGAATGGAGCCGCAAGCTCCAAACCCCCCGAATCAACAGGAGGAAGTGACCGTTTGCCAATAGGGGTCTGGTCAGAACTTCGCCGACATGTGCGGAAGCACGACGGCCTCAGATGCAGGGGTCTCCGGGAAAACCGTAGAGGCCATGGATGGACCTGGACTTATCCGGGCCATGACGAGGAAGCGAGACACGCTACCCAAAGTGATTCACGTAGACTCGTAGCAATATCAGCAAGGAACTTAAACAAAGCTTGTTGACGCGTCGTAGGTCCGTTCAGGCTGCCTGCCGCGAGAGGGACGAACTGAAAACCAAGCTTCTGTCCAACCAAAGTGCCAGATAAATGGCCAAACTAGTGGCTGCAGAAAAGGCCAGAGAGTCGGCCTCCCAGCACAAGCAAACGGATGCGTTCATCTCCGTGGGGGGCATGGACGTTCAAGCGTGCGAGACAGTCGCCCGGGAGAGTCGTACCCAGTGTCCCCAAGAAGCGGTTGGTGTCGGACGGCCCTACGGGCCCGAGGAAATATAGGAACCTGGTGTCGGGGTCGGAGGGTCCAACCTCACGTCCTACGAGGTGTAAAGAGAGTGGTCCCAGAGCCAAAACCGCTAGACCCAATTCGTCAGAGAGGGTAGCTTCAAGTGCCGAGGGCGGCCCAAGTACCAGGGCCGGCACCAGCATTGAACGGAGCGAGAAGAAGGGTACGAGTGACGACCCTTCGAGAGGCGACGACCCCTCAACCAAGACACGCAAAAAGGGAAATAGAACTCAAAAAGAAAAGCTCAACAAAAACCTGGCACGGAAGCGAAACCGCGGCGAGGCGTTCATCGTGAAGACCGAAGAGTCTAAGTACTCCGAGGTCCTCAAAGCGATGCACAGTGATGCTCGCGGATCTGGGAGTCGATGTGCGGAGTATCCGCCAAAATCCATCAAGGCCCAGTGTGGGGTCTAGGAAGCCACAACAGCCATACGGCTGCCAAAGCGTCCACTCAAGTGGTCACGATACGGCTGGCAGTAGCCGCCGCGGACACGGCCCAAAAAGTGGCAAAACTCAAGGTGGGGTGGTCCGTTTGCCCATTGAGTTTGCACCAGCCGTTCAAGGCATTTTTGATGTGCCTCGAAAGCGGGCATATGTGATGGGAGTGTAATGGCCCCGATAAGTGCGACATGATGCAAAAAATGCGGAGGAAAAGACCACAAGGCTCGGGACTGTAAGGAGTCCCCCAAATGTATGACGTGCTCTGCGAAACCAGATGACAAGCACGTTACGGGAGGCCCTAAGTGCCCGGACTACAAGGGTAAACCACGAAGCTAATTACAGTGCAGGTAATCTCTGACTTAACCTGAACCGACGGGCAAGTTCCCGGTTCAGGAAGTTGTGCCTACCTCAAACGAGGGCTTCACGGTTGTAAAAGTGAATGGAGTGTTCTTCTGCAGCTGTTATGCGCCGCCAAGATGGTCGATTGGCCAGTTTTCACAAATGGTTGATCGGATGATAACAGAGCTAACTGGCCGTTACCCGTTGGTAATAGCGGGCGACTTCAATGCCTGGGCGCTGTAGTTGTGCAGCCACCTTACCAACTCATGGGACAGATCCTGCTTCAGGCAGATCCGCCATTTCGATTGGCGTTCCTGCCTTGACCAACACTGCATGGGGATGTGGGGCAAAAGTGTGTGTGTGTTTGCTTCGAAATACTGCTTAACAAAAAACCCTACGCTCAATTTCAAACCACTTCTATTCAATTTCACATCCTGCTGAGCGCTATCGGACCTATCGATACTTTCTCTTTACATCTTTGGTTCTAGCAGAAATTGCTGTTCACTACTGGACTACCTGATGTTGGGAAGATATTTCCAATTTCAAAACATTATAGCTAAACATGTAAGTTACTCAAACTACAGTATATGATTAATGTTAGTCAAAAACACATACATGATTTTCATAAATTTCAGATCGAGCGCAGCTAAAATGTCTCAAACTGATACATTGGATTGCCTAACGTAAAAACTTCCATGCACAAGACCTATGCAAAATTGTTTGCCCCTTTTTGTCCCCTTGTGGAGTAAAACTCATTTTAAAATTTGGAAGTTTCGCATTTTTTCTGCATAACTTTCGATTAGCAGCATCAACAATTACCATCAAAGTGCCTAACAACGTGAGGTTTTTATGAAAATGTTTATATTTTTAAGTTAACCCATCTCTATTTATTTATTACCATTTATATCACAGACAAACAGACATAGCACATTGAAAATTTCGCACTACAAATCATCGTCATTAGCACACCTGTGCCATATGTTGAGCACACTGTGGTGGGTGATAAAGCTGACCAGATGGGGGTAGTGTGCTAACGTCAAACGTAAGGGAATCAACTATGTGCGCCATCTGTGGTGATACTACCAACTAAGAAACATGTGAATTGACCGTTTAAGGCGTAATCGTTGAAGAAACTGCCAGAGTTATGTCTATTTGTCTCTGTTGACATATTAACATTTGTTTTCTTACGTTTATTTATTCACATCAATATTCTCCTTCTTCTTTATTGTTTTTACCCAAGGGGTCATTCGTCCCGTCTGGTGATTACATTAATATATGTAAGTTCATCTATTTACATTGATATATTTACCTAAATATATTTACATTTATACATTTACCTTAGCATATTTAAATATGTAAATATACAAATGCAAATCGCTGAATGTAAATATATCAAGATAAGTAAATGAATGTAGTGCAAAATTTTTCAATGCGTCTGTTTGTCTGTGATATAAATGGTAATAAATAAATGGAGATGGGTTAACTTAAAAATATAAACATTTTCATAAAAATCTCACGGCACTTTGATGGTAATTGTTGATGCTGCTAATCGAAAGTTATGCAAAAATAATGCAATTTTTTTTACACTTCAACTTTTTTTATACAATGACTAGCAACCATCTTGTATCTTCAAACTGTGCGTCCTTTTATGTCCTAAAAGTCATAACAACAAGTTTTTCAAATTCAAATTGAAATAAAAAAATTAGAGCAAAAAAACTATTTTTTAAGTCCCACCCTAAGGAAAGTTAGAAAAACTGTTATAAAACGATACGTAGATATAAAAAAAAATTTTTTTAAAAAAAATTCCATAAAAGTAAAATATCTTCAATTTTGTAGTAACAAAAGTTCCTTTAATCAAAAAAAAAAAAGTTAGAATTTTTATTATGAACATAAATGGAGCACCCTAGTGTTGCCGCTGGGCACACTGCTCCAGGTTTGAGTTCTACATTCACGTCCGAGCTGAACTCCGACCACGGCTGTCAACGAACGACTGACACTTCAACAACGGCTGTCAACGACGAAAAGAGAGGACAAAAGCAATCTTCAAAGTACAGTAGTTCAGTGTTAAACAATAGTAAAAATAAAAGTGTTACTTGAAAAGTATGTAGGAATCGATTATTAGTCAATTCAATATTAGTACTTAATTCAATATTATTATTACTATTCAATTTCTTATTCTACAATGGAATTAACATAGGACCTATAAGCAGTGAATTTTAATAACACGAGCGAAGTTTGGAATTGCCAGGACACCAAAAGTGTGAGTTATAACCATATATTGTAAACTTAAACGTTGTATCTAATTAAACTTATTTGCAGTTTAAAGCTGCACTAAGCCGCCATCCGTGTTTTAATTGGGCTGCTGAGAGCCCGGTGAATTGGATTGACCTTTTTCGCTCTATTTTTCATTCACTCCCCGTGACACAACTTTAAAACTTTCGTCATGACTGCGAATGACGCCGGTATGAAGCGGAACGGGAATGCGGAACCACCGCAAACGCCGGAAATGGACAAAACGGGAGGCTGCGTCAACTGCTCGCGCCCCGTGTCGTATGATGATTTCGTCCAATGCGACCAGTGTGATGGCTGGTGGCACATGCGTTGTGCAGGCGTAACGGCGTCGGTTTCGGAGAGGCCTTGGATGTTGCTTACCAGTGAGTATTTGCTCAAAGTCTACCAACAAGTCGGCTCGAATCGCCCTGAAACTACAGAGGAGAATCCTCTGCTTGAGGAGGAGCGCGCAATTCAACAGCGCGCATTGGAACTGGAAGCTCAGAAAAGGTCAATTGAGCTGGAGAAAAGACACATGCAGGATAAGTATACTCTGCTGGAGGAGCAGCTGGAAGAGGACAATGCGAGCAACCGTAGTCGAGTAAGTACCAGAGAAAGCCAACAGCGTGTGGAGCAATGGATCGATCAACAACCATCGAACGCTGCGCAAGGTGAGGAGGCTGTTGGAGGATTATCGTTACTAGTGGAATGCAGCAATCCGACAAGTGGGAGTCAGGTAGAGGTCAGTGCCCCGAAGAAGCAAGAGACAGCTGAACAGTCGACGATGATGCACTATTCGATGCAGCTGTTACCGCGGACAGCAACTTCTGTGGATCCGTCGCGACTTACCGGGAATCAGCAGCGGAGCACCGGCGCGATTCCCAAAACGGGTCTAAGACAACAGGTCAATGATCGGGTGTTGACAAGCCTAGGTAACCATATTCCCTCAGCACCCCCCGTACAGCCACAAGGTAAGCCACCACATTTTTCCATTCCGAATGAGAAAAGCTCCGCTCAACCGAGCAATTATTATCACGATATTTTAGAAAAGTTTGGAGCACTTAGTCCGGTTCTTGATAATACGAGACCGGCACAATCTATTGGGACAATGCCTGTTCTTCAAGGCCAACCCACTCAAATGTTTCCTCTCTTCACATTTTCTGGGAGGAACGAAAATCAATCCGCAAATCAAGCGAATACTAATACCCATTCTAATGGCATTCAGTCAAACATGCCACTTACTTTCCCGGCGTCAAGAATGCCCGAATATGGTCCTTCCCCCTCGCAGTTAGCCGCTCGACATATAATGCCGCGTGACCTCCCCCATTTCGCCGGTAACCCCGCGGACTGGCCGATCTTTATTAGTGCGTTCCTGAATACAACCGCCGCGTGTGGATACTCCAGTGTTGAAAATCTAACCAGGCTACAACGGTGTCTGAAAGGAGCAGCATATGAAGCAGTTAGAAGCCGTCTTATGCTCCCGGAATCCGTGCCACACGTGATCAACACCCTCCAGCTTCTTTATGGACGTCCGGAACTACTGATAAACGTGCTGTTGGATAAGGTGCGGTCGACTCCAGCTCCTAAAGCAGAACGTCTTGAAACGCTCATCGAGTTTGGATTGGCGGTGCAAAGCTTGTGTGATCACCTGGAAGCAGCGGGTCAACAGTCTCACCTAACGAACCCGTGTCTGTTGATGGAGTTGGTAGAAAGGTTACCTGAACACGTGAAGATGGAGTGGGCAAACTTTATGCAACGGTATCCGGTGGTAAACCTTAAGACCTTCGGGGACTTCATGAACGGCGTGGTAGTGTCAGCAAGCAAGGTTACCCAGTACACAGGAGGAGTCGGGAAAGGTGCCAAAGTGGAGACACCGAGAATGAAGAACAAGGGGACAATCAACGCACACACTAGCAAGTCGGATCAACCGAGGGATGAGGAGAAGTCGTGTTGCGTTTGCAAAGGACGTGGACATCGCGTTCGGGATTGCACCAGCTTTAAAGCACTCTCCATCGACGATCGTTGGAAGACAGCGCAGACCAACGAACTCTGTCGTAGCTGCTTAAATGCACATGGAAGACGAAGCTGCCGGAATGCCAGTCAATGTGGCACCTTTCGGCATCACCCTTTGCTTCACTCAGTTCGCAGTAACCGACCGTCACGTGGAACGGCGACACCAAACGTTGAATCGGCCGGGAATCATACGCACCGACTTTCGGGCCAGTCATTGCTGTTTCGCATTATCCCAATTACGCTGTATGGGCCGAAAGGAACGGTGAAGAGGTACGCCTTTTTGGACGATGGGTCGTCACTCACACTCGTCAAGGAGCAGCTGATCAACGAACTTGGCGTAAGTGAAAGTTCTGCACCGCTGTGTTTGACGTGGACAGGAAATGTCTCGAGGATAGAAGCTGATTCTAAAAGGATGGATTTGGCAATATCGAGTGCTACTGACGGTAAGCGACAGAAGATGGAAGATGTTCGTACAGTGAAGAAGCTGAAGACGTGTATACAGTCCCTCACCTAAAAGGTTTACCGATTTCGGTTACTGAGAATGCGGTTCCCCGGTTGTTGATAGGAGTCAACAATTTGCGGCTCACTATTCCGCTCAAAGTGAAAGAGGGACACATCAACGAACCAGTCGCCATGAAAACCCGACTTGGTTGGTGTGTGTACGGAGGTAGTGGAAAACTATCATCGTGCACACACAATTTCCATGCGTGTGCATCCGATCGGGACTTACAGGAACTGGTAAAGAGTTACTTCACACTAGAAGACGTCGGGACCAAACCATTGACGGAATTAATGTCGGTGGACGATAGAAGAGCTCAACAAATTCTAGAAAAGACTACCGTACGCGTTCGAGATAGGTATGAGACCGGTTTGCTATGGAAGTGTGACGAATTTGAATTCCCTGATAATCACGCAATGGCTTTGCGGAGATTGGAGTGCCTAGAGCGACGGATGGAGAAGAACCCTGTGTTGAAGCAGAACTTGCGCCGCCAGATAGAAGAATATCAGCTGAAGGGCTATGCACATCGAGCAAGTGAAGAAGAACTGAAAGCTGCCGATATGAAACAGATCTGGTACTTACCACTGGGAGTGGTGGTAAATCCGAAGAAACCAGAAAAGGTGCGTCTCACATCTTTGCCAGCTGTTTTATCGCGATTCCGGCAATATGCGGTGGCCGTCTCAGCCGATATTAAGGAGATGTTTCACCAAATACGCATACGTGAAGCGGATCGCTGCTCACTTCTATTTTTGTTCCGTACCGATCCTTCTAGTTCACCAGTCATCTATGTAATGGACGTTGCTACATTCGGGGCAACATGTTCACCCGCGTCTGCACAATTCGTGAAGAACAAGAACGCTGCAGAGTTTGCCGACGAATTTCCAAGAGCGGTAGAAGGCATCATATCAAACCACTACGTGGACGACTATCTGGACAGCTTTTGCACGGAACTGGAAGCAGCAGAAATAGCGGAGCAAGTAAAGGCGATCCACAGCAAAGGAGGGTTCCAGCTACGGAACTGGCAATCGAACTGGCAATCGGAGAAAACGGACACTGGCAACAAGCACCTGTTCCTCGAGAAGAGCACCGAATATGGCAGAGTGCTGGGCATGGTCTGGTTAACGGATGAAGATGCGCTGAGCTTTTGCGTGTCACTGAAAGAAGATATTCAACAAATCATCACCAGTGAATCACGTCCAACGAAGAGGCAAGTTCTACGGTGTCTCATGAGCATCTTTGATCCCCTGGGGCTATTGAGCTTCCTGCTGGAGTAGCTGGACTGCCCTGCTGCATCAAATTTCGAGCGTGAAAATTCCCAGATGTTATTTTCCAAATGCCACCACACGTAGCTTCCGTCAGCTGCAGTTGCATGCCTTCGTGGATGCAAGCGAAGTTGCGTACGCTGCAGTGGCCTATTTTCGGATAGTTGATGCAAACGGAACACCACAATGTTCTTTGGTAACGGCAAAAACCAAGGTGGCGCCGCTGAAACACCTATCAATCCCTCGACTGGAGCTGCAGGCTGCGGTGTTTGGATCCCGAATGATGCGTTTTATTCTGGATTCTCATACCGTACCGGTAACGGAGCGCTACCTATGGTCGGACTCTACGACAGTTCTAGCGTGGCTGAGCGCGGATCCCCGCAAGTATAAGCAGTACGTTGCCTGCAGAATAGGCGAGGTACTGGATCAAACAGAAACGAACGAGTGGCGGTGGGTACCGTCGAAGCAAAATCCTGCGGATTATGCTACCAAATGGGGAAGCGGTCCGTCCCTAGATAGTGAAAGTGTCTAATTCCGCGGACCAGCGTTCCTGTACCGACCAGAGGAAGAGTGGCCAAAGAAGAGGCTACAACCAACCGTGGAGGAGGAGTTACGCTCTTGCCATGTTCATGTGAAAGCTACCGTGACAACTCCGATTATCGACTTCGAACGGTTCTCTAAGTGGGAACGTTTACTTCGTGCTACGAGCTATGTGCATCGCTATGTGGGGAATCTGAAACGGAGAATCTCCGGCGAGGAGAAAATTACAGGCTACCTCACTCAAGAGGAATTGCGGCAGGCAGAAGCGACGTTGGTTAGGATGGCTCAACGGCAAGATTACCCGGTTGAAGTGGCGGTACTCTCGCGTGATCGTGATCATCCGAGAACCGAGCAAGAAGGCTTGGACAAACGCAGCACATTGTATCCACTAACCCCATTCGTCGAAGAAAACGGTATTCTGCAAGTGGATGGACGAATAGGCGCAGCGGAACATGTGGGAACAGAAACGAAGTTTCCAGCAATCCTCTCCAAGCAGCACCGGATAACAGCTCTCATGGTGGACCTTTATCACCGGAGGTTCCAGCACGCCAATTCTGAGACTGCAGTGAACGAGATGCGGCAGCGTTATCATGTGTCGCGCCTTCGAGCACTTGTCCGCAAGATCGGGAGTGGGTGCACAGTATGCAAGGTGTTCAAAGCGGCGCCTAACATTCCACGGATGGCATCACTTCCCCCAGCCCGCTTAGCTTCGTTTGCTAGGCCTTTCACCTACGTCGGCCTGGATTTTTTTGGACCTGTGGTAGTGAAGGTCGGACGCAGCAACGCAAAAAGGTGGGTCGCTCTCTTTACATGCCTCACTATTCGAGCGGTGCATTGCGAAGTAACTACCACAGCCTGCATGAAGAGTATTCGCCGCTTCATGGGTCGTCGTGGTGCCCCAGCAGAAATTTATTCAGATAACGGCACGAACTTCCATGGCACTGAACGGATTTTGATGAAGCAGATTCAACAGGGGCTTGCAGCGACGGTAACCAGCACAACAACAAAATGGATGTTCATTCCGCCTTCTTCTCCCCACATGGGCGGTGCGTGGGAGCGCATGGTACGCATGCTATGTTAGGGGCCTACAAGAGTGACCGAAAACTGGATGACGAATCTTTGAACACTCTAGTTTTCGAGGCGGAGGCCATCGTAAACAGCCGTCCCCTCACCTATCTACCACTAGACTCGGAGGAAAGCGAGGCACTGTCTCCAAACCACTTTCTGTTGGGGTCCTCGAGTGGAGTTCGGCAACCTGAAGTGGAGTCAACCGATAGTTCGGAAGCCGTGAAGAATTCCTGGAATATGATACAACATCAACTAGACTGTTTCTGGAGACGCTGGATCCGAGAAATGCTACCTACGTTAACTCGGAGGACAAAGTGGTTCGGTGAAAAGAAAATGCTGGCTGCAGGAGACCTAGTACTCATTGTGGAGGATGGCAAGCGGAACTGCTGGACTGGGGGACGAGTAATGGAGGTCGTACCCGGGAGCGATGGTCGGATTCGGCAAGCCGTTGTGAGAACTGCGAGGGGGCTGCTGCGTAGACCTGTCGCAAAGTTAGCGGTTTTGGAAGTTGGTGGTAAAACTGGAACCGGTGGTCAGTGTTACGGGGGGCAGGATGTTGCCGCTGGGCACACTGCTCCAGGTTTGAGTTCTACATTCACGTCCGAGCTGAACTCCGACCACGGCTGTCAACGAACGACTGACACTTCAACAACGGCTGTCAACGACGAAAAGAGAGGACAAAAGCAATCTTCAAAGTACAGTAGTTCAGTGTTAAACAATAGTAAAAATAAAAGTGTTACTTGAAAAGTATGTAGGAATCGATTATTAGTCAATTCAATATTAGTACTTAATTCAATATTATTATTACTATTCAATTTCTTATTCTACAATGGAATTAACATAGGACCTATAAGCAGTGAATTTTAATAACACGAGCGAAGTTTGGAATTGCCAGGACACCGAAAGTGTGAGTTATAACCATATATTGTAACCTTAAACTTTGTATCTAATTAAACTTATTTGCAGTTTAAAGCTGCACTAAACCGTCATCCGTTTTTTAATTGGGCTGCTGAGAACCCGGTGAATTGGGTTGACCCTTTTCGCTCTATTTTTCATTAACTCCCCTTGACATCTACGTTCACAGAGCCGTGTGGTATATGAAACCGATTTCAATCGATTTCCTAGATAATTTTACAAAGAACTAGCATTATTTTATTGTTCTTGAGTCACACCGAGCAAAGAAGATTGTAAAAACATGAAAATATTAAAGGAATCAGGGTAAAATCAGCCATATCTTCATTCACAGAGCCGTGTGGTGAACAAAACCTACTTCAATCAATTTTCCTGGAAATTTTATATAGGACTAGCATCGTTTTGTTGATCTTGAGTCACACCGAGCAAAGAAATTTCTAAACAACAAGGAAATATAAGGGGAACCAGGGTAAAATGAGCTTATTTGCTCCCCAAGCAGCTCCGTGCGGCCAATGAATTTACGTCCATTCGATTCCTTGGAAATTTTCCTTCAAGTTCAGGTAACATCTACAGAAATCGTTCCACTCCGAGCTGAGATATAGAATTCTTTCGCGTTTCGGGCACTTTTTTCCCACTGTGCAACGGTAGGGATGCTATTGGGGTCACTACATGAACTAGTGAAGTGTTAGTTAAAACTTCCTAGTTTTCCAATTGAGTATGTTCATATTGCACAGCTTGACTAAAGAAGGACCGTCTTTTGTTGATTTAATGAATAATTGTCGAACAATTTCCCACTTTTTTATTACCATCATTATGGGCCATTGGATTTGCCTTCACCGTCGTCGCGAACAAACTTTGATTGTTAGTAGAAAAGCTGAATTCCTTTTTCCTTCTTTATATGCTAATGCAGGTCGCCAAATGGCGTGACAATGAATCGTATATGCCGAATGTGTCACATTTTCTCCACGACAATTGCATATATGCTGACTAAAGTTATTCTTTTAATGTTTCCAACGCGGAGAAATTTTCCTTGGTCATAAATTTCCTCAGGGATGGGCCAAGAAAGAAAGAAAAGAAAAAACCTGAACGGCTCCCGAGGGACCCGTTCAGTGCAATCATCACGAAAACTCTTTTTTCTCTCGGCTTTTATTTCCCCCATCAGACGTCCCTACCTTAGATCAATCTTCAACGGATGGGTTGCGATTCATCAGGTCAAATTTACCGCATAAATGTGATTTGATGGCCTGCGTTCGTTTTTATTTTTCGTCCATCCCAAGCTGGTCAGTTCTGTTCGGGTGAAATATTTCTTCTTTTTTTTTGTTCACTCCGATGATGACCGGGCCCATCATTAAATTGATTCATGGGCCATTCTCGTTGGTCAATTTTCCTAACCGGTTGGATTTATTTCCTACCAAAGGGGTGCAACTTTTTGAAACATTGCCGCACTTTTCAAGTAGAGATCCATCTAATTTCGACTTGCGGGGGGAAAAAAAGAAGACAAAATTGGAAATCATTTCGAGGAGCGGAACCTTTTTTTATGGCAACGATAAAATTTTCAAATTTGTCCTTCCTGCAGCACAGCACAGTCGAAGTGGATTAGGAGGGAAAATTTATGAAATGATTGAAACTAATATTGCTTCATCTGAGACAATCGCGTGGGGCGTTCGGCTAAAACAAACATCGTGGGGACTTGGCTGGCACGTGCATTATTCATCAATTTCAATAAAACGGGACGCGTGTGCCCTCTGCCAGGGCGAGCAGCCGGGTGGGAGAATTTCCAATTTCCCTTTCTTGGCGAATGTTTGTGTAAAAGTGCAGCTTCCTGAGGCGTCGTTATATGAGCGAAGTTGCTTTATTTTTATATTAATAAATATCATTGTTTTACACGGGGAGAAAGGACCTTTCCCTGCAATGTGATTTTTTTTCTTCGGTGGTCCCCTCGCATTGAGCGCTATAGACGTTGATCAACTGGGGGAGTGATACTCGCTCGTTGCATTGTTTTTTTTTATTTCGCTGTTGTAGAGCTGGACCCGGTTATTACTTATCAAAGGTGAGGTGGGTGAAATATGAAAATGAACGATTGCTTTAATCTAGTGACGATGCGATAAGGTTTTATCACCCCGGCGAGTACGTTTGGCGGTGGATAATAACGCCGCGGGTAGTAAACAAATTGTCAGCTCCGGTGGCAGCTTATCAGCAGCGTACGATCTGTTGGTTCCGATTCTGGCAATGCCGATAAAGTTTGTTTTCTTGCAGTGGTTTACATCGAATCTGTTCATAAAAACGTGCAAACATATACTGAGTCTGCATTGTCACTGATGATAAACAAGTTTTGGCTTTATTGCCAGTATAGTCTCAAAATTGAAAATAAGGCATGAGTCTTAGAGAATTATAGATTGCTTCGGTGGATGTGAAATGGTTAAGTGGAAGCTTTTAGGCTTAGTAACGCTTTTGGTGCGAGTGATTTGCTGGATCGCAACCTAGAGATCTACAGTGCTAGACAAAATAAATCATACTCCACATAAATTTTGTCATTTCCTGCGATATTGCGATTTTAATGTTGGAGGGTCAGGTTCTTCTGGGCATTGAAAGTATTTTCATACCACAAAATTGTGCCAACATGAAAATTGTAGGAATGTGCATGACTTTCTCAATATTAAATAATTGATTGCTAAAAGGTATTTCAAAATGGACATAATAGATCATACACCTGATTTTTTTTAAATAATCAGTTATACCATTGATTTTATTCTTCAACTTAAGGCAATGCTTAAGTTCCTCAACTCTAGAGGACACCTAAGGCCTTCATGTTTTTAGTTGATTTGATGGCTGCTATGAACTCATCAGGAACAACTATGGGAGATTCAGTGACTCTAGACATTGCCTCCTGAACGTGCAGGGTCGTGCGGACTAACCATGGCACGGCCTAGGTTATGGGCATCCACCAAGTGCTAGCCAACCCAAGTAACATTGCCAAAACCGTGGGCTTTGTGGTCAAGCGCTTAGCGGCGTCACCGTCGTTCTAGCCATTGCCATGAAGTGAGGGTTCGATTCCCGCTCCAGCCAGTGGAACTTTTCGCAAAAACGAATAGGTCCAATCTGGTCCACTGGGTGTTAGATTAAGGTGTCCGTTGTAATTCGCTCTATGTTCAATGTTCAGTCTGTACAACCTCGAATTGAAGACGGTGTAAATTTCTTTTAAAAAACCATCCAGCTCTATTAAGTTTTATTAAGGTTTTATCAAAGCCACTAGAAATCAATTTGGTTTTATTATGACACCAAGAGGTGCCAATTGGTTTCATATTTTAGTCAGGTTTATGAGAACCTATACAGCTTGTTTAAAACGATCTTAAAACCTCGTTTTCCCAAATTCCTTTTACTCCTATCAAAGGTTTTATTTCGACTTTATGAACTCATAATATGCTGTTTTTAAATGCCGTTTTAGGACTCATTCATATTATCTTATTATGGTCAGTTGAAAAAGCATTTTAAAACCATTTTGCCTCCAGTAAATGCATGAGGCGACAAATTGGCATTTAGGAAAGCCACCAAAGAACCAAATAGTTTTAAAGTAGTCATTGCGAAGATAGCTTGGCTTCAAGGCAGAATTGTGATGACCAGCCTCGGGCTGGTTCATCTCCCGTCGTAGTCACTCAAATACCTCTTTTGGGTATTTTCGTAACTTCGTAACTCGTCCGGGGGTGAGATTCGAACTCGTGACTTTGGCGTGAGAGGTGTGGATCTTAACCACTACGCCCCCAAGTCGCCCCCAAGAATTGTGATTTAGTTTCCAATCGCCATATTGAAATATTAGAAATAATAGAAATGTGGAGAAATAAATGCACCAAATTTCAAATGTAATGCAAATGAACTGTATATCGGAGACCAATTTCTACATTCTTTTAGATTACTTTATTGAATTTCATCAATTTTCAAGAAATTCATGTTTAATTTATCGAATATATTTTTTTAATTTTGTGTTTGTTGTTTTAAACGCGCATAATTTCCGAGGCGCATTAATTTTCGGCTCTTATCGTGCCAATATTCACCATAAAATTCAATGCGCATCTGATTTGGAGCATGCTACGCTGTAAAAAACTGAATTGGTTTTGGATAATTTGCAATGAAACAAAATTTCCCGCAGACTTTTTTTCTCAGATATTATTTACTGCTAAATGAATCAGAAGAGCAGAGAATCGAACAAAAACCAACAAAAACCAACCACGATATCACAGTTAAGTTTAACAGCTGTGGCCATTTGGCCGCATGCTGGTTTTCAATGCATCCAATAGGTTTTATGAAGGTTCTCAAGTGGTCATAGCATCCATCACTAGAATATTTTCAAAATCTTTATGGTCTTATAAAGGTTTTATTAATTTGTTATAACAACCGTCTATAGAGTGGGCCACTTTGTACACATTTTGGCTTTAAAGAAGCATAGAGGAGGTGTTGGTAGACAAAACAGTTTTGAATGTAGTTTTATCAACAAAGCCGAGAGGAATGCTATACGGCTGGAATAAAACTTAAATTGTTACTTGGGAAGTGCAGTGGCTGTTAGTAGTAGCGATGGGTGCGTATTTTGAAGGAAAGAGGCCAAATAGCTACAGCAAATTCACCCATCGAAATGAAGGCACACGTAGCTGATGAAATTAACCCTCTACTTCCCAACCCCACCTTACGGGCTTCAATAAAATGTCTCTAAATTTTGTGAGAATAATCCTACCTTTAGTTATGCAGCAAATCACGCACATTTTCTACATCATCATTGAAACATCCGTTTTCCCTTCTTGCTGGAAACATGCCAAGATTTTGCCGCTGCGAAAGAAACAGCATTTACGTGCGCTGTCGAACCTCAGACCAATTAGTATCCTGTGTGCACTGTCAAAGGCCTTCGAGAAACTTCTTGAGCAGCAGATGTCATCCTTCATCACTGAGAACAATCTATTAGCGGACTATCAAGCAGGATTTCGCAAAGGGCAAAGCATCCAAACAGCAGCGATTCGAGTATATGACGATTTAGCTAAAACGATCGAAAGGAAAGGTACTGCGATATTACTACTGCTCGATTTTTCCAAAGCCTTCGACACTATCCCTCACCGTAAACTATGCTCGAAGTTAGAAACTCAGTTCAACTTTGCCGTTTCTGCAGCTAACCTTATTGAATCGTATTTGAAGGACCGAATGCAAACTGTGTTCTGTGGGGACCAACAATCCAAATGCGGCTTTTCGACCTCCGGTGTTCCGCAAGGTTCGGCGCTCGGGCCTCTGTTGTTCTGCTGTCACATCAACGATCTGTCGACCATTCTCAAGTACTGCTCCATACAACTGTATGCGGATGACGTTCAGCTGTATATCCGTGGCCTTGGTTCCTGTACTCGTGAACTTATCACGATGGTGAATAAAGACCTCCAGAGAATCACAGTGTGGTCTTAGCGGAACCAACTTTTTGTCAACCAATCAAAGAGTAAAGTAATGCTCGTGAGAGGAAACCGTAGACATGCTGTTCAAACGAATCTGCTACCACCTATCACTATGGATGGACAGATTATAGAGTGGACAGAAAGTGCGGCGAATCTTGGTTTCTTATTTCAAGCGGACCTGCAGTGGGATGGACTGGTAAATCAGCAGTGCGGTAAATCAGCAAGCCTTCGATCGCTCTACGGCTGTGCTTCTGCTGCCCCTATCGCCACACGCATGAAATTATTCAAAGCCCTGATCCAACCCCACTTCGTGTTTGGCGAACTACTTCATGTAAGACCAAGTGCTAGCGCCATGGTCACGAGTCGCACTGAATTCATGTGTACGTTTTGTTTACGGATTGAACCGCTACGCACACGTTAGCCAACTGCAGAAAAATCTAATCGGATGTCCTGTGGAGAGCTTCTATGCGCATCGCTCGTGCTTGTTCTTGCGTAAGCTGATCAAATCCCGCTCCCCGCCAGCACTCTTTCAAAAGCTGCAGCCTTTCCAAGGTCGTCGTCGTCAGAATTTGATAATTCCACCCAATAACTCGGCTACATATTCCAGCTCACTGTTCGTTCGTGGTGTGGTGAATTATAATACACTGCCTCCTGTGGTCATACGCTCAACATCAGAAGCAGTTTTTAAGAGGGGCTGCCTAGAGTTTTGGAACCGTCACTAAAGTTAGAAAATAATGTATGTAGTTTAGAGTAGTTGATAAATTTTTTTTTTTTTTAATTGTATATAGGGAAGCGGAACCTATGTTCACCATAGTACATATATTCATCACATTCTGCAGTCATCCAACTTCAAACGTAAAAAGATGTTTAATTTCTCCAATAAACGGACGCAGTAACCAAAAATATATAATCCTGGCAAATAAAATTAGGTCTTGAATATAATTAAAAGCTACAAAAACGTTTCGGAGACTTAAATTTCGTAAAAATAATGAGCAGTCAGATTTTCAACACAATTTCTTACCTTTGCACTACAAATTCGTCGTATTGATCTAACCGTACTAGGGAATATACCCGAGCCAGACTCCAAGTTTTCTCTTTAATTGCACTTTATCCTCAAACATTTTTGTAGCGTAATTGTACAAACCATAAAAATCACACTTCACTTATTACACTAGCCACACGAGAATCTACGAATACGTGATAAAATACGAGAAAACTATGGGATTAATTTTCACAATAATTTAAATACGCTTGCACCTATTCTGAACCGTGTTTACAATCGACGTAAACGCTTGATGTTGCCAAACTATTTTATTATGACTCTTATTCGAATGAAATGGGTTTGGCAGTACATCAATATCACCTGTTTTGTGGGAGTGCTACAATTCGCCCAAAGTTAAACTATTTTATTTTCCCATAGAATAAATAAATAATAACATGCTTCTAACTGTAGATTTTTTCAATATTTACCGAGAAATAAAATCCCACATTTAATAATATTTTTCCATCTCTGTTGAATTTGGCGACACTGCTCACATACTGTATAGCATACACATCAACACGCACACTAGTTCAATTCATAGAGCATTCTATGCCCAACGTTATGGTGAGTCTTGTTGTCAATATTCTCATTGAAGAATAACAAACAAACCCGTTCATTTTGTCTTGATTATATGCAGGCAACAATTACAATTCCAACACAATTAAAGTGCTGTCAAATGATGTACTTCATGCGAGAAATTTAATTTTGGGTGTAGTAGTGGAGAGCGTTAACTTGTTTATATTTTTTCATGATTAGAATCAGTACGATTAACATATGTACACAGATGGGATTAATGTTTTTCGTGATATTATTAAAATAGGTACATAGCAGTGGCAACTTTTCCGTATTAAATTGGAAGAAAATTATCAGAATCGAATGTTTTGTGCGTTGCTAAACGATTAACGGTAAGTGGACGAATAAATTGTGAATAACTTGTGTACTTAGTGTTCGGTATTCAGTGCATATTCACCGATTTCCACTGGAGGTCTGCTTATTGAGCTCAAGATAGGTACCGCTTCCCTAACTCAGCAAAATCGCAGGTAGCAAACAAAAAAGGTTCTCCTTTACGCTACTGGAAAATAAATAAACAAACAAACAAATTATCAAATGTTTTTTATATGATACTTCTCACTCTAGCATCTCTTCAAAATGTGCTTACCTATCATACACACACATTGTTTATGTGTAAACAATGTTCTGTCATATTAATTTCACGTGAAAACTTCAAAAGTCGAGGAAAACGCAGAAAAAACTATTTTGTGTTCGGTACTGTACTACTTTGCGTTAGACATAGAGTTTTGTTGTGAAATTAACTGTAATATATTGTATTTTGGTGGAACGTGTAAGCTGCCTTTAGGCTGGGTTGGGCATTTGGGTAAACTAAAAATCGTTTTTGCAGTAAATGAAAAAAATTGAAAAGTTTGTCATTTGGGCCTATTTTTATAATGTTCTATAGGTTTTGGTTTCGCGTCTCACAATAAAAACACCATCGAGAGGAAATTTGTCCCTGTTGGGCGACCGGCAGGCCAAGGAGGCACTTGAATCGCAGGAAGACGAGTTCAAAACTGATGAGGAACCTGATGCGGGAGACGACTTTGGGGATATTGATGACAATTGTTTTCACAACTCTGAAGTGGAGGAATAGTTTATATCACCACCTCCATCCAAAAAAAAAAAAAAACGAGGAGGGACATTGATAAGAATTCCAGGATCAGCAAAGGGAAGTCAAACCCAATCGTGGGACCTGGAACATTCACTGGAGCAGCGGACGAAATCGATGCTAAGTCTTCAGTATTTAAGAACATCAAGTGGCGTAAAGGAAATCTGGTCGTCCCGGAATCAGACCTCCTTTTTGATGAACCTGGAACAGTTTAATAAAATGAACACACTGTTCAAATGCTTCTCATACTTTCTCGATGGCATCCTGGAGCACAAAGGAGCTCAGACAAACCTTTTTGCGAAGCAAAAAAACATCACGACCAGTTTTTCTACAACATTCTTATTTGCATGTCTGTTTACCGATTCCATAGTGTGAGATCCTATTGAAGTGAATATGCATTCCTGCCCATCCAAAACACAAGGACGCGAAACAGATTCGATTAAACTCGCCGACACCTACTTCAGACGCCGACTTCAGAGGATTTTGACACATTAAATAAAATCAGACCCGTCATTGAACGTTTTAATGATACATTCAAATCGGTTCCACTCACTCAACATCTTTGCGTAGATAAGCAGATGTGTTCCACCAAGATAAAGGCACTTATTCGGCAGTACTTGGCAAACAAATCCCACAAATTTAACAAGGGGTGGATCGCTCAGCACACTTTTCTCCTGTGCTATTTTTTTTGAGTGTGTCTTCAAGCGTTGCAATTTTTCTGGGAGTTCTCGTAATGTGCTGAAGGTGCCGATGTGTTGACAGCCCAAATTGTTCTTTTCTGCTGAGCCTGGCAACCAGGCAATGCATATTGGCAAGGTTGCTGGTTTCTTATTTCTATAAGCTCAACTGTCAAGAGTGTGCTTCAGTGTGGCACACATGTGATATGGATTGAAAAGTGCCGCAGTTATTAAACGGATTCGTCTAGTGTGTAAGACATCGTGGCTGGCACACTGTTCTAAGCGACTTACCTGTGGTATGAAAGATTGAATTGAGAATTAAAATAAATAACACCTTTTCAGATGTTAATCTTACAAAACAAAAAAGTCTTTTCGACATTATTGCAGTACAGGTGTTAGGTATACATCGTATTCTCGCAATTATGTAGACATGCTGTCCGTTACAAATAAACAACGAAGCGGTTGCTAAGCAACATTCGCCCTACATGAAACCGTGGTAGAGTTCTCTTACTTTAGCGGTTTTCTCTACAGTTAAAAAAAAACCGGTTCCTAACTAAGTTTTCAGAAAATCTAGTAGTCAGTCTTACGAATATAGCGAACAGCAACAGACGTTCCATGGAATCAAATCCCAATAACTCCATTGAGTTGGATGAATTGGCTGGGGCTTACGTGCTGATGTCGAAAGCGGAAATGGTAACGAAACATTCGTTGTCCCATCCGGATGCGACATTACCCTTGGGCTTTAGGCTTTCTGTTTTGTCCGATTCGTGTGGATTTTCGTACAGTTTTGAGGTTTACCGCGGGGCTGGTGACAACTTGGTGTTACCGGAAACTCCCGATTTGGGGGCAGCAGCAAATATAGTGGTGCGGCTATCAAAAATACTTCCAGATTTCAGAAATCACATAATGTATTTCAATAATTTCTACACATCACTAACCTTGCTGGCTTACCTACGCTCCAGAGGTATGCGTTTTAATGTTAAAAACTTCGTCACATGGGAGGTGTTAACTGGACTCATTGGTCGATATCTTATCCGGGTCAAAACAAACAAGTATACAAAACGTTTGATGTATTATCTGCTGAATTTGGCTGGAATTGTACCAGCTACCGAATTTTCAAGCTGAGGTCGCAAAAGCAATGTGCACTTACAGTGTTCCAGCCCCCAGGCCGCCTGGTCGACCAGGTATGATCACTACGAAGAAGAAATCTATTCCTAGGCGAGAGTACCTTCCACCAGGTGATACAAGATATGACGGATTTGATCACTACCCAGAAATTCTACCTCGTTCAGAAAAAAGAAAATGCCGATATGAGGAGTGCAAATCGGGAACGCTAATCAAATGTCGCAAATACGGCATACATTTGTGCCTACAGGCAAAACAAAACTATTTTTACGCTTTTCATCATAAGGAATGAACAGTACGAGCGGTTTTGAAGAAATGTTTTTACTCAACTGCCCAACTATTTAATCAAAAGTACGTTACTTCTATGAACTAGTAATATGTTTTCCAGATTTCTTTTCACAAAACTAATGTAATCAAGTTTTTTCAAGCAAATTAAAGATCTGGGCATTAGAGGATTAATATAAATTGAACGCGTTATAAACATGTGATTTGCACCTAAAAAAAATATTGAGCAGAGCAGAGGCAACCTCGTGGTGTTACACACGGAAAAAAATAATTAATTTTAACAAGCGTGTAAAATTTCCCCTCGTTAAATTCCAACCCAAAGGAGGCGTAAACCACGAAATTGTTTGCAATCTTTCATTAGCCATACAACAATGTTAGCAATCTTTCATACGAAAGGCTAGATTCAGGCGTTATCTGGCTTAATTTACATGAATTTTTCCATTATTTTCTGCCAAATCTCGTATTCCCTCTATGTGCATTAGATGACGCAGAAAATTTAATGTTTCTTTTTATCTGTGTAATTAACTTCGGGATTGGCTCAGTAGGTGGCGGTAGCTGGCATGCAAAATGTTTGTATTAATTGGTTCCCGCATGGAATATCTCGTTACTGTCATCAGCAAAGTTGTTCAGCAGCCCGAGCAACACACAATCGGCATTATTAGTTGCAGCAACTTGATTGTGACTCAATTTAGTCACAATCAAGTTATTTCAACTTAGTTGCAACAAGTGTGCTCCGAAAAAACTGACGCGGTTGATCAAAGCAATGATGGATCGAGTGATGTGTGTCGTCCGAGTATCAGGGACGCTCTCGAGTCCCTTCGAATCTCGGAGAGGGTTACGGCAAGGTGATGGATTGTCGTGTTTGTTGTTTAACATTGCATTGGAGGGTGTGATTCGAAGAGCTGGGATAGACACGAGTGGCATGATCTTTAGGAAGTCTGTCCAACTATTTGGCTTCGCCGATGACGTTGATATCGTAGCACGTAACTTTGAGACGATGGCGGAAACGTACATCAGACTAAAGGCTGAAGCTGGTAGGATTGGGCTTGTGATTAATGCGTTAAAAACAAAATACATGAAGAGAAGAGGCTCACGAGAAGAAAATGTCAGCCTCCTAGCACAAGTTCAGATCGACGGTGATGAAATCGAGGTAGTAGACGAATTCGTGTATCTAGGCTCATTTGTGACCGCCGATAACGACACCAGCAGAGATATACAAAGGCACATTATTGCTGGCAAAGTTGACCATCTACAAGGCATTAATTAGACCGGTAGTTCTCTACGGCCACGAAACATGGACATTGCTAGTGGTGGACCAACGCGCCCTTGGAGTCTTTGAACGGAAGGTGCTGCGTACGATCTACGGTGGAGTGCAGATGGAAGACGGAACGTGGAGAAGGCGAATGAACCACGAATTGCACCAGTTGCTGGGAGAACCTCCCATCGTACACATCGCAAAAATCGGTCGACTACGATGGGCTGGGCATGTCGTAAGAATGTCGGACGACAGCCCTGTGAAAATGGTTCTCGAAAACGAACCGACAGCTATAAGAAGAAGAGGCGCGCAACGAGCAAGGTGGATCGATCAAGTAGAAGGCGACCTGCGGACCCTCCACAGACAGCGAGGCTGGCGAGGAACAGCCATGGACCGATTACAATGGAAACAACTTCTGTGTACAGCAGAGGCCACACCGGCCTTAGTCTGATTGGTAAGTAAGGTTTGCAACAAGTGTGCTGCTAGGGAGGTCAAGGTCTTCCGGCGGAAGGATAGTTGTCCGGAAATAGCTCACTACGCGGCGCTATTGTACATATTGTTGCGGGGAGCAATATTTTTCTGCCTACGGTCATGATTATACCAGCAGCTATCGAGAGACTGCATAACAGAAAAGAGGAGAAGAGAGAAAGAACAGAACAAAAGAACAGAAGTGTTGCAACAGTCACAAATGAACCGTTGAAAATAAAAGACGCATTATTTTGCTATGCGCATTTGTTTCAATTCCTCCGATCACGTTACGCGAGTTCCCAATTAAATTCCCTCGGCCTTGGTCCGGTTCTTTGTGTCCATCAGTTTGGATCTTGTCCGCTGTGTATCTGTGGTTGCGTGTCGGTGTTATTCTCCCACACATATGAGTTTCTTCTACAATCTGTATCTCTAGATTCTGGCCATTTTGGAAGATATCTTCTTAAACAAAGCTGTTCAGGTAGTCATCTGCAGGCCGTAAGTCGATGCCTGACGCCATTTTGGAATTCAAGATGGCGGCTTCCGGTAAAAGGAAAACTTAACTTCAGACTTCTCATAAATTTCTCCAAAGCACCATGCATCTATAAAGTGAAAACCACAAGAATATTACACGTTCAAATTATGTTAATTTCATCCGCTACGCGCGCCTCCATCCCCGATGAGTGAAATTGCTGTTGCCTGGTGCCACCACCCACTTTCAGCCAGTGGTGCCAGTGCTATGACATCATTATACAAAATTGAGCAAGTGATGCACATTTAGTAACTTCCGTATTTTGAACGCACATTAAGCACGGTTTGTTTCAAATGCTTCATGAGAGACTACCATGTGTGTTTTACGTTCCTCCGATATTTTAGCTCAACTTTGAAGTAGGTTTTTTTTAATAAAAACGGAAAATACTGCTTTCCTCATACTGAAAAAGTAAAAATCCCATACGAAACTTCAAGTCGCTAACAAGTCTAAGTCGGTTGGGCAGGGTTATGCTTCCTAGAAAAAACTACCAACTCAGTTTTCTCCGTAGAGAATTCGATACCTAGCTCGAGAGCCCAAGTAGATAAATTGTCCAAGGTATCCTGTAAGGGTCCTTGCAGATCGACCCCATTGGGTCCAGTTACCGACACTACGCCGTCATCTGCAAGTTGTCTCAACGTACAGTTGTCACTTAGACAACCATCAATGTCTTTGACATAAAAATTATACAAAAGGGGGCTTAAACATGATCCCTGGGGGAGACCCATGTAGCTAAATCGTGAAGCTGTAGAGGTTCCATGAGAGAAGCTCATATGTTTCTCTGACAGCAAATTGTACAAAAAATTATTCATTAATGGTGAAAAGCCACAAGCGTGGAGTTTATCTGAAAGAACTTCAACAGATACTGAATCAAAAGCCCCCTTTATGTGCAAGAATACAGAAGCCATTTGCTTTTTTTTAGCAAAAGCTAACTCAATATCTGTGGAAAGCAACGCGAGACAGTCGTTCGTTCCCTTACCCCTACGGAAACCATATTGAGTATCTGAAAGCAGGTTGTTCGTCTCAACCCATTTGTCCAGACGCAAGAGGATCATTTTCTCCAACAACTTTCGAATGCAGGATAACATCGCGATGGGTCGATAGGAGTTGGGGTCGGACGCGGGTTTGCCAGGGTTTTGAATGGCGATAACTCTCACCCGCCTCTAATCATCCTGTACAATGTTGAGCTCAAAAATCTGATTAAACAAGTTCAACATGCGCCTCTTCGCGACGTCTGGAAGGTTCTTTAGGAAGTTGAACTTGATTCTATCAGCTCCTGGAGCCGTATTGTCACACGAAAGGAGTGCGAGAGAGAGTTCTACCATTGAAAAAGGTTGGCTGATCTCATCTATCGGATTTTCGATTTCGCGAGGAATGATCCGTGCCGGCACAGAATCTGGACAAACTTTTCGCGCGAACTTGAGGATCCATTGGTCCGAGTACTCCTCGCTCTCGTTGTTCGTAGTTCGGTTACGCAATCTTCGTGCCGTATTCCAAAGAGTACTCTTCGACGTCTCGCGTGATAGCCCGTCCACGAATCTTCGCCAGTAACCGCGTTTCTTGGCCTTGATGAGGCTCTTAAGTTCGCGTTCGAGAGCCGTGTATACTTCGAAGTGCTCAGGTGTTCCACGTCTACGGAAAACTTTAAACGCGTCGGACTTTTTACGGTAAACCTCGGTGCATTGCTGATCCCACCATGGAGAAGGAGGTTTCCTGCGAAATGACGTTCCTGGAACTGGTCGAGTTTGAGCTTGAAGCGCGCTGTCTAAGATCAGGTTGGAGAGGAAGTTATATTCCTCCAGCGGTGGAAGCTCTTCTACCGTCATTACGGCTTCATCTACTGTTGTCCTGAACTTTGTCCAATCGATGTGACGGGTAAGATCATACGCGACGTTGACAGATTTCGACGGATTGAACCCGGTGGCGATCGAAATTTTTATGGGCAAGTGATCACTACCGTGGGGGTCTTGAATCACATTCCATGTGCAATCCAACGATAATGAATTCGAACAAAGTGTGAGGTCTAATCTACTGCCAAGTGAGGGTGGACCAGTCAAGCGTGTAATTTCTCCATTGTTGAAAACGGTCATATTGAAGTTGTCACAGAGGTTCCTATCAAGGAAGACCGGTTGTCATCGTACAGTTCTCCCCAGCCTGTACCATGAGAGTTAAAATCTCCCATGATCAACCGTGGAGTAGGAAGGACCGAACAAATATCTGAAAGGTGTTTTCGGTTAATCGAGGCTTTGGGAGGAATATAGACAGAAGCAATGCAAAGACTTTTATTTTTAATAACAGCCTGACATGCGACAACTTCAGTACCAGGAGTTTGAGGAAAATTCACTCTATAGAAGGAGTAGCACTTTTTGATCCCCAAAAGCACTCCCCCTCCACTCGAATCCTCACGATCAAGACGAATAATATTGAAATCATGAAACGGAAGATTGAAGAGAGCCATGTTAAACAAAGAGCGAATGCATCACAACCGGTATTGTGAGCTAAAAATTTGAAGGATTCCAATTTAGAAATCAAACTTCGACAATTCCACTGTAGAACAGTGATCAAATCCCCGACCTCATTTGGAAAATTATCCATCGAAGGAAATGATAGCTGCAAGGAGGGACCACTTAATTGTCAATTGCTTCAAAAAAGTCTTCACTGTGGGAAGCATTGCCATAACAATGCTTTTGAGAGGGTCAAAAATTTCGAGGAACTTGAAGATACCTTCGGCAATGTCATCAAATGAGAACAGCCCACTTGAGGAGGGGGCTTCTGTTTTTAAAATAGGGGCGTCAGGGGTTTTGGATGTCCCCGGAGAGATGGAAAGTCCTAGGAGTAGTTAGTACTACGGAAACCAGGAGGAATTGGATTTTCCTTTTTCCCACCTTTTTTTGAAGTAGGCATGCTGGTCTCGGGCTTCTTTTCAGCAACTTTCCGTGGGCGGACTCGTCTTCGCTTCCTTGAAGCACCTTCCGGAAAAGTGAACGATGTTCCCTCTTCAGCCGAATCAAAGTCAGACTCGTCATCTGACAGAGGAGCAAAGGGATTTGTATTGGCATTGGGTGATGGGGAGGCTTTTTTCACCATTTCGGCGAAAGATTGCCTGGAACGCTGTTTTAGCGAGCGTTCTAATTGTTCCCCGCGTTGTTTGTACGCCGGGCACGACGAGAGAGCATGAGGAGGAGTTCCCTTACAGAAAGCGCATTTTGGTGTGCTGTCTGCGCAGGCACCATCCTCGTGTTTCTCCCCACAATTAAGGCAGCGTGCCTTATTGCTGCAATGGGAGGTCGTATGTCCCATCGGCTTGCATTTTTGGCAGATCATGACCCGAGGTACAAACAACCGCACAATTGGAAATTTGGAATTGGAAATTTGGAATTGGAAATTTGGAATTGGAAATTTGGAATTGGAAATTTGGAATTGGAAATTTGGAATTGGAAATTTGGAATTGGAAATTTGGAATTGGAAATTTGGAATTGGAAATTTGGAATTGGAAATTTGGAATTGGAAATTTGGAATTGGAAATTTGGAATTGGAAATTTGGAATTGGAAATTTGGAATTGGAAAAACTGATTTGGAAATTTGGAATTGGAAATTTGGAATTGGAAATTTGGAATTGGAAATTTGGAATTGGAAATTTGGAATTGGAAATTTGGAATTGGAAATTTGGAATTGGAAATTTGGAATTGGAAATTTGGAATTGGAAATTTGGAATTGGAAATTTGGAATTGGAAATTTGGAATTGGAAACTTGGAATTTGGAATTGGAAATTTAGATATGGGAGTTTGGAATTGGAAATTTGTTATTGGGAATAAAGAATTGGAAATTTGGAATTGGAAAATTGGAAATTTTGGAATTGGAAATTTGGAATTGGAAATTTGGAATTGGAAATTTGGAATTGGAAATTTGGAATTGGAAATTTGGAATTGGAAATTTGGAATTGGAAATTTGGAATTGGAAATTTGGAATTGGAAATTTGGAATTGGAAATTTGAAATTTGGAATTGGAAATTTGGAATTGAAAATTTGGAATTGGAAATTTGGAATTGAAAATTTGAATTGGAAATTTGGAATTGGAAATTTGGAAATTTGGAATTGGAAATTTGGAATTGAAATTTGGAATTGAAATTTGGAATTGAAATTGGAAATTTGGAAATTTTGATTGGAATTGGAAATTTGGAATTGAAAATTTGAAATTGGAAATTTGGAATTGGAAATTGGAAATTTTGATTGCAGTTTTCTTCTGGTTAAATTCTTCATTTTTAAACCGTACTTTCTGCTAATAAATCTCGCAATCTAGAAACAGTTGATGTAAGAAGTTTTTTTTTTCATTAAAACTCGAAGCAATTAGTTCAAAGTAAATAAGTTGTTGAGTAATAAAATTTCAAAGTGAATATGCAATAAAGCTACAAAGTATTTAATTAATAATGTAATATTGTAAGAAAGTAATAAAGTTATAAAAATTTAACGAAATAAAGTAACGAGGTTATTAAGTAATAAGATGAAATAGAAGAAATAAATAAAATAATAAATTAATAAAGAAATAAAGTTATAAGGAAATGAAAATGGAGTTGCTGAGATTGAGATTACCTCTAGTTAAATGATATTAATATTCGTATTTCGTGTTCTGGAAATGAACATATTTTCTGATCAATTATTCTTAAAAGCATTGGATTTTTCTTAAAAACACAAAATAAGACTGCAATAACATCTGATTAAGGTTTACATATAATAACCGAACCGTGCAGTGCATGTAACCCCTTTTATTCGATTCCTACACTCAGCGAAATAAACTTTCTCTGTACATAAGATTGCATTATGATTATGTGTCACGAGAAATCCGTATGAATTTCATTAATTTACCTTATGAAATATAATGATGTTGAAAATATAAAATTATGGAGAAACTTGGATTCGAACCTTGAACATTTAGATGAAGGGTCCAGTGACTTGACCACTTTTATATATCAACACTTGTGAACAGGAAAGATTATAGGCGTAAAAAAACAACGTCGCGTAAAACAAAATCCATTTGGCTAATGAAATTCCGAAGCATCGTTGATAAGTTGAACCTTATGAAAATCTTAAGTTTATTTTCCTAAGTGAAGGAAAATTTTACATAAGATTAGGCTTGATTTGACTACCGCAGTCCCCTCCGAGCATTGGTAAACGGACTTTATTTAAAAATACTGGGGAAGCGGTGAAAAAGCAGCAATATCTTCCTTTAACGACTCGTACGGTGGCTGCAACCACCCGCATTCAAGTCCCAGGAATCTTTGTTAGGCCTTTTTTGACTACCGCAGTCCTCGTCAAGCATAGCTTAACGGCTTAATTTAAAAATATGGGGATTTGGGGTAAAATCAGCAATATCCTCGCTCACCAACCCGTTCGGTGGAAACCACGTGCATTCGATTCCTAGAAAAAAAAACTACATAAGATTAGACAAAATCTGGACTCCCCTAAATACGGCTATCTCTGGAAATACTTCATCAACGCGTGAAATATTTTGCAGACTGATGAACGTATGTCTGTTCATTGTGTAAAATCAATTTATGATGATACTAAAAGCTTTTAGATCGAAGTGGCGTCGAAAGAAGAGCGAGTGCGAAAAGCAATTGTGTGCGGTCGCAATGAAAATCCGGATCTGTCAGTAAGAAAACTTGCAAAAATGCTTGGTTTTCCTGCAAGCGATGTCCATAACGTTCTTAAATCTTTCGAAACACGTTTGACAACAGCCAGGAAGGCTGGGAGCGGAACAAAAATGGATCGCAGGAACCACCAGAAGGACGCGAAGGTAAAGCAAATATTGCAGAAGAGACCAGATCTTTCGGTACGTACTGTGGCTAGAAAAATAAAAATGTCCCCAACTTTCGTGTATACTTCCCAGCACCGGCAAGGTATGAAGTCGTTTAAGGTGAAATATTTACCGAACCGTAATGATAAACAAAATGTGACGGCTAAACCCGGACTCGCAAGTTGTATCGCGAATATTTGATGAAGCTTTCCTGCGTGATAATGGACGGTGAAACTTATGTGCTGGAAGACTTTAAGCAGCTTCCCGGAATGTCTTATTATACTGCGATGCAACGGAACGGCGTAGAGGAGCATTTCAGGACGAAGAAACAGGCCAAGTTTCCCAAAAAATATTTGGCTTGGCAGGAAATATGCAGCTGTGATCGAGTAAGTCAAAGCTGCATCACTACCGGAACAGTAAACAAGGAAATATACAGTGACGAATGCCTAAAGAAACGATTGTTACCATTCCTACGCAGCCATGATGCTCCCTCGCTATTCTGGCCTGATTTGCCATCTTGTCACTAAGCCAAAGATGTTTTGGAATGGTATAAAGCGAATGGAGTCCATGTTGTACCGAATGAGGCGAATCCACCTAACTGCCCGGAGTTGTGACCTATCGAGCGGTATTGGGCTCTCGTGAAGAGAGAACTCTCTCAATAAAAACAACGAGCTACAACTAGAGAAAAAATCCGAAAATCTTGGACAAAAGCAGCTAAATCGGTTGCAGAGACCCTATTGGCTGGAGTAAACTCAGAAGTTCGTAGTTTCTTCATGCAGCCTAATTAAGTAACTGTAACTAGTTATAAGATGACTAATAATGAACAGTTAAATGAATAAACAATGTATCTTGGATTGAACTAACAGCAAATTTGTTTTATTCCAAATTTAATCAGTAGGTAAATTTTATCTTTTGGTAGTTGAAATGTTAGTACCCAAAATTGGAAGCTCAACTTAACCTAATTCAAAAATCAACATATTTATGAAATCATGACCTACTTTTCTCATTTTGAAGAACAAATGCACCATTCATTGGTTTATGAACTTGTTTATTAGCTTTATAATTTCGTAAAAATTTAAATCGATTTACTTCCAAGTCTCAACCAGCTGCCGCATAGACTAAACCATGAAAAACAAAAAAATACAGATTTCACTAAATATCACACTTTCTTATTTTGTTATTGCGTACGCGTTCGCAAATAGCTCCGTCAATGTTCAGCCCACAGCCTATCTGCGCATAAACTGATCCTTTAATCGACAATATCCTTTCTCATTCTCGTTCACAGGCACATATTTTAACTGCATCATGTTTATGGTTGCATCATCCGTTGTTTCGACAATTTTAATTTTAAATTATCATCATAGAAATGCGGACACACACGAAATGTCTGATTGGGTGAGTATCCTTGTAGGTCGAATGCCATTCTGCCGTTTGCTATTGTGCGTTTGTATGAACGAGCGAACGAACGAACGAACTAACTAACTATCATCGTTATCATCCGGTGATCCATGTTTGCCCTCAGAACCTCCAGCAGTAGAAACAGCATTTTAATGAATACTTATGACCAACTGCCAACTGCTGAGGTCGCCACGAACAGTTCGTACGTCGGTTGCAAAAGTCAGCCTGTCAGGTTCAGTAAATTCTAAAATGAAAGACTCTTTTGAATTTTCGGCTGGCGTTGTTCCAGTTCGAGTTCATCCAGAGTACAGACGGATTCCAACGCACCAGCAACGAACGACTTTTGAGAACGGGATGCTGATTGTGATGATGAATACGATGGCCTTTATTGAGATTCGGAAATGACGCAGCCAGTCGGTTGTGTGTAGATAGGAGTGATCCGGCATTCGATTCGGACGGTTTCAAGTTGGATTTGAGCTCGGCGGTCGTGCTCTTGGTGAGAATGAGGAGCCAAATAGATGGAACTAATTTACTTGTAGAAGCTCTTCTGGTTGGATAAAAACTCATTCCGGAAACAGGAATCTCAGATTGACAACGCTGACAGAAGAACGCAGCAGGGATGGTCCGGAGATTCGGTTGTTCCAATTACGTTGTGCGGTTCCATCGGGTTGATGAACGTCGTTGCCCTAATTGGATTTGGGGCATCAATTTCAGCGAAATCATTTGAGTCAAAAGTCAAAGGAAGCGAGTGCCCAGATGGAACATCAAAAGAAAACCACCTTCGGTTTTCTGGGTTGGTAAATTTGTGGGCTACCGCTTCGAGAGGAGAATATCGCATCATAATAAAATGATATTTTATATTGGCATGCTATAAAACATTAGGATGACAGTTTGCCGTCCGACATTAATTGGGACAAACATTGGCCGCACAAATTTATCCATTCGCAGCCGAAAGAATTGGCAAACAGATGCTCCAGTGATCAATCACCGGCGACAGCTTCTTTTGATTTAACGCCCCGACAGGAACCTTTTGTCCACTCTCACGAAGGAATTAGATGACAGGAATAGAAATTGAACCCACCACCACTGTAGAGATAGGTGGCAATCAAAAGGACTGGCGTAACGGGGAGTCCCCGATGCGCTCGTAATCGAATCTGGTCATTCGTTTTTTTTTTTGCGGTGATTAAGGTCTGTATCCACATTAATCCGGACACCTTCAAATCATTGTAAATTTTGAAATATTGCACGAAGGAATGAAAAATTTAACTGCGGTATAGCTGAGAGTCTATGATGAAAAAGACTATGATTGATGTTTACATTTCATGTTTAGTATTCAAGATGGCGATGAAAGAAAAACAAGTGCGTGAGCAAATTTTGTACGGGCGTACGGCAAATCCACAATACGGGACCTTGCAAAAACATTGGATTTGCCTAAATCCACTGTTCACGATGTGCTCAAATCATTTCCGGAACGTTTGACGGTGGAGAGGAAACCAACAAAAACATTGGACGCGCTGATCCTGTCATGGACCGAAAGGTGAAAAGGATATTAACGAAAAACCCAAATCTCTCCATTCAAACGGTCGGTGGCTCGTAAAATAGGGATGTCGCCTGATTTTGTCCAAAAATCAAAACAACGTTTGGGGCTTAAGTCGTATAAAGTAAAAACAGTTCCAAATCGCAACGACAAACAGAACTTGGCAGCAAAATCACGGGCTCGACGTTTGTACTGCGAATATTTGACGAAGTTTTCATGCGTTGTTATGGGTGATGAAACATATATCCTGGAGGATTTCAAGCAGCTTCCAGGGCTGGCTTTTTATTCTGCTATGGCCAGAAATGCTACAGCTGAGCATTTCAGAACGAAGAAGGCATCGAAATTTCCCAAAAAATACCTTGTGTGGCAAGCAATTTGCACGTGTGGCAAAAAGAGTAAATCTTTCGTCACTAAAGGCACAATCAACAAGGAGATCTATCAGAAAGAGTGTCTGCAGAAGCGATTTCTACCCTTCATCAAAAGTCACAAAGAAAAACCTTTGTTCTGGCCCGATTTGGCATCATGCCACTATGCTAAAACTGTGATGGAGTGGTACCAAGCAAATCAAGTGAACATTGTACCAAAAACCTCAAACCCGCCAAATTGCCCAGAGCTACGACCAATCGAGAGATATTGGGCTCTGATGAAGCGGAAGCTTTCTGGAAAGAAGCAAGAAATCAAAGACATCAAACACTTCCAGGAAATCTGGAAAAAGACGGGTTCTATGATCTCTGAAGGGTCTGTACAAACCCTAATGGACGGAGTTAGGCGCAAAGTTCGAAAATGTCATGCAAATACCGAATAACTATGTTTTGTTTTCACGAATTGTTAAAACACATCCCATGAATCTGAAATAAACAACTACGACGGAAATATAATGCGAAATTTATGTTTTATTCATGTTTTGAGGTGTCCGGATTATTGCGGATACAGACCTTAAGCCATTCAAAATGGTATCCTACTGCTTCTGAATTGGTTTAACGCTTCGAAAACTTCAGCCGGGTATGAAGCGGTAATGCAATTAAAATTGTTTAATGTATGCTAATGGAATTAGGGTCCTGCATAGAATTTGCAATGATCGACCGATGACCGATGACGAACCGGATGACGTGACAGTTGCGGATGGCAGTGGCAAGTTTTGAGCCTCGTGCTCTTTGATCATTGTGCAGTGCAGTGCAGCCGAGTACATTACAGGTTGATTTGAAGGGGATAAAAATGTGTGAACTGTGCGGGGAGGGGTCATTATCCCACCGGAGTTTCGGCTGATTCGACTCATTGGTACATTAGTGGTATCGATGATATGTGTGTGTGTGCTTGTTAATGGCAACTGTCAAGTCATGAGTAGTGAATTAGATTTGGAGTTGGGAAATAATTATGGTTTTTAGATTCAGAGTAGTGAGGTCGCATTTGAGTCATTCTGATGCTACTTCGACATTTAACCAAATCAGACTGCAAACCTACAGGTTGAAAACGAAAAAAACCTGGACAAGAACATCTTGTTGGGGTTTGAAAATGCGTTATTTTTTATTCATAGTTCATTGTAACAGGTACACATAAGTGGGTATTATACTAATTGCAAGACTATTGCTTCCACCTTTTTATTACCTTATGCCATTGCTTAAACTTCGTTTCGTACACGGAGTATAGTTTTTTTTATCGCGAGCGCTGTCTCCAATTGTTTGGCTCCAAATTCCTTTTACATCACACGCTAAGATGAGAATACCTAAAGGTCGTCAAAAAGTACCTATAATCGCTCAAAAGTGCACATACGCAAATTATGCGTGAAACTTATTACCTAAAATTAGGTAATAGTATAGCAATTACCCAAAATTAGGTAATAGTAATAGCAAGATAAACGTTAAAAATTACCGATTTTTTTCGATACTTTTTACTGAATATTGGGTATGTTTTTGTAGTTTTATTTTATAGAATGCTTCAACAAAAAAAACATGACATTCAACAACTTATCCATTCAGATTAGTACTCTAGATTCAGCATTTAAGAAGAAACAAATGTTCAATTGTATTAGAAAATACATTTTCTGTATTTAAAAAAAGTTTCAATAATGTATGGAGGAATCTAAGTAAAGCTAAAGTGAGGTTAAGCATCGTAATCTTAAACTGAAATAGAAAATAACTTTGAGCCTTTTTTTAAACTGTATGAAACTGGTCAGTATCGTCATTATCGACGATTTTTTGATTTTACTATCAGCCATTACTTTGCAATTAAGGAGTGTATCGAAAATAAGCAATCCACAAACTTTCTTTCAAATTATGTTGAAAACCGATATTTTATTCATACAAAAAATTGATCCTTTATTGTACGAGGTTAAACTTGAACATAATGAAGGCCTTTCGACCGAATTTCTCCACTTGAATCGACCTGTCCGCATCGCTCACATCCTCCCCAACGACGGCAGTAAAGTATTGTGGACCTGGAAGGGTTTTTGAGTCCTCCTTTACATAGGCCTCATCGTCCATCAAAACGCATGCTTCCGGACGCTGCAAAAGACGCGAATACAATTTCCGGGCCCTTGTTGCTGCTCGCTTCTTCTGTTCTGCACTTTGTTTCGAGATTTTCTGCTTCTTGTAGGTCTTCAGGTGGTTTCGCCTCTTGATACGCTGGATCATTCCGACACTCGTTCCTGCTTTTTTGGCCAAATCACGTATTGACATTCTCATCCAAAGCTCATCCAAAGAATAGTGTTCCCCAAACTTATTAATGATGGTTTAAACACTCCCATGATGAATTCCAAACCACTTCGCCAATTTTCGCATAGTAATACCCTTCTCACTTAGCCATGTGTCCAGAACCTTAATTTTCACTTCCTTTTCAATACGCGACATTTTGAAAACGCAGAATTTGAACCGCACAAACAAGTAAACAAAAGAAAGCTGACAGTCAAACGCACAGCATGCAGTGTTCAGAGCATAAAAAACCATCACAAATACATGCGTACAACGCAAATGTATGTGGATAGCTTATATTCGATACACTCCTTACAGCTTGAAAAATCATTTTTTGAGAGCACCATCTACTACGTATAATCGTATAACCTCACTTCGACCTGGATACCTCCATTATAGAAATATTTATCCCGCATCGACCCAACATTATGACACGTTCCTTTATTCGCTCCGGAGTGAAGCCGAATCGCACATCGGGATTTACATTAATCCACAAGGATCCGTTGGAGCTAGATTGAAAAAAAGGAAGTAAAAGTTACTGCTTCAAATATTGGGGAATGAATAAATAATTTGTTGAGCGCCTAGTAAATACAATAATTACGTTTTCGCTTAGAAAAGTATGGCGTCCGCGTTGTTTCAGTGACATTTATTCAATTTTGGGTAATTAATAACGTCCAAAATTGGAAAAAGAACATTACCCAAATGTCAGTAAAAAATACTGTTTGTTATCGTTAAATTTTACTGATATTTTGGGTATTGTCCATAATTCCTTATTTTAGGTATTCTCATCTTAGCGTGCAGGTCAAATGCATTTTGTTGCGGATCTAGCAATCATCGATACTGAGGATCGTGAATCGCCGCAATCGAAGCAAATGAAGTTTAATTGAATTTGTTCACTCAGCTTAAACGTCATTTTCATCATAGGGGGGATGGGGGTAAGACGGACAGGGTAGGTAAGATGGACATCGGTTTTTTTTGGGTCAATGATTATGGCCATCCTATCTCCATATTAGTCAATGTTTTTTTTAAGCCGCCCTATGAATGTTTACACCTGTCAAAAGTTTAAAAAGTAAACAAACTTCTCAGCTAGGCAACAACTTTGCATGTGGATCTAATATTTCGGTGGAAGAAATTAAAGATTCCTGCCTGTAATTGTCGCATTTTCGTTTGTGTTCTCGTTCATTCCGGTTGTTGGAAGACGGGAGATTCGCTCCTTCTCAAATAATCTATGCGAACGAGACTGGAATCGCCACAGTAAGTTCTACAATTTAACCCACACTGTTTTGATTAAAAATATTGGGTTCAGGTTCCTCGAAAAAACAACAAAAATTGCCGCTCTTAAAGGGACGAAGCAGGCGGCAGAGATGGCATTTTGCCAGCGCGTGAGATTTGTACCTTCACAGAGGAGACCCATTAGTCACCGTAGATAATGCAAAGTGCTCTTTTATTCGGTGGTAAATAGACAGAGTGAAACTGTGCGCCAGTGAGGGGATGGCTTGGAGTGAGTGAATCACTCTCTCTTTAAAACGGCAGCTCTCACGTGCTCTCATCTGTCTTCGCTCACGTGCTCTCGCCTGCGATCGCTGCCGCGTACACTTGGGTGAGATCGCGCCAGTGCTCTCTCTGTGATTCGCTGGTGCGGTTGATAGTGAAAATTTCGTCGGATTAGTAAAAAATTTCCGAAAAAAGGTCTTCTTTCTTCCTTTGTTATGTAGCGCCAAAGCGAATTTGCAATCACTGCTGTATATTAGCAGAAGAGCTCACTGAGGCGCACGCGTCAGGGAATTTATCTGCATTCACTTCTGTGAATTTGAGAGCTCTTCTTCTCACTCTAGAGCGATCGAGTGTTGTGTGAATAAAAACCATTTTCTTACACTCACATGCGCTACCCGCAAGCAAACACGGGGGTGAATATACACAAGAGAGAAGAGCTCTCGTTGAGGCAGGAAGAGTAGGTAGAAAAATTTAAATCGCTCTTTACCACACTGAGGACATGGACATCACTGGCAGGCGGTATCAATTTCCTCGGCGGAACGTGGAGAAACTACTTCCGTGATGATGTGCATGTCTGCCACGGGCGGTGATACCCCGTTTGGCATACGGATGTTTGGCCGAAAATTGTCTATTAGCATAAATGTATTGCAGAGAAAAGGAATAAAGAATATAAAAAGTATTTTCGAACGCATTAGATCTAAGATTGCAAGAACACAGCCGGACAATGAAATGATTAAATTACAGTGACAGAATCATGGTTTGCAAAAGCATGGCACTCTTAGCACGAACATTTTCGATCATTCAAAAGTCTACTTAATTCCAAACAGCAAAATGTTTCCATGACAACTATGAACTGTTGACGTAGTGTTAGAGCTCAAAATTTGGAATTTTCTTGAAATGAATAATCCACTAGAGCAACTCTCAAAAATATATCGGGAAAATCAATATTCGACAGATATTCTCTTCACAGTTCAAGACGTTTGCAGTCCAGCCTACAAGTGGCCGAAATATTTCAAGAATATTATCGTATCCCGGACCTTTTGTTATGCGGAGAGAATCAAGCTAACAACCTTTTTTTGGGTCAACGGATACCGGAATTGTGACGATTGGCTCGAGTTTTTGGTGCGCATCAGAAGGTCCTTTCGTCAGTCGTTATGAACCAGAGCTGAAATCTCTTTCAGTTTACTATGCGCGAGGTGAAGTGCAGTAAAAAATATTTTTCGTTTTGTCTAATGCATGGCTGGTATGAGTTTTAGGATGAATCAGATCGTGATATTGAAATAAAATAGGTCAATGTATTCTTCATTCAAATTGTAAGGCTTTCATATACTTGTCCCATTTGTTTTGCTTTAGTTTGATCATATTATCTCTTGCCATGTTTTGATAATCGTCAGTCATTTTGAGGCTAGATTTTTCTGAGAAAGTTTATTGTAACTATTGTTCAAAAGGACGAATAACTCATTTGAGAAAAGTCGAAATCAGATTCTACTGTGAAATGCCATGCCAAATATTCTTAGGGTTCGATGCTATTTAGCCAAAAATCTTTATTCAGTTGATTCCAAACAATGTCTTAAAAGTAAAATAAGAAAAATACAATTTTATTTAAGCTCAAAATTATCAAATATTAGTTTCTCACGTAATTCACCAGTCGGTTCAAAATTTCTCAAATTTAAATGCATGAAATCATGGGAATTACATTTGATTGATCAGTAAAACTCCAAAGAACTGCTCATGTTTGAAAGAAGGAACAATCTCACAATGAGTAATAAACCGGACAAGCGCTTGATTCAAAAGTTTGCTTTCGAATACAGTAATATGTATCGTCATAGAAGGCCCATGTGCAAAGAATCAAAAGAAGGTGTCTTTCGGAGGAATTGCATATTTCTTCAAGATTATAAAAACTAAAGACTGTATTTGATGAAATTTGGACACACAAAATAGGTCACCAAAAATTCTCCTTGAGCCCGATTCTTTTCAAACTTTCTGGAAATAAAGTACTACTAAATGGTTAAGTTTTGAAATCATTGGTTTATTGAACCTCTTCTCCCAACCCAAATACTCGCACCTTTGCCTTGACCCCTTTCATCAAATTTTGGGCAATGATAGGACTTGCTTACTTACTTTTAACCACACTTTCTTTAGTTCAAGTTCATTTTCTATCAGTTTTGGAGTTTTAACGAGCTTTGCCTTCATGATTGCCCAAAATTTTTCAATTGGGAGTAGTTCCGGAGTGTTTGGAGGGTTGACGTCTTTTGGTACAAAAACTACATTATTATCTTTGTACCAGTCAAAGACGGGCCGGGCATAGTGGCAAGATGCCAAATCCGGCCAAAACAGTGTCGGGCCATCGTGAGATCTCAAGAAGGGCAGAAGTCGTTTTTGGAGGCATTCGTCCTTGTAGATTTGTCCGTTGACGATCCCAGAGGTGATGAAGGGCTGACTCATTTTGCCACATCCGCAGATCGCTTGCCAGACAAGGAACTTTTTGGAGAATTTCGACAGTTTCTTCTTCCGTACACTCTCCGGAACGGCCAACTTAGAGGTGGCATTTGTTTGGTATCGGCTTTAATGTAGGTCTCATCGTCCATCACAATGCAGAACGGTTTTGTGAGCCACTCCCTGTACAGTTTTCTTGCACGAGTTTTGGCCACCGAGTTCTGTTTATTACTCCGGTTAGGTGCCTTCTGACCTTGTACACATGTAATCCAGAACGTTTCATTGTTTTCTGCACAAAACAAACAGAATCTTTCGCCTTTTTCGCAACATCCCTGATCGAAATGTTGGGATAACGCTTAAATTGGTTCAATACCATCCTGGCCTTCTCCGGATTTGATGTGCCACGTTTTTTGCCACTACCATTTTTCCGCTTGGTTGTCTCACGGTCCTTGCACGTTTTGATCACATGAGATACGGTTAAATGTGCGATTCCGAGCTGTTTTCCGATCCATCGATGAGAAGCGTTTGGGTTTTCGAAGGGAGTGCCCAAAATTTGTTGGCGCACTATTTCTTCATTCGAAGCCATCACTGAAATCACTCGACCGATTTTCACGAAACTCATTACACAATTGACACAACACAATGAAATACATTCAGTTAAAATTTCAATAAATTTTACCCACACCCTAAAAAGTTACGAACAATTGCGTGTATCCAAATTTCATCGAATACAGTCTTTAATGACCCATTCTGTCTAGCTGTTTAACATAACACATATTTCCACCTTTAATCAGGAGTCTACGATTTTATCAAAACATATTCATACTTCTCTTGTATATGGTCAAATGGCCGAATACCATTTTTTGCATTTTTGAACATAAAAATCACGTTTTCTTAGTAAATTGATATACAGTCACCGCCAAAATAAAGTACCCACTTTTCTCATGAACACTCTTCATCTCTGAAGTCATTGAAAAACTCATTATATTCATATTTTTGTCTAAGCATGATAATATTATTATTTTAAAGATGCATGTGTATTTTTGAAATGGATAATACACATTTTTGCCAAATTATTTTTTGAACCATACGTGGTGTAAATTTGGTGTGTCATTATAAAGTGCCCAATTGAAAATATATTATGTGTATGTAATTTTTACATCCAAACGCCCCTCGTATTCAGTTTTGATTGACGTTTCCAAGTGTTTGTTGATCTTCTTACGGATTTCAATTGTCGGTCAGAAAGATTCAGTGCGAGTTATCTAAATAACCATGGATAATACGGTGGCAGGCAAAACTATTCCCTTGCAGATCCGAAAATGTGTTATTCGTGACATCGAAAAAGGTGAATCGCATCGCAAGATTGGTGACAAGTATGGATACAGCAAAGCAGCGGTTATCAAACTTTTCGCAAAGTACAAAACCTATGGTTCAGTAGCTGATCGGCCAGGAAGGGGAAGGAAACGTAGAACAGATTCCCGAACAGATGCGAGAATCATTAGAGAAATTAAGAAAAAGGGAATTAAGGGAACGTAATGGTGTGGGGGTGTTTTTCTTGGGCGGGTGTTGGTGCTTTGGTAAAAATCGATCGTATTATGACAGCAGATTCCTACATCGACATATTGCGTGAAAATTTGGAGGTTTTGTTGGTTAAAACTGGGCTGGAAAACAAATTTGTGTTCCAGCAAGATAATGACCCAAAACATACCGCGAAGAAGTCAAAGGCATTCTTCCGTTCCTGCCGTATTAAACCTATGGAATGGCCCCCACAGAGTCCAGATCTGAATCTAATAGAGAATCTCTGGGCCATCTTGGATTCACGAGTTGATAAGACAGGAGTTACCAACAAACATAACTACTACAACACCTGAAGAATCTGGTGGAGAGTATGCCGAAACGTTTACAAAAACGGTTGAAGGCCAGGGGAGGACAAACCAACTACGGATCACTCAACAGACTGGATCTACAACTTGTTTTTTTTAAGAAAATAAGAAGTGGGCACTTTATTTTGACATGCATAATTTCTACTATAGTTTGATCTTTCTTGAAGAAAATAATGAATTTGCTGTACAGGTGTTTTTTTATGTACCAGACAAGAAAAGAACATAATAAATATGCCAAATAATAACAACAAAACTTAGATTCTTTCACTTATTTTACAGTTTGCTGCACAAAAAGCAGAAACTGGTGTAGTTGGGCACTTTTTTCTGGCGGTGACTGTAGTTGAAACTTAATTAAAATGCTTATTACTGCAAATGCGCACACAAATTGATAAACTCTCAGTGTAATAAGTATAGAATATCGGGATGCTATCTAATGCGTTCTAGAATGTTTTTTTGGTTTCATACCTATTTCCTTTTTTAGACCTAATGCGTTTGAAAATACTTTTTTAGATTCTTATTTCCTGTTCTCTGCAATACATTTAAGCTAATAGAAAATTTTAGGCCAAACGTCCATTCGGCCAAACGTCCCACCCCGCCACGTGCCAATATGTTCCTCCATACATGGTTTTTCCACGAGCACGGATGAAGAAGGGCGCTCCAGTTGGAACGAAATTTCGGTGCAATGCATCGGGATACATGACGACAGAGAAAACCGGCCATTTGCTGGTCAGATGCAAACGTAGAAACGTAGAAAACGCTTATTTTATCGCGAGTGTATGAAATTAATTACGAATCAACGTTGAAAATTGTTATTTTTACGAATGAACAAGCTAGCGTCATTAAGGAGGCGGCCATGGGTGAGATCTCCTATTTTCAAATAATACTGAATACGTGCCTGGTTTGGAAATTTTACGTTTCCAAATCTGGAAGTGTGTGGCAGAGCCTTTATCCAAATGATATCGGTAATGTTTACATGTGTGGCTTATTGTATGTGAAAGTAACCTCGGAATGGGCGTGACTCTCCAGACATTCTGAAATAGGTTGCTGGATCTACAGTAGAGCTATCACTTTCTAGCTCCTGGATGAAAGCTGGTTCCAATGGTCACTTGTTGGATTGTTGTAAACAGATTTCTTCCATAATACCATTGCCAGCCAATGGGTGTTAGATTGGACACACACACACACAATGCATCGGGATACATGACGATGGAAGTTTTTCTCGATTGGTTCGACCCATTTTCGGACTATGGGCTTTCCAAGGAAACACCATTACTGCTGATCATCGACGGACATAAAGGGTGATACGGTCAAAATTTGGTCAAGGGAAAACGCGTATAAATCGGTGAAATCGTTTATTTAAAAAATCAAATTAAATTTCTTTTTCAAGTTCAATTAGTATAAAATTCAGGAAAAATATTCAGTTAGGCTTCCGCTTTTCCAAATCCGAATTGCCGGGCCTTACGCTTGACCCCTGCCATCAGATTTTGTACAGCCACCTTGTCCACCTTCTTCGCCGCAGAAAGCCAGTTTGCCTTGAACTGCTGCTCGTCCTTAGCAGTTTTTTTGGTCTTCTTTAGGTTCCGCTTGACAATAGCCCAGTATTTCTCAATTGGGCGGAGCTCTGGCGTGTTGGGAGGGTTCTTGTCCTTGGGAACCACCTGCACGTTGTTGGCGGCGTACCACTCCATGGCCTTTTTACCGTAATGGCAAGATGCCAAATCCGGCCAAAACAGTACGGAACAACCGTGTTTCTTCAGGAAAGGCAGCAGACGTTTATTCAAACACTCTTTCACGTAAATTTCTTGGTTGACAGTCCCGGAAGCTATGAAAACGCTGCTTTTCAAGCCACAGGTACAGATGGCTTGCCAAACCAGATATTTCTTTGCGAACTTTGACAGTTTCGTGTGCTTGAAAATATCTGCTACCTTTCCCCTTCCTTTTGCCGTATAAAACTCCTGTCCCGGAAGCTGCTTGTAGTCGGCTTTGACGTAGGTTTCGTCGTCCATTACCACGCAGTCAAACTTCGTCAGCATCGTCGTGTACAGCCTCCGGGATCGCGCTTTGGCCGTCGTATTTTGTTTATCATCGCGATTTGGAGTCACTACCTTCTTGTAAGCCGATAGTCCGGCTCGTTTTTTGGCTCGATGCACGGTTGTAGACGATACACCCAGCTTATTTGCGGCATTTCGGAGAGATAGGTTAGGGTTTCGCTTGAAACTACCGGCAACTCTCTTTGTCGTCTCAGCGGCTTCCGGTTTTCGATTTCCCCCCGATCCAGACTTCCTGGCTGTCGACAAACGTTCCCCAAACACTTTAATTATATTTGTAACGGTTGATTTGGCAACTTTTAGCGATTTTGCCAACTTTGCGTGCGAGTAGCTCGGATTTTCGCGATGCGCGAGCAAAATTTTGATACGCTGCTCTTCTTGCTTGGACGGCATTTTGACAACTGAAGAGTGAATTCCAAAATCAAAATAGGAGCAACATTCTACACACACACACAGCTTCAAAATGAGGGGTGTTCAGGTTTTTTAAATGCAAAATTGAAAGAAATACGTCAAGTTGATATTGACAAATTTTGACCGTATCGCCCTTTAGCAGCCGCACGAAGAACTTCGCGTTTGCTGAGAAGGCGAAGGACAACGTTGTGACGGTTCTCGTGCTACCTCCTCACTGCAGCAACAAGATGCAGCCTTTGGACGTAGCATTTATGGGACCGTTCAAGAAGAACTATGCCATTGCAGCGGACGTCTTCTTGCGCCAACATCCTGGTGTTGTAGTTGGGCTGTACGATGTAGCAGATTTGCTGGCGCAAGCTTATGTTAAGGCTGCCATCACGAGTATTGCCATGTCAGAATTCAAAGCATCCGGAATATGGCCTTGCAACCGCCACGTATTTTCCGATGAATCTTTTGCACTGTCAGAAGTAACAGCCCAACCAGACATACAAGCTAATATGAAGCCTGGACCATCATCAACACGATCCATGGTAAATAAAAGGGGAGAGGAAAGTATAGGCGAAGCACCGTTTGTAGATGGTCAAACTCTAGTGCCCCCAAGCAGTGCCATGGATTCGTCTTTCAACGTAACGCCAGAAGAAGTTCTGCCGCTTCCGAAAATCTCCGGACCCCGAAGCTCGAAGCGAAAGTGTAAGACCGCAAAAGCAGAGAATTAACTGTATTAGAAGCTGCGTAGGAGATCAAAATTATTAAGAAGAAGAAAAGAAAAGGTCACTTAGTGACAAATGCGGAAGTAGCTTTTCTGACTCAGTAGATGGATCTGGATGGGGTAAATGTCTTAAATGCGGAATTTGATTTCTCACGAAGTGCCATCACAAGATAACATCTACAATGGTTGTGCCTAATTGACCTTACCGTTACTAAGTTTGTATGATTTAATATTCACTATAGTTTTATTTGTCACTTTCTGTTTTTGTTATGAATTTGATGATTGTTTTAAATTTAATCCTCTGCACAATAAAAGATAAACCATTGTTATGGGAAAAACCATATAAATCTGGATTTGTTTTGAAATACCATATTTTTGGACAAGGTTCAAGATATCTTAAGGAACCAATTAAAAACCTAAACGAATGAATCTATGATAAGATCTTCTTTCGTATTGAATCAAATCCTTTTTTTAACACACATACAAACATACATACACACATGCATAAATTTTGTCTGGAATCCAAAAAAAAAAATCCTCCAGTTTTGTTGCGGTTCATATTCCGTGGCTTCATATCATTAAACCATTTGAACTCCTAATTTTCTTGACATGTCCGTCTTATCCACACACCTAAAAAACAAAAATTTGGAGATCAATTTTTAAATGACCCAAAAGACATGAAAAATGATATTCAATTGCAAAATTGAATTCCATGCTATAATGTACTTGTGTCAAGCTTAAATTAATGGTGTTAAGCTTTCCAAAACTATAACGTTTTCCATGCGAAAACTGACTGTTACCTTAGCATGTCCATCTTACAGCCCCCCCCCCCCCCCCCCCATACGTTTAATAAAAAGCGTCAACTATTCAAGAGCTCGTAATCCATCACTTCTCCAGAATCAGCTACGATACATGGAAGTTTCGCCAACAACTCTTCCTCGAAGCCTCTAAAGTGTGGGACACAGAGTGTTCCAACAGAAGCAGGTGAAGCCATCAAGTTCATCGACATGAATGCCAAGGCCAAGTCCCTGCAGGTGAGCCTAATATCGGACGAATGTCTCAGGTGTATCCGGGAGAAGCCTACGACGAAAGAAATGTGAAAGGTTCTCGAAGACACGCTCGCCAAGAAAGCAAACGGTAATAAGGAAGCAAATCGCTGGAATCCAGCGCCTACTTTCAGAAGTTTGAAGATCTCCTCCGACAGCTCTGAGAGGCCGGTTCAAAACTGGATGAAAGCGATGATTGTTCAGCTCTTAGCCTGACCCTTCAGGAATCCTATGATTCGCTCATGACCGCATTGGAAATTTGCCTATAGATGAATTGAACTACGAGTTGATGAAAACCCGGTTGCTAAGCGACGAGTCGAATCGTTTGCACATAGTTATAAGGAAAAAGCTACCGCATTTGCTGGCGACCATCGGACCGAAGCAACCAACAGGTTCACCGGGAAATGTCACGGCTGTGGTAAGCGCGGTCGCATGAAGACAGATTGCCGAAAGAAGACCAACGTCAACGTTGCCAATGTTTCAAGATCGATCGTGTTCATTTCGGATAGTGCCGGAAGCAAGAAGAAATCCAGTGAGAAGCTTGAACTTCTTGGGGGCCAGTGATCATATGGGGAATTCTAAGCAACATTTTTCATCCGTGGAAGCAACCGGTGTACATTGACGTAGCAAGGAACGGAGAATCCCTAGTGTCCAAGGAAGTAGATGTCACCAGTGCAATAAGCAACCACGGCGTTCTGATGACTGCAAAATATGTCCTGTATGTTCCGACTCCGCGGGAAAATCTCATGTCCGTGGCGGCAATGGCGAGTGCGGAATTTGATAATAAGATATCGAAAGTCACCGTGGACCAAGGCCGTGAGTATTTTTCCAACAACCAGAAGAGGTACTACAAACCGAGCCAACAGTTGCCTACTCGCCCCAGCAAAATGGGGTTGTGGAACGGTTGAACAGAATTCTGATCGAAAAGGTACGTACTACCCTAGCAAATCAAAATAACAAACTGATATCAAATAAGTCACAAGTTTTGTTATCTCAGATATCATTTTGAACTCACCTGTTATCGCATAACAAATTTAGTTATCGACATTGACAAATTTTGTCATGATCTGTTATCAATTTTTAAAGACGATTTTTGACGAACGTCACTGAATACTATCAGCATGCTGACGAATACTGAATATTACCAGCATGTCATGGATATAAAATTTAAATTTCACCAGAAGCTCTACTTCAGTTATTAGTGAATGAAATTGATATCACGTTGATAGCATAATTTGAAATTATCTCAAATAATTTGTTCACATCACAAAATTTGTTTTCAAAATTAACTCAACGATAATAAAACTAGCTAATGTTGTGATATCTAACGATTTTTTTTTTTTTTTTTTTTTTTTTTTTTTGTTTTTTTTTAGACCCAAAAAAACCAAATTTTAAAAAAAAAAAAAAAATAAAAAAAAAAAAAAATTTTTTTTCTCTTTAAATATAACCCCCCGCCCCGCTGCTACGAAGAGAAAAACCGCCCACCCCCCTCCGCGGCGTTCCCAAAAAACGCTCCACCCCCCCAATAATACATAGAAAAGAAACCAACCCCGAGAAGGTACGTGTTTCTGATTGCCAAGCATTTGCTTGGGTGCAAAATCAACACAGAAGATCAACAAGAAGCTCGACACGCCGAGTCACCAGTTTTTCGTGATCGGATACGCACCTCATGGTTACCGGTTGTTGGATAAGGATTCCAAGCAAATCGTGATTACACGTGACGTCAAGTTCAATGAACTATGCTTTCCGTGGACCAAACCCGACCAGAAGGAAATAACAAAATTATTTCAAGTGTTGTTATTCAGTTATGCCTTTTTTATAACAGAGGTTGTTAGAATTTAGATCGCGGATGTAGTTAAAATAACAGAAATTGTTACAAAAAATCCTCAACAGGTCACAAAATATTAGCAAACTATGATATAGACATAACATAAACAAAACAAAATTTGTAACAGTTTTGTTACGATGTAGCAAAATTATATCAGCTATTGTTAAAATTAATCTATTTCTTCACGCAGATTGTGCCTCTCAGGGTATTATATCTTAATTTGATACAAGTATGCTACACAATTATTCAGATGAAAACATTTTTAACAAATTTATATCATAATCAGTTAGCCGTAACAAGGTTTGTTGTAATTTTGATATTTTTATGTTATGCCCTTCTGGTCGGGTAAAAAGTGGCCCACACCACAAAAACCCCCACCCCCCCCCAAGCACCCCAGCCCCCCCCCCCCCCCCCCCTTCAACGAGATCCCCCCAGGCCACACCCCCCCCCCCCTCCCCCCCCCCCACCCACCACCAGACACCCCCCAGTCCCTCCAGATACAGAGGAGGTCGGTTCCCCTAAAAAAAAAGGGTTTCCCAGCCACCCCCCCCCACAACCCCATTCTCCCTTTTCATTGCTGTCAATCGTGGTTTCCACGTAAAGGGTGTCCACGATGAAATTGCCACACACAAAATTGATTCGCAAAATTCGAGTTTTCATCCGATTGCCATCAAATTTGCAGGGATTGAGAAATAACTATTAAAATTCATTTTACAATTTCACACGTATTTTATTTACAGTCCATACGCAAATGCCCGCACCTTGGCCTTAACCCCGGCCATAAGATTCTGCACAACCTGTGAATCAACCGTTTTTTGCATGTAAACCCATACTTTCTTCAGTTCCTCGACTGTCTTCACTACCTTAGGTCGTTTAAGAAGGTGCTGCTTCATAATCGCACAGTACTTCTCGATGGGGCGGAGCTCCGGAGTGTTGGGAGGGTTGAACATTTTCGGCACGAAATTGACCTTATTGTCCGCATACCACTTCAGCACGTCCTTGGAGTAGTGGCATGAGGCCAAATCCTGCCAGAAGATTGTTGGGACGTTGTGGGCCTTCAGGAGAGGAAGCAGCCGCTTCTGGAGGCACTCTTTTATGTACACCTGTCCGTTCATCGTGTTCTGGGTCACGAAAGGTGCACTCCGCTTCCCGCACGTGCAGATGGCTTGCCAAACCAGGAATTTCTTCGCAAATTTGGATATCTTCTGAGTGCGGACATGCTCCGGAACGCTGAACTTATCCTTGGCCGTGAAAAACAGGTTGCCGGGGATCTGTTTGAAGTCGGCCTTCACATATGTTTCGTCGTCCATGATGCAGCATTCAACTTTCGTCAGCATGTTGAGGTACAACTTCCTGGCACGGGTTTTGGCGGACTTGTTCTGCTTCTCGTCGCGATTAGGGGCCTTTTGTACCTTGAACGTTCGAAGCCCAGCCTTAGTTTTGGCCTTCTGGACAAAACTTCGGCTTAGGTGCAGCTTCTTAGCCACATCCCGAACGGAGGCGTTCGGATTTCGGTTGAAGGCCCCAACTACGCGGTTGTGATTTTTGGTGTTGTACGGAATACTTTTTCCTTCACTTCTGGGCTTCCGATCGGTGGTCAACTGTTCCTCGAACCGCTTAATCACTCGCGACACCGTGGAATTCGCGATTCCCAACGTTTTAGCGATGGACGATGCGAGAGATCATTGTTCTCGTGATGAATGCGCAAGATTTTATCACGCACGAGCTGTTCTTTCGACTCCATTTCCGCGAGTATTGATCACAGGACTTTAAAACTTGTAGGATGTAAATAATGCACTATGAACTAAATCCACCAAAATTTTCATTAAATTCTACCCAACGGTTAAAAAGTTAGAGCAATTTCATAGTGTGGCAATTTCATCGTGGACACCCTTTACATTGTACAAAAGCACTTTTTCGCATAATTTCTTAATAACTCCCTCTGTTTTTCAACGCTGCACAACAAGATAAAAAATACTTGACGATAATACCATAATCCCTTCCCCCTTGCCTACCATGCATTGTGGTAGCTAGGTAAAAGTCTACCTGCTCGATCAGATACCGCCTTCCAAACATGCCCTACGCTCAATTTCAACTACTTCCAGTCAATTTCACAACCTGCCGTGCTCTTACGGACCTATCAATACCTTCTCTTCACATCTTTGGTTCTAGCAGAAATTGCTGTCCACTCCTAGAGTTGCATATTGATAAGAATGATATTTTCAATTTTCATGATTTTCAAATAACATGATTGGTTGTAATGTATTTGTTGCTATAATGTTATGCGCATACCAAATTGAGGTAAAACAATACCAAAATAGTACCTCTTAAGTATTCCCAGGTATCCAAAATAACAAATTTTGTTATTCGAGAGATATTTTGCCCGCAATTCATAGGCGTTTTTCTTAGGTATTTTACCTCTTATGCTGTGCTTTTAAATACCAAGGCCAGTTATCAAGATGAAACTTAGGTATTCATATGTTATTTTCTCCTACTCGGGAAGGCTTGAAAGCGAAACCAGGCATCGTGTTCAAAGTACTGTATGGTCTAAAATCGTGGGGCTTGATGCTGGAACGACAGATTCAATTCGACATTGTTGAAACTCCGCAGATTCAACCGTGACTACTGACTATACGTGATCATCATGGCAGGTGATGAAGTTTACCTGGTGATCTTTGTGGACGACCTACTGATTATGGACCAACGAAGTTTTTCTTAAGGATACGAATCATGGTGAACTTAAGCTGTCACAAGAGGCAGAGGCTACTAAAATTCTGGAGCAATCTGGCGTAATTGAATGCAATCCCGCGAAGAGTCCGATGGAGAAAGGACCTCAGCTGTGAAGGAAATATCGTACCACGCAGCCATACCGGGAGTCACTAGGCAGTTTGATGTACCAAATGCTGTGCGAGCGGCCTGACCTGTGCTACGATGTTGCCTATATGGGAAAGTTCCAACAGTCAAAAAACGGGAAAAAAAATCACGGAAACAGCTACCATGGGGCTACACTTCAAGAGAAATGAAGACACCAGACCACTTGTAGCCCAAGCAACAATCAAGTTTTATAACGGTTGAACGTACTTTTATATGACTAAATTTGGTTATAGAGAAGCTTACTCAACAAATAATCATGCAGATGTGTTACTCGGGAGGATTCGGTGACTCCGACTGGGCATCCGATACAGAAGATTGCAAGTCGGTGACGGGCTTCCTGTTCAAGGTTACAGATCAAAGGTCTCTTGGGCAAGTCGCAAGCAGTCACACGGTGGACCTTGGCGTACACGGAATCAATGTGCTGGAAAACTTTCTTGACTGTGCCGTGCTTTCGGTTGAAAGCGTCGTCTCTGTATACGATGACCGGAGATATGCCGTCCTGCTGTTTGGAGTCGAGCGGTATGCTTGCAGGAACGTGAGCAGGGCTTGTTTTGGCGTCCGCTTCAATGTACGTCTCGTCGTCCATTCCGATGCATTTTGGCTGCACAACCAATCGCGGTACCGTATTCTGTTTATCGGTTCTGTTAGGCACCTTCCTTACCTTAATGACATGAAATTCGGCCTGCAGACGAAAGAATTGACCTTCTCAGCCACGTCCGGAATCGAATGGTTTGGATTGCGCTTTAAGTAATCCCTCACCTACGTTCGCGGGGTCGGTCTTCTTGGCTTTTCTTCCACTACCAGCTCGCCGCTTGGCCGTCTAGGTCTCCTTGAATGATTTTACCACACAGGACACGGTCGAGTTGTCGATTCCCAACTGTGGGACTGACCTGGATTTTCCACGACCACGCTCATATTTTTTTGTCGAAGCACTTCTTGCTTGGAAGCCATCTCAATAACCACTTGACAGATTGTGACAACATTTTGCACATGTAGACATTAAACTTGAAACTAGTTTCACCTAAAATTTTATTATTTTTCATTGATGCAAATAAAATTTCATTATTTTTTATTCACAAAGGTAAGTGTTTTTTTTTTCGAGTACAACCTTTAACAACCTCAAAATCGAGATTCACCACACCGATCAGTCAAATTATATTACTTAAGGCCAACTCTGTTCCTGCCACGGAGGATGTTGTCGCTAGCAACGAATCGAACGACCGAATATAGGTGGCCGTGGCGAAGAAAATAACTTGAAGATTGATTTTTTTGCACAACTTCCGTCGAATAAGGCCGTTACAAATCAAACTTTTTAAACCAAACTGTGTTACTTTTATGAAACCCTGAACATATTCTTCTCCCCGACGGAAAACCCCCTTGTCGCTTTCGCAGCCCTTTTCTCCAGAAGCAAGAAGAAGCAGGAATCCCCAGTGAAGACTGGTGTGGCATTCCCTGGTAGCCTCTTAACATTTTGGTCCTTCACTCCCGGAAGGTAGGACCGTCAAGACCAGTGCAATATCCTTGGTTGCCACCTGATCCTGACAGTGCTGTTGCTTAGAAATGCTCTTAAGTAAAATTTCTCGACTTCATCAGCATAGGATATGACATGACTTGCCACACGATGCAAAAATACCATGCATAGAAAGCGTTCAATTGATAATAACGGAAGTGTATTTAGAGCACTGAGTAGAGGAGCATTTAATAAGCTAATTGTTATGAGCAATAAGCTTGAAATGCCAAGAAAGAAACGTAAACATGGATCACCGAATGTGCAATTCTAAACATTTGACTACCACTTCTTACTAACAATTTCGCTATCTCCTTCCCTTCAACAGGTTAGAATCATATTTTTATATTGGCTGCCATGTATTTTAAGAATGAGCCGACCGGGTAGATCATTAACAGAGGAATATCCGCCAACGCCAACGTCGGATAGTTCCGAACGGAAAACGCACATACAGGACGTTGAACTGAAAGAGCGGTAAGTTGAGCTGGCTGTTGAATATTTAATGTAACTTCCGGTGATAATAATTCCATTTCCCCTCTGCCAATCTCCCCGGTAAACGCAGATCATCGAAGTCGTTACTAGCGAACGTATTAGATATAGACGATGACTTTCGTCACAACTGTAGACCACTAACCCCCGGAGGTACACTGCCACATAATCCAACATATTTCAGGACTGTTTATAGGTATGTAAGAGCGTTTGATCGAATTGACTGTGTGCCCTCAACATCACTCGCTAACTTCATGTTTTTCTCTCTCTCAGTAGCGATGATGGGAGTATGGGACCGATCGGAAGCAATCGAATGCCAGATGCAATTGCGCCACCACACACGTGTTTCACATCATCCGCTGATTACGAACTAGCTTTAATATTAAAAGAGATACGTTTTATCACCGATCAGGTAATTAATTTCATGCCCTTTTCCATCTCGTCGTCGTTCCTTCGGTACAAGTAAAGGTGCTACATTATTAAGCAGCTGATTACTTGAAACGAGGACGACGACGACGACGACGACACCGAATTTATACGTAGTTGGCACAGGAGGCGTGGAGAAATTTATCAGCCTTGGTGACTAAACAGTTACGGAGTCAGATACGGATAGAGGGAGAAGGGAATTTTGACGTTTTCAGAAAACCAGGTTCGCAAAAATCACCTATAAAGACTCTCATTGGGCAGGATTTTGTTCAACTGATTAAGCTCCACTGTTTCGAAAATTTAATTGGTATTCTGAGCGATGAACTTACCGAAACTTCCAATAAAAGTGATGCCTTTTCCCCCCATTTCAAACCCCGACTACGTCCGTGATAAGATCACAAGACATTTGTGAAGAGAAAAGGATTTCATTGGATCCGTCTAGATGGAACAGACACCACTCGAGGTTTGTTTATTATTCAAGACACTATTCATTCATTAGGCACTCGACTTTTTCCAAGCTCGAACCATTCAGCTTTTTTCCCGGTAAAAACTCCCCGCTAATTGACTCGCGTTTTCTTTAAATTGATTCATTCCCACCGGACGTGGAGGCTGAATTGGCTGATGCATTTGTTTCCAACCAATAGAGACTATAATCTACCACTGGCAGCTTCATCGGAATCAGTAAGACCGACTATTTGCCTGCACAAATCCTGGCCAAACAACCATCGGCGAGTCGGTTTCGCAAGTGTTTATTTTAGCACTAATTAAGGTCAAAAGACGAGAACTGAATTAATGCAAGCAGAAGAAAACCCACCCACGACGAGATCTTTGTATGCGAAAGCAGAAAGGAAAAACGGAATATTCCTCCGACCAAGTTGTACCTTCCTAACATCTATACATCTATGCGATTGAATCCGAAGGGAAAATGTGTTTGCGGTTTCCATCATTAAAGCGGATGGGCGAGAAACTTTTGCTGACCGCAGCGTTTTGTTTGTTTTTAGCTTCTTCTGATTCTGAACGCTGGACTGAAGTCGATGGAATTCTCCAACGATGATCTTTGTTCCAATTCTCGATTTCCAGCCAATACTTTGTTGCATCGCCAGAAGCGTCGTAAAATGTGCACACTTGTTGGATAATTTACCCGTTGCCGTATTTTACTACCCACTAAAATCATGACGCACCGCGCGCTCCCATCCCGAGATAGCGTCGGCGAGGACCTCATTTCCAGAAGGAAATCCACTTTCCGGTTTGAAGTAGATAAAAACCGAATCGTGACGGCGCCAGAAAGTAACTATATCGGGAGCTCACAAAAAGTAAATCCTTTCCTTCGCCCCTCAACCACCGACACCCAAGACAAGTCCTGCGTCATTCCATTTACTGCACCTATATCACTTTACTTCCGCTGGATTAGAAGCCGGGGAAAAAAGCAAACCCAGCACGATAATTCCATTACTTTGTACGAATGAGACTCAACGGAGAAACTATTCGCTTTTTGTTTAATCTTTTTTTTACTGTTGAGCTCTAAAATATGTGTTCTGTATATAAGCATGGATGTCGTTTAGAAGCTTGCAATATTCACTCCCCTACAACTACACGGCCGGCTGTGACTGAGTGTCTTAAAAATAGATACTTAAGAAACCATATATAGACTGTTCCAGAAAGTATAAGCACACTTTCAAAATAACAAAAAAGTCATGTATTTTTTTGTTTTAATAATTTTATTTGGCAAATCTTATTAGTACTTGTGTTTTATATGATATTTTACTCTCGTTTAATCAAAATATTATATCATAGCCAAGACTCCTAACTTTTCCTCGAACATGACCCATTAGCTTCTGCACATTGGTACTTCCCACCATTTTGACCACTTTTCGCCAATCTTTTTTTAAATTTTTGGATGTCGTCCGCTGGTTTTATGAATTTTCGAAGCTTTGCTTTGATTAAAGCCCAAAAAGTCTCGATTGGTCGTGCCTCCGGGCAGTTCGGCGGATTCATGTCTTTCGGCACGAAAAATACATTTTGACTTTTGTACCATTCTAAAGTGTCCTTTGCATAATGACATGACGCCAAATCAAGCCAAAACACTACTTGACCTTCGTGCTGCCTGATCATCGGCAATAATCGCTTCTGGAGACATTCCTTAACGTATTTCTGAGTGTTCATCGTCTCCGTTGTGATGTACGGACTAGATGTTTTACCACACTCGCGTATTGCCTGCCAAACCATAAACTTCTTACCGAATTTTTCGGTTAAAATTGCCTTCTCCGTTTCGGGGATGTCTTTGTCTTCGCTTACAGTATAGAACTGTGGTCCGGGAAGCGTTTTGTAATCTAATTTCACATACGTTTCATCGTCCATTATTATACACCCAGAATTTCTACACAATAACGAATCGTAGAGTTTTCGGGCCCGTGGTTTCACGGACGTGGCCTGTTTTGGGTTCCTTTTGGGTTTTTTCTGCTTCCGGTATGTTTTTAGCCCAAGTCTTTCTTTGGCACGCATGACGTTACTCGACGAGGTCCCTAGTTTTTTCGCAACATCCCGAACGGAAGTCGCTGGTTTTCACTTGTAGGCATCCCTGATCTTTTTATCGATATCCGGACTAACAGGACAACCACTCTTCGGCGCATCTTCAAATGTACACTGTTCTCTATATTTTCGAATCGCAGATCGTACAGCTCCGACGCGCACACCCTCTTCCTTGGACAATTTTCTCAAGCAGAGTCCGCTCACAGTGCACCATTTGTGCACGATACTTTTTCGTTGTTCCGGAGTCAGACCGCGCATTTTGATAGATAACACAAAACTGAGCACTTTTTTGATGCTATGTCATTCAGAAATGTGCAAACAAAAGGACGCAGCCAAAACATATTGAAATGTTTCATTATATTCAAAGTGACCGTTAAAATAAGGTGAACTTATATTTTCTGGAACAGTCGTTAGTGCACAGTGGTCAAAAAGTCAATTGTTACGCTCTAAACTGAAAGCTCCCTTTATAGTGGAGCAAGAACGATTGTGTCTTTGGCAAAGTTGATGGATATGTCAAGCTTCGTTTTTTGACGGAATGACTTTTGTGATCAATCCCTCTAAAAGTGAGATAAAAATTCAACTTTTTTTGGATTTTGAGATACAGGCATCAATTGAGCGAAGTTGTAGAAAAAGTCAATACAAATGACTTTGTTCAAGACATTAAAGTCGTATATTTCACCCAATTGAAGATAGAGAGCGTTTTATAAGAACTAACCTACAAAAACACATTTTTCAACGAAACTTTTATTTTGTATTTTTAGTGCTATATAATGTTCTACAAAGTAATATCCAATATTAAATACAAAACTTTCTAGAACATACCATACCTGGTTTTTTTAAGTGGGATGAGTTATTGACCCTTTATCCGTTTTTACCCTTCTTACACCAAAAGAAGGGTATTAAGATCGCTTGAAAACTCGACTTTTTATCCGAGGCCCAGATGTCATATACCATTCGACCCAGCTCGACGAACTGAGCACATGCTGTGTGTGTGTGTGTGTGTGTGTGTGTGTGTGTGTGTGTGTGTGTGTGTGTGTGTGTGTGTGTGTGTGTGTGTGTGTGTGTGTGTTTTGGACGGGGTCGAAAATCTGCAACCAGACACCTGTAGAACTCAGGGTGTGAGTATGAGGGTGCCAACTCCTCGACCCACTAAAAACCCACCCGTGCCTTAAGCCCTGAGCCCTCCCCGGGACCACCTTTCGGTATTACTACTTCGGGGAGGGGGCTATTGTGGTTGTTAAGCACCCACTATGTCTAACTACTTAGGACTTTAGTAGTTAGGTGGTCCCTGCGACCTGCCGTTGGTCGTTTTGCCATTTTTTATGGAGATGAAGGACAATCTGGGAGGCTGCTAAGCATACCGCGTCCTAGATGTCTCGGTCTTGGTTCATCCTCTGGACCAGATTATCCGGAGTCGTATCGTGACCGCTTACGGCAATCAAGCCGGATCTCGCACTGTCAAAGCGAGGACATGCGAAGAACACATGTTCCGCAGTTTCGTCGACTCCCGCGCACTCGCTGCATGCGGAGGACTGTGCATGCCCATATTTGGACAGGTATTGTCTAAAACAGCCGTGGCCAGACAATATCTGCGTTAAGTGGAAGTTCACTTCACCGTGTCGCCTACCGACCCACCCGGTTAATTCCGGGATTAGTCGGTGGGTCCACCGACCTTTGGTGGAGTTGTTCCATTCCCTCTGCCACTTAACCATGGATGCGGCTCTAGTGGTCTTCCGGATACCTCTTGTTCCACGTTGCTCGAAGCACTTTACGTCCTTTTTTATGACAATGCCTATTGGCATCATCCCCGCTAGGACGCAGACCGCGTCGCGTGATACCGTTCGGTATGCGCTCACCACGCTTAGGCACATAAGCCTGTGTGTACTCTCTAGCTTACTTGCGTAGCTCTTGGTACTCAAGGCGGTAATCCATGCCAGCCCGCCGTATCTAAGTATGGACAGGACGACGCTGGGCAGGAGTTTACGCTTACTCCCTTGCACCGCCGAGCTATTCGACATCATGCGGGATAATGCCGATATAGCCATAGAGGCTTTCTTGCAAGCGTAATCGACGTGACTGACAAAGGACAGCTTGTCGTCGATCATAACCCCAAGATACCTCAAGAACCTCTTCGATTCTATTGTGCAGTTACCTGCACTGATCGTCGCATGTTGCTCCGATTTCCGATTATTCACCACCGTGACCTCGGTCTTATGGTGGGCTAGCCCCAATTGCCTGGAGCTCATCCATCTCTCCACAATGCCAATGGAGTGTGAGGCCGTTAACTCGACCTCCTCGATGGATTCACCACATATCTCCAGGGTGATGTCGTCCGCGAACCCGACTATCTTCATCCCGCTCGGGAACTCAAGCCGCAGTACCTCGTCGTACATCGTGTTCCATAACACCGGACCCAGGGTCGAACCTTGTGGGACACCTGCGGTGATCTGCACACGTTACTGGCCTGCCTCTGTATTATATACCAGTACGCGATTCTGGAAGTAGCTTCCGAGAATCTTGTACAGGTACCCAGGAACCTGAAGGCGTTGGAGCGCCCAACTGGCGCTATTGAACGCATTCCTCACGTCAAGGGTGACCACCACACAGTATCGTACTCCTCGCCTCTTGCGCTGGATTGCCACCTCGGCCGTCTTGGTGACGGACAGGATGGCATCCACCGTCGACTTCTCTTTACGGAAGCCAAACTGATTATTAGACAGACCACCTATACCCTCCGTGTATTTTGTCAGTCTTTGGAGGATTACCCTCTCAAGTACCTTACCCGCTGTATCCAACAGACATATAGGTCTATATGCCGATGGATCTCCTGGTGGCTTCCCTGTCTTTGGTAGCAACACAGGGGTCTGAATTTTCTAGGCGTCCGGGAAGACGCCCTCGTCCAGACACTTTTGCATCACCACCCTGAACATTTCGGAATCCAGCAAGATAGCCGTCTTGATGGCCAGGTTCGGAATACCATCCGGTCCCGGTGCTTTGTTCACCTACCGCGACTTTGCTATCGCAATGAGTTCATCATTCGTCACCGTCGCTTCGTCGCCGACCCCCGTTGTGTGTGTGTGTGTGTGTGTGTGTGTGTGTGTGTGTGTGTGTGTGTGTGTGTGTGTGTGTGTGTGTGTGTGTGTGTGTGTGTGTGTGTGTGTGTGGGTGTGGCCGTTACAAATAATGTCACATCGGTTTCTCAGTCATTTGTGAACTTATTTCACAACTCGCACTAATCGATCCTGCATGCATTCTGTAGTGTCGCATCTGGTGCGTTGTATAGCACATACAGCAGACTAGCCACACTATGCGACTCTATAGAATTAGAGCAGGATCGATTCGAAAACTACACAAAGTCTCCATTTACTATAACTACACAATTTTCAACGAACATGTACTTATTAAGCATCTCGAATCCATATCGATAATCAAAATTGACGCTAAGGATTGTCTAATAATTCATTCTATGGATTGATAATATGGAATTTCTAATATTTATGTAATTTCCCCTTTTATAAAACTAACCTAAACAGGTCGTTAAAGACTATTAATGGCAATATTTTAATCACATCGATTAACAATACGTTCAGGATTGACAAATAGCTCATTTTATAAACTGAATGTAGGGTACGGGACGGGTTTTAAGCAGTCTAGTCAGCCCCTGAGACATTTGATGAAGCTGTATGTATTCCATAATTAGAACTGCCAATATTTAGACATTAATCCCTCTGCTTACCTCTGGTCTATCGGAACATACCTTCAGCAACGAGCATTAGTCTCAGAAAATTTCATAGCCATGGAATAAAGTTCCCAATTGCAGGGACTTCTTAAACGCATGCGGATTGCTTTCCGATTAAAAAAATGTTTTCTTCAGCTCCTCAATCTGTACATAAATTAACAATATTGTATGAGTGCGATTCTGTGCATGTGTGCGAAGGCGAAATGAAATAGGCCAGTTGACGATTTGCTGCAAACGTCAATTTCTTCAACCCGCTCCTTCGTTTTACCCATCCGCTTGAGAAAACAATCAACCAAAACATGTCGATTGCTACGATCACAAACTCGTCTCCTAGCAGGTTATGAGACAGACGTACACGACCAAACTTTTAGTTTGTCATTGATCTTTAGATTGGCAATGTGTATTTCTTATTTCATTTACTCTCATGCAAATGTTAGCCAAAGCGACTGTGACGACAAACGGGATGCTTCGTTTAAAAACAAACAAATGCAAGAGACAGCAGGCTTCACGTTACATTACCGGTGCGCTATATCCATGGTTAACAAAGAAGAGAGGAAACATGGGCTCTCTCAAAAGCAACAGTGATGCCATAGCTGCCGCTCAACAGCGAAGCATTATTTATCGTTGAGTACTATTGGACAGCTCCAAAACATATTTTTTATTACAAATGATACTGCCAGATGATGGACAATATAATCATAAGCATAGATCAACCTCCAATGACTGGAAGAAACATGAAATAAATAGCGATTTCAGATCATCTAAATATGAAATAAATTTTACTCAATGTTCAACATCACATTCTGGCAACAAGCCTAGTTGTGGGAGAGAGCTGATTAAGACATGCTCTCCGGTACACGCGATGCAAATGCAAAATACACAAAGGCAAAATTTGAGCGAACTTCTTCAGCAGGTCAGAAACTGATGGTTTCTAGATGATGTATTTTAAATCTTCAAAATAACAGTAATAAATTGGTAATCAATCATGATTCATACATCGAATCATTGGCCCAATAGATAAAGCTTATGATCGTATCATTAAAAAGGAAATAATTTGGAAAATTTAGGAGTTATAGACCTATTTCCTAACATCTGATTAAAATAGTTACCCCTGATTAAGCCGTTCCCTACCCTATGACAAATCGAATATTCCTGGTTCTTCCTGGACTTTCTGATGAAAATATGTATCCAGTACTATATTGGCCACATTTGTGTTCGTAATTCTGGTGAAGTGTAAGAAGGGTTCAGTCTCACCATCAGTGGATTAATTCGGGTTTTTCGTCATATTTTCGACAGCTGTATCACAAATAGGAGCTTGTAGGAGCAGATAAAATTCACTATATCTAATAGTACATTATTAGAGCTTTCAAGTGGTGGCTAGTTTATCCGTACACGACCGTCTGCTGAAGAGTTATGCTCAAACAAATATCGATGGTTTTACTATATTTCATGATTCCAACAGTATATAAAAATTGCGTAGTCATTGTTTTGTTAATTTGCATTTTGTTTTTGTCAATATTTATTTTTATTTCATGTTACTATAACTAAACCGATTATTATTTCAATTATTGGTAAAAAAGTATATTTTCTATGCCGTTTTAAATTTCAACCGCTTCTTTTGCTAGCAGCTGCTTATTATCGCCAGGCAATGGTTTCTCATGCTCTTTGGGCCAACCACGAATGCTTGTAATCAATGGATTTAATGATACTAGAAGCCAGTTCAGAAGGTCGCAATTCGTAGCCTTTCTTGATGGTTTGCGGGTTGTTAACTCTCGAGGTCTGTTTAAAAAATAAAGTTTTATCAATGTATTCGTTGGTATCCTCATAAAATGCATACACCTCTTTCAATCCTCTTGCCTCTTGAGCTTCTTCAGACAGCTAACCGATTTGAACAAGGAAATGATTTATCACGGCCGATCTATGTTTCAATATTTTATGAACGATAGCTGGTACCAAGGGTACCAAGGGTATAAACTGACCAGCAAACGCGCAGTTTCATTGCAATAGTCATCTTACGTCTTTAAGTTTTCTCTCGACTAATTGTTAGCCAAAGCAAGCGTAAACAAATATATTGTATGCAATGTTTCATACAACAGACCTGATTCAGTCAACATCTGGCCTAAATTTACATAAAATATCCCATGAGCTTTAGCCCAATGTAGCATTCCATATATGTGCATTAGATAACGCAAAAAATTGCACGTTTCTTTCAAACTGTTCACGTTCACAAAAAAAACTTGTGTGCTACGTTGCCATCATTGAATGTACCAGCTCTCCCAGCGCACGGTTTATAAACTGCCATGCCTATTTTGAATTGGCTCTGGATATTTTTTTTCGTTCAACTACTTTATTTTGTCTTCTCCGCGAGCTTGCCAGTTCGGTATTTTATGTCGAGTTTACAACGCCGCGTAGTCTTGGTTTCACCAAACTAAAATTGACAGACTATCAAATCTCGTGATGGGTAAGTGGCGCCATCAACATACGATTCACCAAAACTAACGAAATCGAGCTGTAATTTTAAAATGGCAGTTACAGAAATTTACACACGGAGGGCACTCCAGCTTGGATGTCTGATGCTAATAGGTTGCACTGTTCGGTTAGTGCATCCCTTAGTTCCTCTTCCGTCGTGAGCTCGTCCAGGCTCTTGCGATTTAGCAACGAGCTCATGGTAGGCAGAGCTCTTAACCGAAGGGCCCTTCTTCAATTCGAAGAGCATCTCTCCTTTTTGGGTGCGTCTTGTCCTCACCACGTTCTCTCCGAACTCCTTCAGCTCCGGATCCTCCCTAACTTTTTTGAGGAGTGCGGCGTACGTGGTTTTATCGCTAGCTTCGACGATCAGATCAGTGCATCACCTTCGAATCTCTCCCGAGATGGCTGACGTTTTTCTTTATTCTTCTGTTCTTGCTTCATTTCATCATCGCGCGCGCGCGCGCGTGTGTGTGTGTGTGTGTGTGTGTGTGTGTGTGTGTGTGTGTGTGTGTGTGTGTGTGTGTGTGTGTGTTTGTGAGAGCTTTTTTCACAATACGAGTCAACTACTTATGGACGAACCAACACAGCGGCCTGCACTTAATCCAGTGCAGTGTGTCGGAGAGTGGTCAAGGTCTATCGACTTCTGATCCCACTAAAACTCATTACCTTATTTTTCATCAGATCCCTGCGGTGCTGCCATTGGTATTAAAGGGTGATACGGTCAAAATTTGGTCAAGGGAAAACGCGTGTAAATCGGTGAAATCGTTTATTTAAAAAATCGAATTAAATTTCTTTTTCAAGTTCAATTAGTATAAAATTCAGGAAAAATATTCAGTTAGGCTTCCGCTTTTCCAAATCCGAATTGCCGGGCCTTACGCTTGACCCCTGCCATCAGATTTTGTACAGCCACCTTGTCCACCTTCTTCGCCGCAGAAAGCCAGTTTGTCTTGAACTGCTGCTCGTCCTTAGCAGTTTTTTTGGTCTTCTTTAGGTTCCGCTTGACAATAGCCCAGTATTTCTCAATTGGGCGGAGCTCTGGCGTGTTGGGAGGGTTCTTGTCCTTGGGAACCACCTGCACGTTGTTGGCGGCGTACCACTCCATGGCCTTTTTACCGTAATGGCAAGATGCCAAATCCGGCCAAAACAGTACGGAACAACCGTGTTTCTTCAGGAAAGGCAGCAGACGTTTATTCAAACACTCTTTCACGTAAATTTCTTGGTTGACAGTCCCGGAAGCTATGAAAATGCTGCTTTTCAAGCCACAGGTACAGATGGCTTGCCAAACCAGATATTTCTTTGCGAACTTTGACAGTTTCGTGTGCTTGAAAATATCTGCTACCTTTCCCCTTCCTTTTGCCGTATAAAACTCCTGTCCCGGAAGCTGCTTGTAGTCGGCTTTGACGTAGGTTTCGTCGTCCATTACCACGCAGTCAAACTTCGTCAGCATCGTCGTGTACAGCCTCCGGGATCGCGCTTTGGCCGTCGTATTTTGTTTATCATCGCGATTTGGAGTCACTACCTTCTTGTAAGTCGATAGTCCGGCTCGTTTTTTGGCTCGATGCACGGTTGTAGACGATACACCCAGCTTATTTGCGGCATCTCGGAGAGATAGGTTAGGGTTTCGCTTGAAACTACCGGCAACTCTCTTTGTCGTCTCAGCGGCTTCCGGTTTTCGATTTCCCCCCGATCCAGACTTCCTGGCTGTCGACAAACGTTCCCCAAACACTTTAATTACATTTGTAACGGTTGATTTGGCAACTTTTAACGATTTTGCCAACTTTGCGTGCGAGTAGCTCGGATTTTCGCGATGCGCGAGCAAAATTTTGATACGCTGCTCTTCTTGCTTGGACGGCATTTTGACAACTGAAGAGTGAATTCCAAAATCAAAATAGGAGCAACATTCTACACACACACCTTCAAAATGAGGGGTGTTCAGGTTTTTTAAATGCAAAATTGAAAGAAATACGTCAAGTTGATATTGACCAAATTTTGACCGTATCGCCCTTTACTTAGTGAGGGATTATCATTAAGCCTTTTGACCGTACACGGCCAGCCATTTTAACTCAGTTTTGAGTCGTTTTTGACTCAATTTCGTCATAAGTGGAGTCACTCAAATTTGAGTAAATGTAGCTGGGATTGACAAGTCGACAAATCAAAAACATCCATCTGATTTGAGTCGATGTTTTTAATTTGTCGACTTGTCAATACCAGTTACATTTACTCAAATTTGAATGACTCCACTAATGACGAAATTGAGTCAAAAACGACTCAAAATTGAGTTGATATGGCTGGCCGTGTAGCACTTCTAGACTTGCTGAAGCTGGCTTGCTGCTGCCGGTTTCTCCGATGCTGTTGCTCGTCATTAAAGTCATGTTTGGCACATGTTTGTGAAAAAAAACGTATAGAGGTAGCGAAATCACTTACCGAGCGTACGAATAACCACTTTGTCACCGACAGCATAAAGGGTGTCCACGATGAAATTGCCACACTATGAAATTGCTCTAACTTTTTAACCGTTGGGTAGAATTTAATGAAAATTTGGGTGGATTTAGTTGCATTAGTGCATTATTTACATCCTGCAAGTTTTAAAGTCCTGTGATCAAAACTCGCGGAAATGGAGTCGAAAGAACAGCTCGTGCGTGATAAAATCTTGCGCATTCATCACGAGAACAAGGATCTCTCGCATCGTTCCATCGCTAAAACGTTGGGAATCGCGAATTCCACGGTGTCGCGAGTGATTAAGCGATTCGACGAACGGTTGACCACCGATCGGAAGCCCAGAAGTGGAGGAAAAAGTATTCCGTACAACACCAAAAATCACAACCGCGTAGTTGGGGCCTTCAACCGAAATCCGAACGCCTCCGTTCGGGATGTGGCTAAGAAGCTGCACCTAAGCCGAAGTTTTGTCCAGAAGGCCAAAACTAAGGCTGGGCTTCGAACGTTCAAGGTACAAAAGGCCCCTAATCGCGACGAGAAGCAGAACAAGTCCGCCAAAACCCGTGCCAGGAAGTTGTACCTCAACATGCTGACGAAAGTTGAATGCTGCATCATGGACGACGAAACATATGTGAAGGCCGACTTCAAACAGATCCCCGGCAACCTGTTTTTCACGGCCAAGGATAAGTTCAGCGTTCCGGAGCATGTCCGCACTCAGAAGATGTCCAAATTTGCGAAGAAATTCCTGGTTTGGCAAGCCATCTGCACGTGCGGGAAGCGGAGTGCACCTTTCGTGACCCAGGACACGATGAACGGACAGGTGTACATAAAAGAGTGCCTCCAGAAGCGGCTGCTTCTTCTCCTGAAGGCCCACAACGTCCCAACAATCTTCTGGCCGGATTTGGCCTCATGCCACTACTTCAAGGACGTGCTGAAGTGGTATGCGGACAATAAGGTCAATTTCGTGCCAAAAATGTTCAACCCTCCCAACACTCCGGAGCTCCGCCCCATCGAGAAGTACTGGGCGATTATGAAGCAGCACCTTCTTAAACGACCTAAGGTAGTGAAGAAAGTCGAGGAACTGAAGAAAGTATGGGTTTACATGCAAAAAACGGTTGATTCACAGGTTGTGCAGAATCTTGGCCGGGGTTAAGGCCAAGGTGCGGGCATTTGCGTATGGACTGTAAATAAAATACGAGTAAAATGGTAAAATGAAGTTTAATAGTTATTTCTCAATCCCTGAAAATTTGATGGCAATCGGATGAAAACTCGAATTTTGCGAATCAATTTTGTGTGTGGCAATTTCATCGTGGACACCCTTTACTGTACATATATTCCCAAAATATGACGGTAGTGCCGGGCCACGGAGTCTATTTTTAAGCACAGTAGCTTTCCACGCATTTCTTCCTTAATTAATTCTTTCAATCGCATTGCAATTTTGGCGTGATGGTCCCCAGTAAACACAAGATCGCATATAATAACGGATATGAGTATAACGTGGAGGCGATATACGTACATTTAGCATGGAGTTAAATTAACAAATGAACGTATATCGCCTCCACGTTGTACTCTTATGCGCTATCATATGCGATTCTGTGTTGACTGGGTCCCTTATAGAGGCTCGATTCAATGTACATCCGAGAGCAGGTGTGATCGGGTCTAGAAGATCTTTAAGGTCCTCGCATTCAAAACACGATATGGGAAGCTGAAGGTAGGTTGTTAGCTTCACCATTGATTCTATAAGCAACTGCTGGTCGATAGGAATAGACTATTTCGGAATGGTTCTTGGCTTCTTTGCCGTTGGATCAAAGTCGTTCAACAGGCCATTTAACAGCTCATCGTGTCGAAGTCGGAAATGACGGATGAAATTTCCTACGTCGAACCTGACTTGAACGTAGTTGCAGCTGCCTTCGGGATCGATGTTGCAGAAAGCTTTTGCTCCATCCCTCAAGATAAACGTGGACGCTATATCTACGAGCGTTCGTTTACGTTTCTTGCTGTTTTGTCCACTTGTCGAGGCCATTGTAAGGTGATGATGAATCAGAGTAAGGATGCGTGAGATATTATTAATAATTAATCCAACACGGATTCAAAGAAACTGCACTTTCGAAACTGATGAAAAAATCAATGAGCCCAAATTACTGTGAGTTTTTTTTTAATTCGTATTCACTGATTGCAAGATGAACTGATTGTTCAGTTTAGAGAATGCGTATAAGAGAGAACTTAAACTGAAAATCTTGAATGAAAGGCAAACATTCACGCGTACTGAATGAAAACAATAACAACAAAACAAATAAAGATAAGAATTTCGAAGATACGTAAACTCACAGTGACGTTCATCAGAAGACAAGGAAATGAATACCAGTGAACATTTTTCCACTGAAATGTGTTTCGAAGTGATTAGTCCATTAGATAAAAAAAGCAAAACAAAAATACAAACTTCGAGCGGTCCTTTTGGGGACCCCTAAATATTTTAAAAGAGATGGATGCACACAAATACTCACAAACTCAAAATAAAAGATTACAATATGAATTAATTAAAATTTTGTGTAGCTTGTTTTTCCTTAGGACTTTTTGAAAATCTCTTAAATACTCAAATGTTTAAGGCACGGAAAAAATCATTGTGATTTCTTCAAAATGTCATCGTTTTTTTTTTTCGTCACGCGACTGTGTTTTGGTCATTACAATCCCCACCACGTTTATTGATATTATTGTTACTTTCGACGCAAACCATGAAATACATTTTGCACCCTCCGATTACATACGATTGCTTGGCTAATTTCATATAGACTTGGTGGAATTTTAGGAGTCAAAATCCCATGAGAAAAAATCTCATGACTGATGGTTGAAGAATGAAAAGAAAGCTCATGATAGCTCGTTTCTTCTAGTGATAATGAAATTAATCTGCCTGCAGGTTTTCTGCATTGGTTGCTTCGAATCAGCGGAGAAAGCCAAAGAAAGCTTGTAAACATCGTGAGATTCGCGTTGTTGCGATAGCCCTGAAAAAAATAACGTCTGTAACATAAGCCTCCATAATCTACCATCAACTGTTAAGCTCACACATCACAGGAAACGGTAAAACAAAAAACCTCTTTGTGAGCACAATTACACGTTTACTACTCGTGGGCAATTAAATTAAGTACGCCTGTACCTCTTCTACACACCAACAAACATCCATATCAGTTTTCAGAAACCGTTCATCATAGTCGCCTGTGCCATTGCAGACGTCATCTTTGACTAACCCACGAGCAAAGAGAACATAACAATAGGTTTTGTTCAGATCCGACGTTGTTGGCGATGTATTCGAGTTGTGACTCAAGTTTCAAATTCTGTTTGCGTTTGCACCTGTTTGCATCAACAAGCTCACAAGTTTCTACTTCTTTTTTATTTTTAGATACGAAAGGAGGACGAGGACAGCGACATCGCCAAGGATTGGAAATTCGCAGCAATGGTAGTTGATAGATTGTGCCTTATAATTTTCACGTTTTTCACAATAGTGGCAACCGTAGCTGTTCTATTTTCGGCACCACACATCATCGTTTCGTAGCCACATGGAAAAGGTTATTGTTATTGGTTTTGTCATAAAATCAATTTGTTATTCATTAAATTATTGTCGAGACTTTTAAAGTAAATTTCCAACCAAAAGTGGACAACATTAAAAGAAAAAGAAAACAAAAGGGGTAGTGTGTAATCAGAGAAAATTGGAGCAAACTAAGAACCAACACAAAAAAAAATGAGAAAAAGAAAACACTAAAACAAACAAAAGCGGAACAGCAAACTGGTGCTGCGTTAGAACGAAAATTAAGAAAAAATATAAAAAGTAAGAAAAAAAAACATGCTAGAAAATTGAGGGAAATCGATGAAAATAACAAAAAAGCACAACAACCGATAGTGAAAATTTTCGAAACGTGAAAACGTGGTAAGATTTTTTTTTTTACGAAGATTGCATTTAGCATTCCATTTCTTCGATCGAGTCATCTCCACCGAAAAGTTCCCATCAATAGAGCCAGAGCTATGAATTAAAGTTAAGGAGAAGGTAGAAAATCAGACATTATTTTCGTTCATTAAGCTACTGAACTGCGCGAAAATCCAACCGAATTGCCGGTATGTTCCCATCGCTAGAGAGTGTAGAGTTTAGTTGAAATGGAATAGCGTCAATCCTGTTCGGGGTCAAATTAATTCGTTTCAAAAGCTAGGAAAGAGTCGTGATGGTCACAAAGCAATAAGAGGTAGAAAATAGACACAATTGGATCCGACTAGCGTGATGCTGATGGAAGTTTGTGTTGGATGGCTTGGTTTCCTTTGATAACTATGGATTTGAGAATGTCATTCAAGAGCTTTTGAGAACTTTTGCTTCAAACAGTGAGGAAAATAGCCACCTGATTTGTTTTTGAATTAAAATTCTGAGAGCATCTCTGGCTCATTGAAAATTTCAAGATTTTTAAAGTTCTAACAATCCTGATTATTAACTTATGCACTCAGCGCTTTTTCAACATCTTATTAGAACCGCACCAGTGTCACAATGCTTCATGATAAAACTCGATTTAGAATCAATTGTCACTAATTATTAGAATATCCAATACATTCAAGGTACTGCTTCACTTGGTCTTGAAAAGAATACCTTAAATTCAAAAATTTATCCAGTTTTTTAGACGTCTACTTTTGAGGATTATATTTTCGTTCAACTTCCAACTCAGTTAGATTCTTGACCAACCGATGTGACATCTCTGTTAACTCAATATGTTCCAAGTCATCCAACTCACTATTACAAAAAAGCACAGCACATTCAACCAATCGCCGCAAAGTTTACCATCATTGCCAACCGCAAACGTTTCCCGACATACATTGTCAAACAAAGGCAAACATAGCTCGAACAACCAATTTCTAGTTGAGCAGAAAGGATTAGAGCACTTTTTCTCTAGCGAAAAAAAAATCAAGCAGAAAATGCATGAAAAAAAAACTAAATTTAAGATGTTCAACCATTTGAACGAACGTAATCTTTTTCAGTTTGTCTTTGATAAAAACGAATATTGAAAAATATGGAACAAAAAAAAAAAACAATTGCTAAGTCACATACGATCGTCGTATTAAAAGGAGGTTACATAAATCTTTATCGTTCTCATTCTGTTTTAGTTGAAGCGATTATTATTGAATTGCAACCTTTTCAAGAACGGCATCCGGCTTCGGATTCCGGCCCAGCTTGTGGCCCGGGGAACTCGAATCCGGAAGCGACCAGTTCGGCCGAAAGGATGCAAGCGAGTAAAGTGAAATTTCTAAATTAATAAATCAGAGAGCAAGAGACAAAGACTCACTCGCACGCGCCGGGGTGCGAACTGACGCGGGAGTGATTGAAATAGAGAAATCTTCGCTCAAAGTAAGAAGATAACAAAAAAAAAATAAAAACAAAACCAAAAAATATGGTGAAACACTTACTGAGAAGCTAAGTCAGTGAAGCAGCAATGAAGTATCATTTAAGAAAAAAAAAATCCTGTGGCAAAACAGTGGCGAACAAGAAAGAAACGGACGAGAGAGGAGGGAGAACAATCCGGAAACCCGTATTTGGTAGCTTCTTTCGAGTTTGTGTAGTAGAATTATTAATTGAAAAGTGGTTAGCAGAAGGCGATAGCGATAAATCTTAGGGCACACAAGTGGATCAAACAACCGAAGGAACCATGCAGGATAGTGCAGCAAACGGAAAGCAACGGAGAAAGATCGAAAAAGCTGAAGGAGCAAAATTAGCAAAGGAGGAAAATATTGAAAGTCAAGTAAAAAATTTATCAACAGCAGCACGACTGTGATATATAATAAAAAAAAGTATATTTAAATTATTATTATTAATTATTAAATAATTATTGATTAACAAGTACTGTAATTATTGATTAGTGTGGTGAGGTGAGAAGCGAGAAAGTTGAGAGAGCGAACACATTAGGGAAGGAGAACAAGACAAACTGCAACCGAGGCCACTGCGCGAGCGTCTTGTGTCAAAATGGGAGAGTCGTTTGAGTGGTTTTCCTCTCTTCCGGAGAGCTAGCTTAGCGTAGGGAGCGTGCATTGGCTGAATGGGGTCTCGCTGGTAAAGTACAGCTGGAAACTCTAACGCAGTGTAAGAGTCTAGGCTCAGTGGTTTGTGGGACGATAACGATTGAAAGGAACTTGGAGCGTTCCTTGAAAAATAAATGTTTGTTCCTGGTTCTGCTTAAGAGTACAATATTTCCTGAAAAAAAGAGCAAATAGGGAAGATGTACCTATATTAATCTCATCACTTTGCAATTCATCCTACTTGAAATAAAACGATATACACGTGACAGGATTAGTTAGTAATGTTTGTTGTAGTTATTTAACGTAAGCAAACATTATTAGAAAACGAAACCGATCCTTCAACTGCACAATTGTTTGATTCATCGTAGGATGAATATAGGGACAATGATATTAATATGGGGGCAGTTTCCCTATGTTTACTGAGGATTTGAAAAACAAAAAAATAAAAGTTTTTATGGGACGCGTCGCAGGCGCAGATTTGACGCAGGAGAATGCAAAATAAAATAGATATCAAGTCAAATTAGTTGTGGTTCAGAGAAGGGCTGATTGAAAAGCAAATGGACACCAAAAAAAATGGGCAGGATTTTACTGCCATTTTGCATGATTTTGTTTGATTTTTTGCTATGGGTCGTGACTTGGAGATAAAATGCAACATTGGCTATGGGCAAAAATGCAACACATCAATTTGAAAAAATCAGTGGGGTTGTGTTTAACACACGACCGGTTGACGTAGACTACGTTAACCCATTTGATTAGTTTCGTAGTGTACTGTTCTAATGGGACATTGGGTTAGCATAAATTAGTGAGAAAGTATGTTAGAACATGCTATGATTCACTTCTTAGAAATTATTTGGCAGCTGTGGAAAGGGACGTTTGGTTTGAATGTTAGTATGATGAAAGGACAACAATTGTGCTGGCTGTAGTGATTGTGTTGATATGATCGACCAGCTGGAGACCATTATCCATAACGCTTTATCTCGAAAATCTATCGATAAATGATAAAGCTTTAAGAGTTCACACTGTTTCAGTTATTTTTAAATGTTGATTTGACCTCCACCCTTGCCGTAAGGCCTAGTCTGATAAAAAAAGCGTTGATGTTTGTCCTCAAAGATCGTTAGACCAGCATTAGATAGTAAGTATGTTAGCAAAAATTTATTGTACATTCTTTAGAAAGCATTTGAAAAGTATTTGCACTTTGTCAAGTTGGTTGACCACTAGATTTTATTTCCCACCTCGAGTTTAAGGCCCTTCTCTAGCTTTTCGACCAGTAGTTAGAAACGCATTACCTCTGGTTGCTTCCAGTTTCGCCCGATAACCTAGAGTTCGCTCGGCATCGGTACATGGTCAATTCGGAGGATTTTTCGAATGTTCGATCTTAACGCGCTTCCGAAATTTGCGCAAACGGTTGGCATCAAAACGAATAGGCATTGCACTTATTCTCCCTTTCACAGTTTCTCAAAACTTATTTCTTCCTAGAAGTAAAACGCCATCCAACGCATCCAGAGCAGTCTCAAAAATATATCAATCAAGAAACAATCGAATTCTTAGCGTCCGGTTTTTAAATTTTTCGTGATGGTAGCCATTTGTAAATTGTTCAAAATGCTCAAGGTATGCAACAAAGAGAAAACTAATATTGTTTTAGCCACCGCTGTTAGCCAATCGGTAAGAACCAAACATTCAAATCAAACAAACTCTCTCAAAATTAAATTGGTCGTCCTGAAAAGGACGGATTTGAAATGGTCGGCATTTGAATTAAAACCCTCTCTGCACCTTACCAAAAGATGTCTACCAAATATCACACACACACAAGCACCTTATTTCGCTCCTAGTGGTAGCACCCACCGGCTGGCTACAAAGCCATTATTTGCCCAAGCAACCGACTGCCTAGCACGCCACAGCATAATGTATGGCTGGCTGCCTAGCAACGGTTGCCTAGCCAACGGCTTGGTAACAACAGACTGCAGTGCAATCAGCTACCTGACCAATTGGTAGGTCGCCAGTGTACTTTCTATGGTGCTTGCCACAGCCAGCTGCCAAATCCAAATTGGCTTCTTGCCGCTCCGCTGAATGAAGCTAGTGCACCCTCCAGGGTACATGTTATCGCCCGGCGCCAGTTGCCAATCCATACTGGCTCGATGCTCCGCACAGCTCCAGTACTGCAACACGAATAAGAAAATTTGCGAAGGTGTACCCATTTTATATCGTTCACTGTTGCATATGAGACCTCGCTTGCTTACATTTGAAATCTGTGATAGTAAAATTGAGTGCATTTAGTAAATTTACTCTGAAAAATCGGCATTATAAGACATCACCTCATATTTTGGTTATTTTCAATAGCTTGAAGTTATTAACGAATAATGTTTGATAGTTGAATTGATACGCGGGAAAATGTCCAATCGATTTATGGAAACATCTTGAAAATCTATTGAGCATTTATTAAGTTATTAGCGTTTAATTTGTAACGATATTTCGTGACGGTCGCTTATTTTTAGATTTTCAATTGACATCCTACCCTTCCCGTAAGACGTAGTCTACGTCAAAACTCAATGTGTGCGTGAGGTAGTGCAGTGTATTAGTTGATGAGTGTGAGATTGGAGTCTGAAAGTCCGATGGCTAAAAAAACAAAATTAGTTAACGAGACTCGAACCGTGACCGAGAGCGAAGTAACTCTTTTTGGTATTCACTCAGTAATACTAACAAGATGAAAGGAACAAAAAGAAGACTCAGTTGTTGCATCGAGTGTTGGGTCACTAAGCGGTACAACAATGCAGACAAATGAATCGACTTGTTGCTTGCACGGAATTGCGTTGTCACGTTTTTCTCGTGTTTCCGCGTGTGTGATTTATAATTTCAAATAATTTTTTGCGTTTTGAAATGATATCATCATAGACCAAGAAGAATCGCTCATAAAAGAACCATCCGTAGCTACGTGTTACGTGTTACGTGCTGCGTTTTTTTTTATAGCGTTACACTTCTCGGTATACCGGTCTTATCGGTGTTGAAAATCATTTAATTCTTGGGAGAAAGGAAAAAATCACTCAAAATAAGTTTCGCAACAATGTGTCTAACTTTTCGAAAATTTTTAAGAATGCCAAGTGACCGCAAGTTCCAATTTTTAGTAATCGACTCGATTAATCGTCATGAATTATGTATTTGATAAATTAACTTATCGAATAAATATATAGACGAGCCCTGCGGATTGACGCCTTTGCCCTTTGCCGGCGAGGAGTCTGCCTAGGATGTGGCATGGTTTGACAGTGTGTTCTGTTGAAAACCTGAAAGTGTTCGATAACAACTCTGTCAAAGCGATTTAGTGCCACTTTGCGCACTTTAGCCAAAACACCACAGGAACATCAACCGGTCCCAAGCACAGATGTGAGTGGCTCCCAACCATGAAGATGCGGATGTGTATTCGTTTTATAGTTTCAACGGAGATCCAACTTCCTCGTGAACGTTGAGGACGTTATTGGCCAAATTAACTAAAATAACTTCAAAACGCAGTTTTGTTGGCTCCAGTCAATCACGGTCAACTACGAAATGTGCGGTCATCCAAATTACAATTTTAGTTTTGTTTCAGCCGTATAGCACTCCTCCCGGCTTTGTTGATAAATCTACTTTCAAAACTGTTTTGTCTCCCAACTCCTCCTCAATGCGACTTTAAATCCGAAATTTGTTCAAAGTGGCCCACTCTATAGACGGTTGTTAAAACGAGTTAATAAAACTTTTATAAGATCAAAGATCAAAGCTTTTATGACCTCATAAGAACCTTCATAAAACCTATTGGCTGCCATGAAAACCACCATACGGCCAGATAGCCACAACTGTCAAACTTCACTGTGATATCGTGGTTGTTTTTTGTTGTTCTGCTCTGTTCAATTCTCTGCTCTTCTGATTCATTTAGCAGTAAATATTATCGAAGAAAAAAGTTCTAGGGTTGCGGGAAATTTTGTTTGATAGCAAAATATCCAAAACAAATTGGAGCGTATTATGCTCCAAATCAAAGGCGCATTTCCAAATTTATGGAATTCAACAAAGTTATCCAAAAGTAGGACGACATTGGTCTCCGATCTACAGTTAATTTGCATTGCATTTAATATTCGGTGCATTTCATTGTCCACATTTCAATTATTTCTGAATGGAAAATCACAGTTTTGCTAAAAAGCCAATTTATCTTCGTAAGGAGTACTATAAAACTATTTGGTCATATTTTTTTTTTGCATTTTTCAAACCACATTGAAGCTTACAAAAGTTTTTATTTGTTTCCCACAGATCGCGTTTCGTTAAGATCGCGATTTTTGTATTAAAGGGTGTACGGAATCAACTTGCGACACACACAAATATTCTGCAAAATTCGCCCGTTAAGCCAATCATCTTCAATCTTTCAGGGAGTAAAATAAAACATCTTATGAGTATTTTCCCATGTTTGTTTTGTTCAATTTAAATTCCATATTCAAATGCACGAACCCTCTTTTTACACTACTCATAAGGTCCTGTACAACATTTGGACCACCTTTTTTTTGCGTGGCATTTTTTCTTCATATCTTCCTCCGATTTCCCTTCCTTGGGATGCTTCCGAAGTGCCCGCTTGATGATGGCCCAATACTTTTCTATTTGCCGCAATTTGAGATGCTTCCGCATGAAATTGACCTCCTTAGTACTACTCCAAAACCTATTTCGAGTAATGGCACGAGGCTAAATCCGGCCAGAAAATCGTAGGACCATCGTGTGACCCCAGAAAAGGAAGTAGATACTTTTGGAGGCATTCCTTTAGGTACACCTGCCCATTGACCGTTCCAGTTGTCACGAATGGGGTGCTCCGCTTTCCACACGAGCAAATTGCTTGCCAAATCATATATATTTTTGGCCAACTTTAGCATCTTCTGCTTTTTAACGTCCTCAGGGATATCGGATTTATGATGAGCAGTGAAAAACTGGAGCCCCAGAAGCTGCTGGAAGTCTGGTTTTACATACGTCTCATCATCCATAACGAGGCATTGTGGTTTCGTCAACATCTGGGTGTAGAGCTTCCGTGCACGTGTTTTACCTACCGAATTCTGCCGTTCATCGCGATTAGGCGCCTTTTGGACTTTGTACGTGTGTAGTCCTTCACGCTTTTTCGCATCTTGCACGAAAGTTTTGGTTAGATTCAGTTTCTTAGCCACATCTCGAACTAAGCTGTTGGGATTCCTCTTGCAAGCTTGAACTACCCACTTGTGATCCTTAACACTGTACGGAGATCAAGTTTTGCCACCTTTTTCTTTCCAATCGATGGTCAAACGTTCGTGGTACCGATTTAAAACACAAAGCACCTTAAAATGTACCATTTCCAGCTTCCTGCTGATGGAACGATGAGAAAGATCCGGATTTTCGAGGTACGTGGGCAAAATTTCTTTGCGCCGCTGCTGTTCTTCCGACTCCATCTTCGCAACGATTGCAAATCTGCTAGTGAAACTTGCCACAGCGTAAACAAATACACATTGAACTAATAGCACCCATAATTTCAATAGAAAATACCCAACGGGTAACAAGTTACAGCCGTTTAAAAGTGGTGCAATTTGATTCCGTACAACCTTTATGCTTAGGGTTGAGCACTATTTCGGCACAAAATGATTCTCTTTCCGGAGTTGTGGTTTGGGGGTTGTAGGGGTGTAGGGGTTGTTGTTTGTCGGCCAAATTGTCTTAAACCTCGTCCAAAAGATGTACTTTTTTTTAACCGATTTTCAGACAATTTGGCCAACAAAAACCCCCAAGACCAAGAGAATCATATTGTGCTGAAGTAGTGCTCGCCCCTACATATTTTAGTATGGAACACGAGGGTCTCTAATACTCCCCTAAAAACGTGAAGTTAAATAGAAACGCCTACTTGAGTAGTTGTTTATGGTGGTTTCCATCAATGCCAATTTGCCATATAATGCATTTACTAGAGCCAAAATGGTTTCAAAATGCTTTTTCAACTGACCATAATAAGATAATATGAACGATGTAACGAGTCAGGTTCACCTGTTACTTAAGGGGTGAAACCTCCGACTAGCTTCTCGTAAAGGTAACAAAATAAACCACAACAAGAACGGAATATATTCGAGACTACATGCATGTATTTTTATTGTGCTTCATCGTCCATCTAATTGTATCTGTAACGTACCTTACTTCCTATAACTAGCATCCTGACTCAACATCGTTCTTCCTTACTCTAATCAATTTTGCCTACTTACGATGGGCCCATCCTTAGCTACTAGCCTTGCCGCTGGGTGCACTTGCATCTTCTGCTCACATCTACACTGCTTCATGCTGATCGGGACGTTCCACCCCTCCGTGTGCCACTTCCGGTGGCCGATCTGGCCCTCGCACAACTCCAGAGGTTCCGTGCTTGTGGTGTCCGTGCGCCTTGGCCGTCGTATCTGCCAGTGACTGTGAACTGCAGAGCTGCTACGTGTTTGCCTCGAGACCGAGAGAGACCCTCCGACCAGAGCACGTGGGTTGTGGCGACGGTGTGCTTCTTTCGCCTGAACTACGCCGGCCAGCGCTCGTGGCCGCCCTCTGCCTGGTGCACTAGATCGAGAAAAGATCCAAAAGAAAGGCCCTGTGGCCAAGTAAGGTTAGATGCGGTTTCAACTCTTCAGACCTGATTTTACCCACTTCTTATGAAGGCCTTCCTGGCTTTGATGCAACTCCTTGTCAGCCCTTTTACATATGATCGAATTTGTCGTCGTACACGATGTGGAGCCGATTTGTCCGGGATCCAAAACCTTTCTGCACGTGCGCCTGTGCTTGAAAATCGACTGGTGGATTCACCGACCAATGTGGTGCAATCCGAAAGCACGCTACCGATTGATGCTGCAATCAAATTCCGACGCCGACACGATTCCAGTTGGATATCCGTCTATTACCGGTAGGAGAATAACGTAGGCCGCTAACGTAACTTGGCGAAGCGAACTATCCTGTGCAGCACCACCGGTCCGTTCGGTATCGCAAGATAAAGCACAATCAACGCAAACTATCCAGAGCAGCAATACGTTCACCTGTCTGTTACTTGTTGCTTTTCTCCTTTGTCTGCTTCTCTCCTCAGCGGAAGCTGACGTGGCGATGGCTTTCAGCAGCTCAGTATCGCAAGATAATACGGTATACGCTGTTCAACCTCAAGCAGTGCACCCATGCAGCATACCTTCTTTTGTTAAGACTACACTGAGAGCTTTTTCCTTATTAATTTTGCATTCCAAAATCTTACCATACGATATTTATTTACACTTATATTTCTAAACGCTACAACGAGTCCTAAAACGGCATTTCAAAACAGCATTTTAAGAGTTCATAAAGCTGAAATAAAACCTTTGATAGGAGTAAAAGGAATTGGAGAAAACAAGGTCCTAAGATTGTTGTAAGCAAGCTGTGTAGGTTCTCATAAACATGACTAAAATATGAAACCTATTGACACCTCTTGGTGCTATAATAAAACCAAATTGATTTCTAGTGGCTGTCATAAAACTTCAATAAAACTTAAAAAAAAGCTGGATGGCTCTGGCAATGATACTTAGAAAGCTCAAGTTCGTTGACGATGCAGGATACAGGATCGTGTCAAAACCATGTCAGAAACATAAAAAAAACGTAGTTCTTTGTATTGTTTGCGTACAATGCACGAATGTTTTTTTGTGTGTGTAAGCAAGTGCTTCGTGCTTTTGACAGTTGCTTGTGTGACATTGAATACGAGGGTAGTTTCGTGAAAAGTACAAATCAGTTTCGTTGTAGAAAACAACGAATACATTCGATAGTCCTATCTTCGATTTCGTAATATAAATGAAATTTGAGTCAATCGTTTCAAGAGCAAATCAATTCGATTTTAGAACTAGAATGATCTGCTGATCATAGTAGCTTAAGAAACTTCAACTTGAAATTCGATTCACGCTTAAGAAGGTGTTATATTTTTTTAGAGATTGTTCCTTCTGCAAAACAGGAGCTATACTTTAGCTTTTGTTGTACTGCACTTTGTTCGCTTCATTGAACCTTTCGCAATATGACTCTTCGTCTTCTTCTTGACATGAGCCTTTGAGTTACGTTGTTAATGTTGGTTTTGATGTTTTTATTCTCAGCTCGATATAGATTCCGTGTTTTTCGTGAAAAAAAAAACTTCCGGATAATGCTTAGCGTATTCTTATATTTTTAAGTATTATCTTTCTATGGAGTCTCCGGCCAACATACGATATGGAAGCAGTGTGTATTCACCACTCAAGCAATTAACAAATATATTTCTACTAATTTTTATAAATAAACGAATGGAGGTTTGGACGTTGGGTCCTCAAAATAATCTGCATTCCGCTTTTAGTTGAAAGAATAATTTTCTAAGGAAGAATTATCTTATGGGAGTCAATATTTAGAGTTTCGTGAGAGCCAAGTAAGAATTTTTGTTTTCAGGAGTGGATACACCCTTATGAAAAATCATAGCAGCGCATCCAAAAGAAGATTTAGCTAACAACTATGTTGTGCAGTACCCGTTCGATTTTGGCACGGCGTGATTTTGGCATATGTGTCGTAGCTGTTTATCCCATGCGTCAGTTCGACAGCAAGTGAGCTCTTATATTGATGCTTTTTCAAATCTATATCTTTCGTGAAGGATGGTACGATAATGGCTGATGTAGTGAGTTATCCCAATGCTAATGCTAACTTGTCGCTCGTACACAATTAATTGCATGGCTTCGTTTATTTCACACAACGCTTAAAAGATCAAGTGCGAAAGTAAGCTTCAAGTCAGTGTGAACGTTTAACCGAGGTAGGTTCCAAACAACCCCAATCGGCCTCCAATTTCGTTTACATAATTTTAATATCAAAAACAAATTCGCTATAAGAGAATTGAAACCGTGGCTAGCTGTGTGGCGGCTCTCCGTGGTAACCTCTCAGCAATATTGAAAATTTGAGAACACCTGTATAGATATTCTACGGTTGCTTTGACTGTCTTGTCACTATGCGGTACAGCGAAAGGCAAATGAATTTGTTTTCGAGCAATCTGTGTGCAGCTATAGCTATAACTATAGTTGTTCTCACACACTTGCATGACTTCGTTTCATAAAATACTTTAGACGGCATGCAACAGCCTTTTCAGCTTATATAAAATCATTACTTCGGTTTCTTAAAAAATTGTAGTCGGCGGCGGTTATGCGTGAAAAATATACTTGAACAGCAGACAGTGGCAGCGCCCGCATAACGAAAAACAATTTGCTGTATAGTCAAAACTATATTTCGAATGTAAGATATATTATCACATTTTATGTTATTGTTATCGAACAGTTTAATCTCATTTTCACCATAGAACCTCTACATTAACAAATATTGTAAATGTATGCCATATTGTCATTGAAAGGATTTTTATTGTCTGCAATCGGTCTGGATTGTATACCAACTTTTTGGCATAGAGTTCAGCAAATATTTTGTTCGTGAAAATTGCCATTTTTTTATGGTAACCTAACTTAACTGCCTATTCAGCATATTGTTATTTGGCCTTCTACCATCTGACATATTGTTAAAACTATATAGGAGATTGTTAGTTTATAGTTGTCAACTATAAGGGTAAATGTCGTAACAATAATGGAAATGGTCGTCAATAATAAGGGAAATGGTCCAGGAATGGTTTGTGATTATGCGGGCGTGTAACGTTACTTAGAAAAACGGTTTGGATGGTTCAATTTGATTGGTCTGAAACATTTCCATGTTTGAACGTCTGTTATTATTGGCAATCGGTTAACTGATTCAGTAAACCGATTTGGCAACCACAAATTCGATTGAACGATTTTTCAAATTGATTCATCGCACTAAAAATAGAATTTCAACGAAATCAAATGAATAATGTTGTTTTCTGCATCGAAACTGATTAATAGATTTTAAGAAACTACCTACGTATTCAATGTCACACAGCAACTGTCAGAAGCACGAAGCATTTGTCTACACCTTGGTCAACACAAAAAGAACATTCGTGCATTGTATGAAAACAATACAGAGAGCTACGAATATTTTGTAACAATCAATAAAGGAAGGTCTCTCTGGTGATTGCATGAATCACTAACAGATCTTCTATATCGGCTCGAAATGTAATTGAAAAAAAAAAGCGCAACCACGAGGAGTTGACCAGGATTTGTTCCTGACAAGGTCCAGCAGCAACACCAATATGTATGAGTACGATTGAAGAAAAGCAGCGATTGGCTGAACTTCACGTAATTCATTTCGTGTATTGTACAAAGAGGTGAAATGATAGAATTTCACAAGATGAAATGTAATATGACTGTTTCAGTTTACGAAACGAGCGAAAGCGTATTTTCGGAAATAAATTTTAGTGCAGACTCACACACAAACATGTCGTTTTTGGTTTTGAACCTGGATTGGAGTCGACGCCTGTTCTCAATAAATGACTAAAAAATGGCTTCTGAGTCGAGTTTAAATGGTGGTGTCAAATAGGCCCTTTAGAACTATCGATCAATTCTTTTATGATAAGCACTTTAATGTGCTTTTGAACGCTAACTTCAGTTGCGTTCAATACATATACCGATTATTTGATCAAAACACAAAATTGTGGACATAGAATGTTGACTGTTAGTGCTGGATTTAAAAAATACAGTTGAGTGAACCTCGTTGTGGTTTACTGGAACCAAAGGCAGATCTTGATCCTACCCTATAAAATGAAAAACAAAAAAACCTTATTTCAGCTCATCCGGGGAGGAACTACTTTTGCACTACGAATAAACGGAAACAACAGAAGTCGAACATGGCACCATCTCGACTAATTTCGGTGGAGTGAACATTTTTTGTCGAATAAGGAAGCTTTATCATTGAACGTCTAACGCTCCAGTTGTACGCCTCAGCTGTGGCGATCTGCAGGGTAGGCCCAAATAAGTGACGCATGAAACAAAGACTGTATCTCCCACGAAAAGACAAATAATTTAAATGTTTCTTTGTTATTCTGTTTCTAATATTTTATTGTTTATGTGTACATATTTACATTTCGATTCTATCGCCTTAAGCTTTAGCGCCTTTATTGCCCTTAGTCTCTTCGGAAAGGCATTACAAGCGGCACGCACCTGATTTTCGGGGATTTCATCCCATATCTTCTGTATGGTAGCTTTGAATGTTTCAATACCCATTGGTTTACGATCTTGAAAATGAGCTTCCATGATTCCCCAAATAGAGAAATCCAGAGGATTTGCATCTGGCAAACAAGCTGACCATAACTCCTTAGGAATGAAGTCTGGCAAATTCTTGGTGCACCGTGTTTGGGTAATCTTTGCTCCATGGGACGGCGCAGAATCCTGTTGAAACACCCATTTGCGGTTACCGAACATCGTTGAAGTATGCTTCTTCGAATGTTTTTCCAGGACCTCTTTTACGTAGTATGCTGCGTTGATTTTTACACCCTTATCAATGAAAAGCAGTGGTAAACGACTTTCCGCAGAAATCACTCCCGAAACCCTGACCGAAATATGATTTCGGAAGCGTTGAACTGCTCGAATTGAAGAAGGGATATCCTGAATACTCGCTGCATAGACCCTGTCATTTTGAGCGTTGAAACTTTGCTTCAATACGAAATTTTTCTCATCCGAAAACACAATCATGGAATGACCGTGCCGACGAAGTAGAACAGATCTGATAGGTTTCTTGGAGACGTCCATATCTTGAGCCAGGATTTCGGCGAATTCGCTCACGCACCGCCTTTAGAAGCCGTTTGGTACGTACACTGCGAGGACGACCTGGTTTTTTTTTTTATTTGGATCGATGGTTCCCTTCGTCCTCCATCTTCTCAACGTCCGGTCGATTAATGTGCGGCATATTCCTTCTTTCCGGCTCTCGGCCAGTATCTGGTTGGGACGCTTTGAAGCCAAATGCAACTGCAAAATCCGTTGTCTTTTGAAATCCATATTTTTCTTAGGCACTTCCTGTCGACGGAATCTAGCGAACACTAGTTTGTTTTCATATTAATCAGACCCTTCTTAACCCTTAATGGTGCAGGACGGACTTTCAATTTTGAAAACGCTATATCTCAATGATGCCTTAACCTTTCCAGCTGAAACTTTCACTAAAATCTAGGGAAATAGTAGTCCTAAATTTTGAATACATGTACTCCGCACCAACCCATCCCCCTTCTTTTCGTGGCTGAAACTAGGTGGCTTTGAGGGTATTTTTCAATATGATATTGAAATTGTTCTTGTTTTTCACTTTTGTTATAAACGGTTTTATGGTTAGTTTTTAGTTATTAACACAAATGGCACATGAAAAGCATAAAAATGGGAATATATTTATTTTTCAGGTTGTTTTAGGTCGTCTAAACTCTCCTGGAATGTTGATCATGGACTATGTCGCTATGACATCTGAGCATAGAACCTACATACATGAAACATGTATAATTATTATTTGTCATCCATCTCCATTCACATCAGTCGTTCAAGTCTCTCCAAATTGTCCTGGAGTTCACGTCAAATGATCTAATAGATCAACCATGACTGGCCTATTGTCCTTAGAAACGCAGCATCCCCAAGCAGACTCAAAGAAGCTAAACGAAGTGGTTATAATATATTTCCTTCCATACAAGATGCTCTAGGTCCTCCAAATTGTGCTGGAGTTTAGATAGTTCGTTACCATTAGTTCAACCAAGACTAATGTAATGCCTCTAACATTGTTGACATACACAAAATGTGCGAACAAAACACTGCTTGAAGACATTATTTGCAAGAACATTTCTGAGGCATATGAATTGGATATTGGATGCAATAATGTCCCATCGAACACACTAAAAGCGATAGAATGATATTCCCTAAATCACAGTGTGCGCCAGCGATGACGGATTTACAAAGAGTTTACGTGAAATTCTAGGCGATAATCGCTAGAGATTTGAACCTTATTAGTATGACTTGTTAGTATAAAGTATTGTTCTCAAATGTAGTAAGATAGTTTGATTTGAATTATCTAAGGTTGACAAATTTTGCTCGAATGGTTGTTGGTCACACTGTAGTTCTTATGGAAAAAGCATATCCAAACAGACTCACAAAGACTGTATGCATCAATTGCAACTGTATGTTTGCTAGCATGTATGTATGCTGGCAATCAGATGGCTCTTGCGATGGCTAGAAGAACTCCACACTGAAACCAAATACTGCGTCACTTATTTGGGCCTACCCTGTAAGTGCTACTATTTTACGATTCACTCGAACAGGCCTTCAATTGAGCAGATTTCAGGCTATCTCTGTGATTTAATTCCATCGCAGGTTCTTCGTTGATAAAATAGAAGCTTCATTGCGACCATTCCTAACCCAAAAAGTTGTTATTGCCCTTGATTATTTAATTACTGAATTTTTAATGAATATTAGTTGGTTGCTCAATATTTAAAACTGTTTCCTTTGATAAGACCAAATGTTTGAAGGATCGGACTAGTATTAATTAAATAGGTTGTTGATGTTTTGGTTGTAATGGTCGAAACCCGCTGTCTTCACATTTGAACCAACTTGCATAAAGATTAAGCTAGAAGCGATTTGACAATCGTTTGTGTTTGTTGAAGAATTTCAATTCTCCTTCTTTAAATATTTTCAAAAGGCTATCACTGGATTTAATTTGTCAAATGCTTTTTAAAAGCTGTTTAATTCACTTTTATCATTTCCATCTAAATAATTGATAGGAATAATGATGAATGCGATTTGGCAGACGTTTATTTAGCTATTAGTTTCCCTATATACCTTTTAAGTATCACTCAGATCAAAGACTTGCCCGATCCAACTGGGTATGGCCGAGGAAGCGATTTGGCAGGCAGTTTAATGGAACCTCTTATTTCGTTTTGTCGTTTTAGCGATGCTCCAAACTACAGTTACTGAAAATGACGTTTCTTACCGATTTTAAAAGATGTTTCCATGCTGCTTTTTTCATGCACTCGACTTGTTGAATGGCTGGGTTTCTTCATTTTTTAATTCGTTTTATTCTGATTTTGAACCAGACTTAAATGAACGATAAAAGCGAGTTTAAAGTCATCTTAATGGATGGGGTTCATATTTTTCCATCATTCTGGTGTAATTTAGAGCATTGATCAGATTGTATAGTTGAGAATGTGGTGAAGTAAGTCGTAGAGCATGAATTGACAAACCGACCACTTTTGATTTGATTTGAACAGTTTGGTTGTCTGACTGACGTTGTTATCAATTCATCAATGTGTCGGTTGAAGTGACTTCACTTTAACTCCATTAGATTGCAGTCAAGTAGCTGCAACTAATTGTGAAAGGGCCGGTGTTTTTTTTTTGTTGGGGTGTAGAACCACTGCGTTCACTGAGTTGAACTTTTGTGGTATGGTGTTACTTAGATCTTCTTTTAACGTTCCCTTATCGTTATCTAAGCTACAATAAGCTCTGCCTGTTGAATGGTTTAAAATATAGGAGCATAAAGTTGACACCAAGATTAAAAGACGTTTTAAACAATTACTAGAATTTTTTGAGTTAGTTATGATAAGGCATTGTCCTGAAAATAGAGTACAATCAATTACTTGACAACTGAAATGTCCTCTCATGGTAGTAGGTAGTTGAAATTCTATAGCATAATCTTTATTTAACCTTCAAACCATTAAATTACAGCAACTTTTCAAATTCCTCTGGATGACAAAGTTTTCCTACGCTTACCTACAGCTGATGCACAATTCAAATAAAGGTTCTTAAATATGTTTGAACTGAATTGAATTGAAAAACAATGTGATTGTCCCAACGAAATCATCTGAAGAACGTTCTATCATTATTCACTTGTTTTGCTCAGAAAAAACACGTAGATTTAAAGATTGTATCGATGTATAACATTTATTCCCCGTCAGTCACATCTGACTTAAGAACCGCAAATTCGATCCCAAATCCTGACGCTTTTGCACTTAGATGAGGATTCTAGTAGACATCACCTGTAGCTGTCCTATTCATTTATTCTCGCTTTCAAAATATAGTCGAGATTCCTATAGTGAGGTTAATTGGGAACGTAGCATATGGAATTTAAGCTAATTGGGCAAAAGTTTTCGGGTTATTTGAAGAGACTAAAGGGTGTTCCGATCAAAATTCGGTCAAACAGTTATGTGTGTGAGTCGATGAAAGTGTTTATTAATAAGTCAAATTCTTTTTTTTTTCAAGTTCAGTTAAAACAGAATACAGGAGAAATATTCAGTTAAGGTTCCTTTTTACCAAATGCGAATTGCCGGGTCTTTCTTTTAACACCTGCCATAAGATTTTGTACAGTCTCCTTGTCCACTTTATTCGCCGCAGAACGCCAGTGTGTCTCGCTCACAACAGCTTTTTGAGTCTCCTTAAGGTTCCGCTTGACAGTGGTCCAATATTCAATTGGGCGGAGCTCTGGCGTATTGGGAGGGTTCTTGTCCTTAGTCACCACTTGAACGTTGTTGGCAGCATACCACTCCATGGTCTTTTCTCCGTAATGGAAAGATGCCAAATCCGGCCAAAATAGAACGGAACAATTGTGTCGCTTCAGGAAAGGCAGTAGACGTTTTTGTAGGCACTCGGTCAGATAAATTTCCTGGTGGACGGTTCCGGTCGCAATGTAAACGTTGCTCTTCAAGCCACAGGTACAGATGGCCTGCCACACCTGATGTTTCATTTTGAACTTCGACAGTTTAATGTGCTTCAAAATATCTGCCACCTTCCCCGTCCGGTTGCCGTATAAAATTCCTGTCCGGGAAGCTGTTTAAAGTCTGCCTTGACGTAAGTTTCATCGGCCTGTACCACGCAATCAAATTTCGTCAGCATCCTCGTGTACAACTTTCGCGATCGTGCTTTGGCCGACATGTTTTGTTTATCGTCGCAATTTGGAGTCACCACTTTCTTGTAAGTCGACAGTCCAGCTCGTTTTTTAGCTCTATCTACGGTTGAAGGCGCCACTTCCAGCTTCTTTGCGACGGCGAGGTTGGAGTTCCGCTCGAAACAGCGGGCAACTCTTTTTGTCGTCGCTGTGACCTCCGGCTTTCGATTTTCCCCCGATCCAGCTTTCCTGGCTGTCGACAAACGTTCACCGAACACTTTTAATACGTTGGTAACAGTTGATTTAGCCACATTCAACAATTTCGCCAACTTGGCGTGAGAGGTGTTTGGATTTTCGCCATGCACGTGCAATTTTGATGCGTTGCTTCTCTTCCTTCGACGACATATTGATAACTGAAGTGCTAATCTCTAATCTCAAAATCAAAATAGAGGCATGATGCTACACGCACACATCTTCAAAATGAGGGGTGTGCAAAATTGTTTAATGCACGATGAAAGAAAATGCGTCAAGCTTAAGTCGAACATCCTAACAACTTATGCAAAGTAATTCGGTTAGTAGTGGTCTTCTTCTGGTTAAACCAGACTTTCAGCAGAGTTCCAGCTGGAATTTCGAGAGTGCTGAAAAAAAACTTGAAAAAGGTCAATTGATTAATTAGTCTTACAACTCTGCGGTAAACATATATTCAAAGCAATTGGGGAAACCAGGCAAGTCAGTTTTGCTGCGCAGTCTGCTTCGATATTTGAGACAGATCGAATAGGTTTACCGATGATCAACAGAATTTATTGTGACGCTGATTGCACATTGGGCACTACGAGTTACCGTTGAAGTTAAACTTGACCGAAAATCGATTTATTTCTTGATCATAAGGTTTTACAGGATGAGAAGGAAGAAATGTGAAAATTTATGCTATCTCTTGCAAATCCCATTTTCAAATACTTTATGCAATAAAATCAACATTTTCAAGTTCAATTATTTTTACTAAATCCTTTCAAACAAATTGACCCGATGAGTCCTCCATTTTTATCAATATCATCCTCAAGACGACGCCGGAAGCCGGAACACACCTTTCAAACGTAGTCTGATATCGAGTGCCATGTGCGCGTTATGACAGACTTCAGGGTCTTCCCACTTGGCATGTTTTCTGATGGAACATATCTTGTTGCGAGCAATCTTTGAATGGACCGATTTGATCATGTTTTGGCGTTCGTGCAAATCGCAGACCTCATTTTCCTCTGCTTAGGACCATCCTGTAGAGATGTTTTGCGGCGATAAACTGTCTCCAGATAACCCTACCAACTCTGCCATCTGCTTCGGCGTCTTCTGGGCGAGCAGCAAACTCGTAATCACTCCTTTAGGGCATCTTCAGCGGCGTTCTATTTTTAGATCAACTTTATACCTGATTTGCATCAGCGAAAATTGAATAGAACTAGCTAAAATAGACCAACTTTGCGTTCCCCGCACCGGTGTTGTATTTATTGTTGTTAAACCTGCCAACACCTGTCATTCTGTCGATCATTTAACATCAGAGATCAGAAGTTTTTTTTTTCAGAGATTGCAGATTTTTTACCAACATTTTGCTATTCATTGGTTTGACCAAATAATTTTTAATGCCAGTTGTGCGTCGTTAGCTGACGACAAGGAATACTTGTTCTTTCGTTTGGCTGAAGGTGAGTGTGTGAATGCATGCATTTCTTTTAAACGATATTAGATAATGCTGATTTGTAGTTTGGCAGCGGATAAACAAGAGTCGAAACGGAGAGGGTCACGCCCTGGATGACGCCCCAACGTCGACCGTAATTTCCGTTCCGGTAATCAGAAGCTGTTCCAGGACTACTCTAGTGACTCGCAAACCTACAATGAGAAGCACTTTCTGCGTTTCCGCATGCCAAGGGAGGTGTTCCTGGACATTATGCGACAACTAGAGTCAACTAGAGGCTTCTCCAAATTTTATCTGTATGAGCTATTTGCATGTGCTTATCATGACCAATCTATCAATAAACCGATTGTTTAATTTGAAGACTTCATTACTTTTCATTTCCGAGCAATCTAAATACGATTCGGAATCTCGGAACCTCCGCATTTCGATCTAATCAGCGTTTTGCGGCGGAAAATGCAGTGGCTGTAAAAAAAAACTAAGCCAAGCATTTGTTATTTAGGAATGAAACGAAAAGGCAATTCACTAGCGCCGGGAGCAATTTCAGGTAATTATCAGCATCCGAGGCGAGCAACACAACTTTTTGTCCACCGCCAGCATCACCTGCAGCAAACACGGTTACTTTTCGGCTCACAAATATACCTCAGAATATTCTCAATAAAATTGAGTTATTGTTTAGTAAAAGCTAAAATTTTACTCAATAATTGGTATTATCAAGTAGTGTGTAGTGTTTTGGAACGGTATTTTTCTCTTTCCAAATTGCTGAAGGAATAGATCAAAACATATACCAGTTTAAAAATGATAAATAATAGATCCAGTATAAAATCCAGTATTTACAACACCGGTGCAGCGATGTTTTTGTGTTTGGTCTCAAAAAGTAAATCCAATCCACGATTTCGATCGCCGTTGAAGATGCCCTTAGCGTACATTCGTACAAACGTACAAAAACACTGTCAAAAGAAATTTTAACAGTTTAGTATTTTTTTACTGCCGCACCCTGTAACTACCGTTGGAGGTAGTGCACTGTGCGATTCCTAAATAATGTACGAGGACTACCGTATGCATTCCGAGATCCATCGATTTTTGGTCAACTGATCTGCAACGAGAATGCAACTCGGTACAAAAGTATTCTAATTGGCTGAACTTGGTTATGCTATTTTCAGTAACAAAATTCACTGAGAATTTCTACAAAATCGATTCCGATTAATCGAACTGAGTATCCGAGATCCATAAATGAGACCAACAATCGCGAAGTATATACCAAGGATATCATTTGATAAATTTCGGTAGCTTGTTGGTATAATCCGCTGATGGACACCTTGTTTCACCGGATTAAAACTCTGCAGATTTTACGAAGGAATTAAGAGTTCAGATTTGCGTGCGCTAATTTGTCGCATTCGATCTCTAAATACTTCTTAAACTTGCCCACGCAGCTCTAGTCTTCTTGAGTCATGCAGCTATGAAGGCTTTGGTTCCACAGTTTGACGCTACCCGACTGACAAGATATTGGAAACTCTCTTGGGATTGATTGAACAAAATATTTGAACTGGGTCATTACGTCAAACCTCACTATTACCAAAGTCACGTACCAAGGAATGATAAATGGATGAAATTCAACACGGATGGCAAATTGAAAAAAAAAATGTACATAGTAGTTTATAAGGGGCACACAACTTAATGGGGCACTGCTATTATCGGGCGTTAACTACAGTCCATTTGGGCTCAATGGACTGCAGTTCGGAGCATAATTTCGGCGGCACCTTTTACTGTAGCAGCATTCAACGTAGTCGTTTGCTACATCGAGGATTGATATTGGCAAGACTTCGGTTTGAGGTATGCTGTCTTGGTTTAGTGGAGGAGGTGTGTTTTTGGAGTTTGAAAACAGTTGCCAGGGAATTTCAAATATTTTGAATAGCCAGTCACTCGAATGATACAAAATCTTGGTGGCCGCATAGCGTCAAAAAATGGAACCAAAATGGGTATGATTGTACGGACTAGGAAGACTGGGGCTGTTCTCGCGAGTTCTGGAAACATTTGGAGATCAAACCAGATAAATCATCGCATCCGGATTTGAATGTTCGATTCAAACGTGGAATTTGTGTCGTTATACTCCACCGAATCATGTATACCTATCGTTTGAGAATACTAGAAAGTTGCGGGCATGTATCCAATGCTACCCAAGGTATATAATCCGCACATGATGGCTTCTTCAATGTCTTTCAAATGCTGGGCTCCATTAAGGACCTCACCGGAAGTAGAAATAAGTAGTAAAATAAGTGTAAATGGGTAGGGGGTTAAGGTGAAACGTGAAGGAGTCCTTTCTCCACATAAACTATAGGTTAGAAACAAACAACGTTCAAATTGCTAACCAATGGACGTTCCTGTGGAGCAAACGATTCTTGAAAATTTGACGCCTGAAGTCTTAATAGTATTTGCGGTTTGGGCTCAGAAAACTTCGAAGAGATAGGGACTTGATCCCATATGTCCTTAACAAGATAATGCGACAGCATGATAGTGAAAGCTACTGGTATACGAAGGGTTGAAATTAATTAGAACTTCTTAACAGTAACAGATCCTGAAATCATGTGAACGAAACGATGTAAATTGACATATATTCAACATTTGGATTTATTTCCAATTTGGATTTATTGAACTTAAATATAATAGATTTTAAAAACAACAAATGAGTGCTTCGCAAATTTCGAGAAAAGTTAAACAAGGCTGTTTTCTGACGTGACTAATGTCAGGAGAATTGAGTAGCCAAAATCAAGACCATGTTCATATTTGAAAGTTTCTGAGTGCATGGGGTGGTGAAAACAACTTTTGAAAATAATTCTTTGATGCCAGTACATACGGCACACCTTTTAGAGGGCTGATCTCATTGATAAGGTCTCTCTCTCTCTCCCCCGAAAAAAAAATAATGGTATGAAGCTGAGCGAATTTAGATCGAAGTAGGTCGCGCCTTATAACTGACGTATTTTTTTGTTTTGCACAACAGTGCTCAAGTTTCCCTCAAGTTTCAGTGAATATTCTTCAGCCTCTGCATTTTGAAAAGTGTAAAACTTTCACTGTGCATTTGAGTGTTTATTTGTGCTAGCATTGAAAAGTTTTCACAGGTTGTCGCGAGTGAACAGCTGCTGTTAATCCGGAAGCAAACTTTCAGGGTATCCAGTGAAACAGTTTAACCAACTTGAAATTCTATTTCCAGCCATAACTTACAACCGGATCACGAAATTTGTAATTCAATAAAGAAATCCCAAGAAATCCCGTGGATATATTAAATTTTCATGAAAGTCTTAATAATGGGACAATTTGTTCTAGGACTTCCCAACTGTTAAGAAGTTTTGCTTAGTGATGGAAACAACCATCATCTTAACTGGAAGGATGGAGCATACTTCAGTTAAGAACTTTGCCGTTGCTCTGGATTTCACACATAGGAAACAGTACAGCCGATCGAGTGATGACGCATTTCGATTACCATTGGCACTGACTGTCCCGTCAATCTGCTTTTGCATTGCAGTATTTTGAAGCTTATGTCCTGACAAGGCTATGAGTACAACTATTTGTAAAGAAAGCAAGTCGCAGTGTCGAGTGAGATACAACCAACGCAGTAGCAAAAAAGGAATCGACTTTCTTCCAGTTCCGGGATAATTATCTTTTTTTGAAAGTCGGAATAAATATTCGAAAAAAAAACTTATCTTCGTTGATCAATTCTCTTCATCAACTTTCTCTTTGGTTTATCACGGCCATGAAAATGAGTTTGTAATTCTGGTTACAGTTTAGGTCGAGTGAAAACGTTGTTAGCTTGCACACTGAACACTAAATTCAATGGAAAGTACTTTTTGTGGCGCTATAGCTTCCAGAAGCTACCGAAACATTTGGAACTGGTGGGTACCTACCGAAGCGTCCGTTTGTGTCGACCGTCAGAGAAGTAAGAGATATGACGAGCCGACTTCGATGCTTTCGGGAGCTTGTGGCAGAGGGTGGCTATCACATGATGCGGGTTACAGCCAACGGGGCAGTGAGCGACTAACATCTCTAACCGAGGGATATAAATACCGCACATCCCCCTTCTACTTAAGAGAAAAAACGAACACATCTTGTTCTATGTCAAACTATCAATTAAAATGGATTAAACGGAGGAAAATATGGGCTATCTTCAAGCGCTGCTGATGACTCAGACAATGGTGATATTAAGACTCTGAATGATGGAGATTCCACTTATTCAGAGGAATTGGAAGTGGCTGCTATCGAGACCGTAGATGTTTCAATCCATGCGTCAAGTTAAAGGAGAGTCAATCGTAGCATTTCATGCTAGACTGACTCAAAAAGTGCGCATTTGTGGTTATTTCGAACTGATCAAACCCGTTTTGTCCTGACCCAGTTGCTAACAGGGATGCAGAATCGAGAATTTGCATTGACAGCAAGAACGTACGCGCATGATGCGACTAACATCGTGCAAGCTGCCACAAGGACAAAATGCATTGAAAACTTTAAGTTACATTTCAGATGCACATTTGACACTCCGAGAACACTGTAAACTGACTTTTAAGTGCGGATTCAACAAAAGCTCCATCACGTTCCTGAGCTATGGGTTAGACGACACCGGATTTCACGTTGACGAAGCGAATGTAAAAGCGATTAGAAGATTCAGACCTCCTAACAGCATCTCTGAGCCGAAGAGCTTCTGGGGATTAGCATCATTTGCCAGTCCTTACATCAAAGGTTTTGCAAACATCACAAACGCCCTATGGACTGCAACAACTGCTAAAACTGGTTCTGGGGACCCGAGCAACTTAAAGCTTTCGAAACTGTTAAAAATCGAACTACCCGTTGTGCATCAACGCTAGGATACTTTTCAGACCCTAGGAGCTGTCTTAGTTCAGGAGAGTCCAACCAGACATCCTTGCATCATAAGTTAAGCATCGAAATCTCTCACAGAGAATGGAAAATGGTACGCGCAAAATCAACGAGCACCGTGAGGGCGGTGGAACATTGTTCTTTCGTTCTCTTAGGACGCCACTTTACGTTCATATTGAACCGTTCTCGCGAAAACTCAAAGAGAGCTCTAACGAGAGCTGGCGGATGGGCAGCCTTAGCCCATACAGCTACGACGCGGAGTTCATACGAGGCCGCGAGAGTATCGCTGACCCACCTTCTTGCTTGAATGTGGGCAATGAGATGCATTTTGATGAACAGCATAGTCCTTGGGAGGTCGCCGTGCTTGAGGCTAATGCAGTGGGTTTCTTGACTGAAAAAGAGCTCGGCGAAGGAACAGCTACTGATGCAACACTACAGAGTGTGATCGATGGACTAGAAACGCAAATCTGGCCACAAGCCTTAAAGCGATTCGAAAGTGTATTAAATGACCTGTCACTTCACAACGGAATTTTGATTAAAAATGAATGCGCCGTGGTTCCGAGTAAGCTTCGTGAAAAGAACTTAACTCTGGCTCATGACGGGCATCCGATGGCTGCCAAGCTGAAAAGCATTTTGCGACAATGAGTATGGTGGCCTGGCTTAAGCACCGATGCCGAAGAGTGGGTCAAAATCTGCCGCATCTGTGCAACAAATGACTGACCTGAGAAACCAACGTCTATGAGAAGACTACAAGCTGTTTGAGAAACCATAGCGTTAGATTTTAACGGACCGTATGTCAGATTTGACGGAATATCAATCTTGCTGATCGTTGATTATCGATCTAGGTAAATATATGTTGTACCTACGTAAAATTATAATTCTAGCACTTTCCTGTCACAGATTCTTGATTGATCGACCGGTGAAATTGACCAGCTTCGACCTGACCACGCAAGTGCTAGACGCGGTGTTCGAACGTGAGGGATTACTGAAATAGATTCGGTCAGACATCTTAACCTCAAACAAATTTGTGGTCCTACCTTACCACAAACCATCTTCCAGACGCGCCTTACGGAACACCGTAAACCTTCAAAAACATCACATGTCCTTTTTGAGCATATAGGTACATGTATCATTTACACTTTATCAGTTTTAGCACCAGCTCACCAAATGGTCTTTCAAACCGTTTTTGTGGTGCTCCTCACCTCAAACATATTCCAGCGGTCTTCTAGACGCGCATTGTGGTCCCTCCTTACCACAAACCATAATCCGGCGGTCTTCCAGATGCGCTTTACGGAACACCGTAAACCTACAAAAACATCACATGTCCTTTTTAGGCATATGCATGTGTCATCTACACTTTATCATTTTTATCACCAGCTCACTAAACGATCTTTCAACTTTTTTGTAGTTGCTCCTAACCTCAAACATATTCCAGCGGTCTTCTAGACACGACTTGTGGTTTTCCTAGGCACAAACCATAATCCAGCTGTCTGAAAAAAGCACCTTGCGATTTTTTTTCCAATCGCAAACCAAAACCCAAATACCAGTTCCAACATATTTCTTCATAAATATCCAGGCAATTCATAATAATGGCCTGGCATGATCGCCAATGTGGAGCTATAGCTTCCAGAAGCTACCGAAACATTTGGAACTGGTGGGTATCTACCGAAGCGTCGGTTCGTGTCGACCGTCAGAGAAGTACGTGTTGACCGTCAGTGAAGGACGAGCCGACTTCGTTGCTAGCCTACTTCGATGCTTTCGGGAGCTTGTGGCGGCAGAGGGTGGCTGTCACATGATGCGGGTTACAGCCAATGGGGCAGTGAGCGACTAACATCTCCAACCGAGGGATATGGATACCGCACACTTTTGCAGCTTCTCTATTCACAGAACAATAAGTCGATGAAGTGAATCGAATCGATCAACAAAGATTTCCAAATGTTACGCGATAATTCATTGAATATAGATCGGTTGTTCGGTTCGGTTTTCATTGTACGTCGTTTGCTTCGTGTCGTTCGCACATCATCGGCAAAAACACGTATGACTTTCAAAAGATCAAACTTATGAACTCATTATGTTTTCAATGTTAGTCACAGGTTACGACTTGCATATGCTACTAGAATCTTTGCTATGGTAAAACATTCTGTATGAAGAGTATACGTTTTGATAAAAGAATTTCGACAAAAACACGGCTCAACTTTATAAAGCACAAATTATGAACGACATTTTCGACTGCCTTAAGCTTGACTTCTGCGTGTTTTATATCTTGCAAAAGATTGTTCTTATCTTTCCAATACGAAAGCGATGATGGTCAAGTTGTCAATACGAGCTTGTTATACTAACTTTCATGGTTCGAATCCGGTCTGCCCAACTCTAAAATATTTTTTAATATTTTTCAATATCATGATTGATTTCCATGACATATTAGAATTGATATTAACCGGTTTTTTTTTGGTGTGGATTCAGTCCAAGGTCGACTTTCAAAATACTCCTGATCGTTGACTGCGACATTCCCAGTTCTTTGACCATCTTCCGGCCAGACTTACCAGGATTCCGCCGAAATTGCTCTCTCACTCGTTTGATGGCTTCCGGATATCTAACAGTGTGCTTGACGGTCTGGTCTGGGAGAAATTTTCCAAGAACCGGTTTTATTGTAGCGTTTGATGGTGCGAAAGATGGATCTTCCGTTTATTCCGAGTGGTTTCAATTTCTTTAAAACAGTACACGGTCTAAAATGTTTCAAGAAAACACATTTCACGAGCCATTTTTTCGCGTCCGACGAGTCTCAAGCGAATGAAATTTCAAATCAAACTTGCAAGCCATGTTGACATTTGAATACACTTTAAAAGAAAAATGTGCAAACATGTCTGTGATAAACCCATCAAAAGTTACACATGTTTAAAAAAACACTCCCAGGCCTTTGGGAGTTAACAGATAATTCGTTAGAACCACATCAAAAAGCTACTGGTAGTATATTAGCACAATCAGGCGCACATTCTTTTGCCAGCCAAGGTGGAGTATTCGTTCCTGCGTTGTCTATCCTGCATTGGGATAGAGTGGTAAAAGATTATGTGCTTGCTTCGGAATACTGCCTCACAATGCTCTCCGCTCAATTTCAAATTTCACAGCCTGCCGTGCTCTACACGGCGGGACAGTTTAACTCAATTGTGAATCGTTTTTGACTCACTTTCGTCAAAAGTGGAGTCACTCATATATGAGCAAATGTGACTGGGATTGACAAGTCGACATCTAAGACACCGACTTAAATCAGATCGATGTTTTAGATGTGTCGGCTTGTCAATCCCAGTCACATCTACTCATATATGAGTGACTCCACTTTTGACGAAAGTGAGTCAAAAACGATTCAAAATTGAATTAAATTGTCATGCCGTGTAACGGAACTATCAATACTTTCTCTTCACATCTTTGTCCTAGCAAAAATTGCTGTCCACTCCTAGAGCCTCATGGTGATGAGAAATTATTGCCTTCTTAAACAACATCATCATAGATCGTTACTCCGCGTATGGGAAAATACAAAAAGAACAATCATAATGTAGACTGACACACTCAAAAAAATCAACACGTTACTTCCACGTGAAACGCACGTAATTTTCGTCCACTGCCAAATCCAGTAATAAACACGTGAAATTCACGTAAGAGCTACGTGATTTGCACGTAATTTCACATTCTACGTGAAAATCACATAGATTTTACGTGATTTTCACGTACAATTCACTGGACACGTAATGTTCACCTGATTTTACTGAAGAAGATTTAGTTACGTGTTCAGGTGGAAGTTACGTGAAATTTCACGTGAAAACAACGTGTCGATTTTTTTGAGTGGCAGAGAATTACCACTCACCCGGGTTGCTTGGCTTATTTCATATAGACTAGTTACAAATGAAGGAGTCAAAATCGTATGAAAAAAATCTCATGACTTCATGGCGGTTGAAAAATTATAAGAAAGCTCATGATAGTTTTTTTTCTTCTTGTGATAGTGAGTTGACCAGTTTTTTCACTGTCGCATGATGGCCGTGAGATTTACCAGTGCTGCTGCCAACACATTTAAAACAAGATTTTTAACGAAGCCAGTGAAAAGTGCATATGCTGATTCTAAATAGAAGGAACAAAGTTCCCAAGTGGGTTCCGTTAGTTGACGTCAACAATTGTGTAAATTGAAAATATTCGTTTGAATTGAATTCACTCAACATGTAAGTAGTATCTATAAACATTTGTGATATTTAACAATTCAAACCGTTTATTGAGAACTCAATTCTCATGCTCCAACGTCATGCAATAACGTCATTTATAACATGACCTGATTCACAATAATCACTTCAACGTTTTCGGTTCATGGCTGTTTCTTACCAATCCCGTGGGCACCTTGTACTCCCTAGATCATTCTCCATTTGCACTATATTATGCGTTTAAATCCCTTTAATTCGATATAATTACAATGCATATCGAATACAAGTCTCTTTATTTCGATTTAAGTTTACAGAAATGAAACCTTCAAGTTGGTTTTCCCTTTATCTTCATAAACATCCATCGGTTCTTTTTTAATTACGCTTAAACTCTCATTCCAATAGGAATCGATTATAGTTAGTCTACGGTACAAGAAAGAGAAAGGTATATTTGCATATGAGAAAAATATATGTGCGCTACGTGGTGCGCTTGAGTTCACGAGCGTGGTGAGTGCTGTTTGTAAGAATTCGACAAAGATTTTTCATTAGGGCTAACTGACAAACGTAAACAATGGCTTCTTCCCAGGGACCTGGCAACCCTATCTTATTTACTAGCGTTTGACAGTATGCAACATATCGTGGGCCTTATTTGAATAAGGCCCATCTGACGTTTTTTACTACGGGTACGAACGCCAGCATTGTTTACAAACAATGAATCTTTTGACGTTTGGTTGTAAGAGATGTTAGCTACAGAACAATGACAGCCCGTCAGATCCCTGCTTCTTCCGTAAATTTCTCGTGGCAGAAAGCCTACCCATGAATACCTCCAATTGTATCGGATAGGTGAACACTTCCTCTTCGAAATGACCGTGGTTGATTAATAAGGGGAGTTTTCAATGACAAGAAATTCGTAGAAAAAACCATTGTTTACGTTAGTCAGTTAGGCCCTAATGAAAAATCTTTGTCGAATTAGGATATGTGAAATACTAGGCGTTGCACTTCTTGGCCTGGTCAATGTTCTCATGCTTCTCACGGTGCATGTTCTTTATGACGGTTGGACAATATGGTATGGAAAGATGTAAGGTTTAACACCTCAAGTGCATGTGAAATGTATTGCTGGAAGTCGTATTGAAATGAGGATGGGAAAGCTGTCTGGAAAATGTTGTAAGAAGTCTTATGACTAAGATGCATGTTCGATTCGAAGTGTGAATTGATTTGAATTAGAGCAAAGAGCTCGGGTTTACAAATAATGAATGTTAATATGAAACATGTAGACACAGCACATCGCACCATCTTGCTCGTTCTGTCCTTCATCGTCTTGTTGCCAACCGGATTCCTATCGAGCACCATTTGCACAGGATAGTTGTCCGACATTCTTGCAACATGTCCTGCCCAGCGTATACGTCCAGATTTGACCACCTTACGAATACTGGATTCGCCAGAGAGTTGCGCGAGCTCATGGTTCATCCTCCGTCTCCAGACTCCGTTCTCCTGCACTTCACCAAAGATGCTCAAAAACTCCAAGTGTTTGCAAGTCCTCCTCAAGCATTGTCCACGTCTCATGCCCGTAGAGAATAACCGGTCTTATTAGAGTTTTATACAGGATACACTCGTACGGGACCTAAGTCTGTTCGACCACAGTGGCTTGTTGAGTCCCAGAGTAGGCACGACTTCCACTGATAATGTGCCTCTGGATGTCACGGAGTTTATCATTGTCCGCAGTAGCTAGTGAGCCGAGATAGACAACTTCGTCAACTACCTCGAAGTCTTCACTGCTTCGCGCTTAAGTTTGTTGCTCTGCTCTGCCACCGCATTAAATGTTCTGCTGACAATGTCCACAACATTGGAAAAGCAGATAAATTGACTGGATCTGTTGAGCTTCAGCTACTTCAAGAGTAATGTTGAGTAGCAGGCAATAGATTCTATCCTCAGTGAGATTCGAATGAATCCGATAATCCACCCGTTATTCTCTCACAACACTGGGTTCCATCTATAGTAGCCTTCATTAGAAAGCCAATCTCGTCCATGTTCTTCCGTAACTCTTTTCGGCTAACTGTAACATATGCGGCTTTGGAGTCGATGAATAGATGATGCATAGGGACTCTACATTCACGGCATTTTTGGAGAATCAGCCGCAAAGTGAATATTTGGTTCGTTGTTGACCGTCTTTCAATGAAGCTAGCCTGAAAACTTCTCATGGATCTATTTGATAGAGGCGACAGTCGCTGGAAGATGATTTGGGATAGCAATTTATAGGTGGCATTTAGGACGTTGATTACACGATGGTTTCCGCAGTCCAGTTTGTCCCCATAATTCCCCATGCCAAAACATGACTGTCAGTCGATGCTGGCAATTTGTCCCACCGATGTGTGCGCCGATGCCATCCCATCTAACCAATTTGTTGCTCTTCAGCTGTTGCAGCACGATGCTTTTTTTCTGGATATGTCAAAGTCGACCGACTCTTACTGCTAGAGCCATCTACTGACAAACAGCGAGAACTTAGTTGCGCACATAATATCATTTTGAATTCATTGCTTCTTCGCCGAACACGAGCTCGAATGTGATCCTGCATCATGTTAATGGCATCTCGGAAGAGTGTAACGAGGGCTCCTCCCACTTTTTTTTTCCCCACCTTTTTTTTTTTTTCCCTTCCAAAAAAATCCCCCCCAAGGAATTTTTTTATTTTTTTAACAAAACAAAATAAAAAAAAACAAATAAATCCATTTTGGTGATGAAACTTTTTATCGTATTTGCGGCACCTTTTCTACCCAAGTAGCAATTCTAATGCACATTGGTTTTATTCATGTTTTATGGTAGTTTTATCAGAGCTTTATGGAGTTCATCCGGTTTTATCAGGGCATTTTCCAAGTTAAAGTGGTTTTAATTCATTATCAGTTCTCAAGAGTGATTAAAGAACACTTGAAGAAAACTCCATAAAACTACATCATTTATAAGTGTAATTCACCTTATCAGTAGTTTTATAAGATTCTTGATCCCCCTCTCAAGACATCGTTTCGCAACTCGCATAAAACCTGATAAAAGTTTTGTAAAAGTTTTATGACATTCTTCATTAAGATGAATGTATCTTGGAAATGCTGCCATAAAACTCTCTTAGAACCATTTGATTTTAAATAAGAGCACATATTCTTGAGAAGGAACATTATGTGAAAAATAAACAAACTGTCACAATGGACGCCCACAGGTGGAAGAAATTAAAAACCAGCGGATCGTTCAAGCGGAAATTCAATAAAAACCTATTCAATATATTGAACACTCCTTCATCTCAGCCACCAACGACAATTTTTTTTTTGCCATTCCATTGGATTTGCAGCCTACTGAGACTAACTTATCAAAAGGGTCTATGCGTTATGCGTAAAACGAATAAAATAAAATAGTGCAATGTGTCGCCAGTTGAAAACCGAAATGCATAACTCATGATATTTGATTTTATGCCAGTTATGCAAGTTAAACCTAACGTCTCAGGTAGAGCGTTATATGGCGCACCACCGTGGAAATACAGCGCAGTACTTTTGACGTAAGGTTTAATGTGCATTACGATTGTAAAATGTTATGTTAATGTTGAATTCTCCCGAGTCGTGCATTTCAGTTCCCAATAGGCTACACAATATTTATACTCGTTGCAAGTAAAAATCAGTATATCATCTGAGCGAAAATCGATTTTTCCCATGATCCGCGCGTCTAATCCAAAGTCGGAAGTAGTGCGCTGGAATCGCTCAGTGATCCACTACACAGTGCACTTCTTCCAACGCTAGGTTCAGCGTACAGATCAAGAGAAAAATCACCTTTCGCTCAACTGATGTTTCAGCCATCGACGCAATATTATTATCTGTTCTTCTTCCCAAATCGATTGTTAGCATATTCAAGTTAGAGTTTTTTTTAAATGTTTTAATCGCCTTACGCTGGTGATTAAAAACAACAAATTATAAGCTGTAATTATGAGCAACAACTATGCATAGGCACTTTTGATTTGAACGTTCACATTTTCTTTATTTATGATGTACCTTCTCCACACTGATTTTATGGCTATCTTACGGAAGACTTGTTTACCTTGAGCAATTCAAACAAGTTTTATTAAAGCGTTACTCCTCTTTTTCAAGAATAGAACAAGTAAAGATGAACTTATCGCGCTCCTAAAAAAATCTTGTTAGTCTTGTGCAAGAAATATTAGTTTTATATGCGTTTTATGGTAGTTTTAGATAAAACCATTGAAAAAATGGCGAGCGTGGCTATTCTGGATTACCTCCGAATGGTAGCCATTTTCATATATATGCAACAAAACTCTCGTTTTTCTAATGATACGAACAATTTCTGCTGTTTAAAATACATTTTGAAACTTAAAATGGATTGTAGACACAATTTATTCAAGGTCTATCAATTTATCAGCCTTGTCACCTAATTGTTGAATTTTCAAGTATTTTTTTTATTTTTCAAATATATAAATGTTCTAGCAATGATTCCGTGGCGCATTCAAATTTTCGAACTTTTATGTTATAAAACACCAATAAACTGAACGTCGCATGAAAAATGTATCAATTGCAGGCAAAAAAACTCATGCATTTATGGTCAATTTTACAATTAATTTACATACGTATCCATTTTGGAAAAGAAACATCACATGTATATCGATGTTTTTTTTTCTCTCTTAAAAAAGTCCCCATTCAGCAGATCGAATCCAAAAATGGAATCTTCGAAACATATTTGTGCCGGCTGGAAGTGTTCTTAAAGAGGAAAATCATAAAACTACCAAAACTTGTGGTAGTTTTATCATAGTTTTAAGCATGTCCTGCATATCATTACAAGTATGTACCGATAAAACTATCAAGTTTTAAGCGAATCTTGGGAAATAGTCTTGAGAACCTCCTGTAGTATGGGCCTTTTTGAACTTATGAGGGTTTTATGGCTGTTTTATCGATGTTATGTAGAATATCTAGTTTTATGCGTGGTTTTATCAAATGAGTCTTGAGAACTTCTTCAAGTGTACCTTAAAATTGAATTTGTTACTTGGGAAAAAAAAAAAACACAACACTCTCCTAAAATCACTCAAAATTTACTCGATATTCGGAGCTGTCCAGCCACTTGGCTTCATATTGGTCTTTAGGTTGTTCCGTTTCTTGATACTTTGGAACATTACAACGCTCGTTCACGCTTTTTTGGCCATATCGCGTTTGGACATTAATATGTTCTTTCTAATAAGAGATACAATTTTCTAGGATCGAAGTAGGCACCAGCAATGGGTGGACGTGTTTTCTCTTTTCGCTGTCATTTTTTTCCGCTAGTTTCAGGAATAGTTAAGTGAAATCAATAAATGATGTAATCTTTTTCGTCAAAATAAGCCGCTGTGCGTCGTGTAGAACAGGATAGTGATAAAACCGCATCCTTTGATGAACTTTGTGTGTCGTTCCGTACGCTGCCGTTTATATAACTTATGTGGCGGTACGTCACCCGGAGGAAGACAATCCGGTAGCAAGCATTTGGAAATGTTCTCCAAATCCAAGTGCAGTTTTGGTCTCATTTGAATTATTCACACCTTGACGAGCGGCCGTACGACAGTTTTTTTTTTGTTTTTTTTTAAATTTATTTTATTAATATTTATAATCTATATTCGACCGAAGATGTCGTGAATTCTTACAGTATAGTTGGCCTCGCTACCATAGTAGCCCAACTGCACGAGACCTGGACTATTTGAACCGGTGGAAGTCTGAGTTGCTTATGACGATGGTCGAAGATATAAATGCTGAAACCGTTGAATTGCTTGATTAGGGGCGTAGTATCTCTGGCTTCGGCCAGACATACACTTGTTCATTTTACCTTACAGTATAGTTGACCTCGCTACCAGAGTAGCCCGAGTGCATGTTTCCAAGAACCACGAGGACAGCCAGATGATTCAAGTTCGATGAGGATGTATGTTTTGATTCCTAGAGCAAATAGTTTGCCATCCTGGTCCGTACACGTAGCTTTACTTTTTTTTTGAATTTTATACCAACACGCTCAGATTTCAAATCTGGTGGAAGGGTATTGAAACGTGTTTTACTGTAATGAGCAACGGATTTTTTGCCCATTTCCGTATTTTGACGACTGATAACGAATGTTGCTGGATTTCTTAGCTGATACCTATGTGACGTTTGAAGTAGGGTTTGGTTGTGATGAGCTCGTGGATTATACATCAGGTTGTGGATATGACACAAAGACTGGACTTCACGCAGAGCTGCAATTGGCAGGATGGATGCATTTGCATTGTTGTACAGATCCAAGGTAGAATACAAGTGAGGTTTTTTGTACACCACTTTCAGACATCTATTTTGCGTAGCTTGCAGTGGCTTTAATCGTGTCTTTGCAGCAACACCCCAAACAGACACCAGATATTGAAGCTTGGATTGGACGAAAGCATGGTACATAATTTCTAAAGCCTTCCGCGGCAAAAACTTAGAGACTCTCCACATTGCTCCACATGTTGCGCTTACACATTTTCGTAGTTCTGCGATGTGTTGATTCCAACACAATAACCAACTTTGCCCCCCCCCACTTATAATATTCTTTTTTTTCTTTTCTATTAGAAGAAAAAACAACAACCCAGGGAGGGAGAACACCCCGACCTGAGGGGTGGGACATAACATACTTCGTGTTCGATAAATTTAGAGATAATAAATGTTCAGCGAAAAATTCTTGAAGTTTTGACGTAGGACTACGTCTTTGTTTTCAATATAGGGGTACACGTTGCGAGTACGAAAATTTGGAGCGTCACGAAATATGCTTAGGTTTTGAAAGTTAATAACTAAGTCATTTCATGACCGATTTTCAAAAATTTTGCACCAATCGATTGAAAATCTTTCTACCTATCAATTTCATTATTGAAAACTATTAATTTTAAATAAAAAACTATTGAAATTCTTATAAATATAAAAATGAATTTTTATCGAACTGACCCTTATAGACATAGAAACTACTTAACCGACTGGCGTGAAAATTTGTATGCAGGGGCTTTTGGGACCGGACAAGCTTCTTATGATGGTTTAAGACCCCCTCCCTCCCTATGGAATGGGGGGCTCTCATGCAAATGAAACACAAATCTCGGCATAATTCAAGAACTAATCAAGCAAATGGAACCAAATTTGGCATGTGCAAGTTTTTGAAGGCAAGAAAGGTTTCAATGGCAATTTGAGATCCCTCCCACCTTTAGAAAGGGGGGCTCCGATAGAAATGAAACAGGTACTTCTGATAACTCGAGAACTAATCAAGTAAATTGAACCAAATTTGACATGTGGAAGTACTTGAAAGCAAGAAATGTTTCTATGGTAGATTGAGACCCCTCCCACCTCTAGAAGGGGGAGTGGGCTCCCATACAAATGAAACAGGAACTTCTGATAACTCGAGAACTAATCAAGTAAATGGAATAAAATTTGACATGTGGAAGTTTTTGAAGACAAGAAATGATTATTTGGTAGTTCGAGACCCCTCCTACTTCTCGAATGGGGGGCTCCCATACAAATGAAACTGGATTTTTTTTGCATAACTCGAGAACTAACCAAGCAAATGGAACCAAATTTGGCATGTCGAAGTTTTTGAAGGCAAAAAATGTTTCTACTGTGGTTCGAGACCCCGCCCCTTCTGGAAGGGGGAAGCTTTCATACAAACGAAACTCAAAATTCAACCAAACATGAGAGTATATCATATTTATTATTCGATATATTATAAATATTAAATAATATGATTCAGATTTGCAAATCACTAAGGGTCGTTTGATGTGTGCTTATTTGCAATCACAGTCCACTGTTTGACGGCATGCGATAATTTCTGTTTGATGGCATGTGAAGTGTAAAGTTCGTTGGTAATATTATCTTTGAATTCCAATCAGTGTTTAAAAGTGTTTCTTGCGTTCTAGTGCGATGGATAGAGTCCATACCATTCGATAAGAAACAAATTATTTTGAGGAAGTGTAAGTAAAATGTCGCAGCATATGGCTGCAAACTATATACGTGAGTTGCTCAAGCTTTAAGCTTCAGCTTCATGACAAAGTGAGGTGGCTGCACTAGCTGTTCTCCTGACCCCAAAACGGCCCCTTTCAAGGCCTCCAAAATAACTGGAAAAGAGAGTTGTTCAAAATGGGCATGTTGCAACCACCGACAAACCGACATGAATGACACTAGAAAATGTCTTAATATTTCTGTTCAAATCATATTACTGACATCTATGTTCGGATTCGCTGAGAACGTTTATTGAAGACACGAACACGCTTGGGAACATGATAAGAAGGTTCATGTCTGAGCAATTCCGGACAGATTAATTTTATCTAAATAAAATTATTCTATAGGTTTTGACAGATGGGATCGCTGCACATTTGAATCGGTGGTTATGGATTCTTGATCAAAAGTGAAGATTGAGTTTCATGACGGTTTGTCGGTGTTGCAACCATAGACTAACTCTAAGACCAGTAGGTCCCGAACAAATACGATTTTTTTTCTTGGCTCAGTCAGTACTAGCACATCGGTCCCAAGCTCGGTCCCAAGCTTAATAATACGCCCCTAATAATGAACTCACACGAACACACGCTCAAATATTCTGTCAAAATAACACAGCAAATCTAAACAAAGGCGCAAATATGTATAGCAAGGTGCTGGCTTCAAGGTGTACTTCGGACCAAGGGGTTCTACAACAGTGAATCAATTTGAAATCGCTAATTGCATATTGATTTTTGGTTAAACAATCTGTAATATCGTTCTTGTATATTACATGTTTATTAGGGTAACCTGTTAAGTGTATTGCAGTTAATTTTTGAGCGAAACCAATTTCGAAAACCCGTTAAACAATTAGGCGACTGGAGGCGAATTCGATTGCACATTGGTACATAGTCCTACGTAACCTTTGCGTACAACCCCATTGGGCTGAACCTTGTAGTTTTTCCATATCTTCTGTCATTTGGCGAACGATTTCCCCAGCATCTCTGTCTTCATATGATAAGGACGTGTCATCAGCGAACAGCCTCGGCTTCCCACGTAAAGCAATCTTTGCAAGATCGTTGATATAAATTAGGAACAGTAAAGGTCCCAAATTACTGCCCTGAGGAACACCTACTATTAATGGTTTTTGTAAACTGGAAACACCATTCACCCAAGTATATTGAGTTCTGTCACTTAGATAGCTTCGAATTAGGTCATTTGCAACTCCTCTAATTCCACAGACGTCGAGTTTCTGGAGCAGTATCTGGTGATCAATAGCATCAAATGCTTTCTTTAGGTCTAGAAAACGCATTCCAACCAATTTTTGGGAATCCATCGCCTTGTATATGTAATCAACAGGTTCACTTGTGGCTGTCAGCGTACTTGATCCTGCACGAAATCCATACTGTTGGTTGTACAAAACCTTATGCTCATGTAAAAAGTGTGATAGTCTGGATACCAGCAACTTTTGTAGTATTTTACTGAGAACTGACAACACCGATATTGGTCTATAATTATTCACGTCTGTCTTACTGCCTGCCTTGAAAATGGGTGTCACTCGAGCCACTTTGAGTACATTAGGAAAACTCCCAGTGCAGATACATTCATTGAATGCATCTTTTAACAGGACTGAAAACATATAATGGTGATCTTTAATGAATGAAGCTGGAATACCATCTGGGCCGCTGGTTTTTCTGGGATCAAGATCCTTTATTTGGAGTATTACTTCTTGGACTGTCGTTGGTCGCAGAAAAATTGAGGCATTCAAAGGACTAAGTGTATTGTACTTGTTTATGTCCTTATTGCTACGGATAGTTGATGCAAGCTGGGGTCCAACCGAGCTGAAGAGCTCGACGAAAGAATTGGAAACAGCCGATCCATCGGTTGTTGGCTGTCCATTTATTGTTAGTTCGATTTTACCAAGATCCCCTTTTGTTCGTCCCATAACTTGATTAACGTTTTTCCAAAGTTCCTTCGAAGTTAGCCGGGAGCTTTGCCACAGCCGTACAGAATTGCGATGTTGGGACCGTTTTTAGCTCCGTCTTTGCTTTTCTGTTCACTTCCTTCTCGAATTTGCCCTCGAGTGAAAAATTTAGCAGAAGTCATAAGAAAGTGCTATGGAAGTGTGAAAAGGTATCCGATACCGTAGGGAAGTGTGCGCTCATGTCGCTGACCGCCTGGAAGACTTTCCGGTTTTCAACGTCGGAAGTGTGAGTGCTACTACCGAGAGTGGCTGCAGGCAGTTCGAGTTGAGCTTACAGCCAGCAGAGAAGGAGACAATTCTGTGTATCATTCGAAAGTAGGGCTAAATTTTCTAACCATTTTCGGCCAGACGGAAAGGCCGGATTTCACAGGCGGTTAGAAACATCGCCATTAGTCAAACCGACATGACAAGCTCAAAATGTTGATGCTGATTGGGTGAAATCGTTTCTATATATTTTGGGCCTTATTACCAACAATCAATATGCAACTAGCGATTTGAAATTGGTTCACTGTTGTGGAACCCCTTGGTCCGAAGTACACCTTGAAGCCAGCACCTAACTATAATATTTGCGCCTTTGTTTTGATTTGCTGTGTTATTTTGACAGAATATTTGAGAGTGTGTTCGTGTGAGTTCATTATGAGGGGCGTATTATTAAGCTTGGGACCGAGCTAGGGACCGATGTGCTAGTACTGACTGAGCCAAGAAAAAAATCGTTTTTGTTCGGGACCTACTGGTCTTAGAGTTAGTCTATGTTATTACTGTTCTCCAGTGACACCCGTAATAAAGACAGTGATTCCCATTTGATTTGCACGAGGGTTTTTTTTTTCATCGTGATTTGTTTTTACCATGAAGAGACTCCCGGCGCATTTCTACATTTACACTTAAAACTCTAACGAGCGTATTGTACTGTATACCAAAATTTAGACGCCTGAAAAGAATTAACTCTAGGATTTATCCAGGACACAAGGAAGTACCATCCATCCCAGGTAGTTCAGGACCTATGGCTTGACATAGATCTTCTCAACAACGTCACTCAAAACGGTCTACATTAAAACGGCAGCACGGCCAGAAATGCGGACTGAGTAAAGTGGCCTCTCAAATGTTATTTTCTCGCCGTGTGGGGGCAAAAAATACTCTCTTCCCCCAATTTAAAAAAAAAAACAGGGCGGCCCAACCCAAGCCCCCCCCCCAGGCCCCCAGGGGGGAAAAACTTTCTTCTTCCCCAAAAAAGCCACGACAAAAGGAGAGACATAAATTTTTTCACTCACGCCACCCCCCCCGACCCACCCAACCCACCAAAACCGAGACGGAAGGACGGTTGTCCCCGTTTCCTCTTTCTTACGATCCGAAAATATGCGTTGATTAACTTATTAAACTTATTTAATTGCCGTTAAAGTGGCTGTTTTAATATTTTTGTCATACTACACTGCCCATACTCGCATATCAGTCCCATTTGACTTTTCATCACTTTTGAGTTAGCCCCATGACTAATGTTCTTTTTCAATATATTTTCAAAAAAATATATAAAAGTGGCCATTTATTACATACAAATGTGAAAAAAATACCAAATTGACTGCGTCCTATATTGAAAGTACCCGCATAACAGTCCCATATATGATTTTTTTTTTTGAATAAATTAAAGTTAATTCTTAGTTATTGAAACTTCAACAATTTTGTAATGTAAAGTAATTAAAATAAACAACAAACGGTTGTAATTCAAGTGTATTTAACGAAAAGATTTCAACATGAGTAGTTAGTAACACTTAATCCTTCTTTACTGGTAAAGATTCCCAGAAATCCTTCTGATCTTCCCGGACAAGCGGCGAAATCAATTTCAACAGCGTTTCTTTACGAGCCAATTCCAATCCAATAGAGTTCTTCTGGATTTTCAACGATTCTTTCAAGTTGAATCCCTTTGCCATGACTTGCTTCAGCTGTTTTTGAGAAAACAGTAAACACTTTTCAATTTCACCGACGTCAACGGAGTTGCTGTATTGCAGTTCGTAACTGCCTTTCTGAACGATAATCCGCTTGATTTTGTCAATGTACGGTCGGTTCTTGCATTAGTTCAATGTGTACTGGCTCACATGGTACGTAGTTTGAAAGAAATTAGTAACATCCATGTCCAAAACATCGACCTTTGTCTTCGCCTTAGAAACAGTAGCAGCAAACTCTGGATATGTTACAGGTGGTGATTGACGCAGGGCCTTTTCAACTGCTGCATGAAAGGAATCTGCCGCCATGAACGTATGGCCGGATTCAAAGAATTTGAGCACTATTTCGTTCACCTGGATTGAAGGAGAATTAGGTGAAGAAACAGTCCCCAATTCTTATTTTGGGCCGCGCAATTATCAAGCCAGAATGTTATTTTTCGATGGCTGGAAAGGTGCTCAATAACTCGATCGAAGCAGCTGATTATATCATTAGCTGAGCGGCCAGAAATCGCTTCACTCCATAGGCACGCAATTACAGCATTGGATTTGGCGTATTTTCCGATAGGCGCAAATGTTTCGTTGAATGCCAAAAGCCTTTGTGCAAACACGATTGTCTTAAAGCCATTAAGCCGGGGCAGCTGGATAACCTATATTAAAAGAAAACTATGAGAATTGTATATTTTTGGTTGTTTGAAATATATTCTTACCTTCTGGAGATCCACAGCCAGCACGATTTCGTTCGGTTCAACATTCTCACCATCTGCGCGATAGGCATTGCGAGCAATTTCTGCAACACGCCTATGATGTTTCTGCTTGTCACAAACTGAACAGCCATGGCTTGTCTCGTCATCCTTATGCCCTAATAAGTCCTGATGTTGCTTTGCTGACTCGCACGTTTCGCATTCTTCATGCCCGAGTTTTACAATTGATATGTTTAATTGCTTCACCACTCGGCAGAAGAACGTGTAGCTTACTTTCAGATCTGGGTGTGTCTCCTGGTACTGATCGAACATTTGTTTCTGGGTGACGTCTGTCGGCAAATAGAGTCTGTTCGGGGCATGTTCTCGCCGATAATGGGAAATTGTCGGGTTGTACAGGAAGATATGTGCTTTTACAGCATTCCTCCGTTCAGCACTCCGCTGATACTTTCCCCGCGATTTAGGTTTGATTGGAACGTTGTCCTCATCGGATTCAAGGCTCCGGTAAGCCAAATTTCTGAAAAAAAAATCATCAAATAGTAATATAGTAACAGAGTAAAGTTCATGAACTTCTTACCCGCAATGTTCTCCATAGCCTAAACTATTGAGAAAAAACTTGCGACAAACCCGCTCAACCCGTTTGTCGGCCGTTTCGAGTGAAAAATGATACGAGTGTATTTTGCGCGGTCCATTGAGGTCATGACGGTTTGTGCTTCGTTTTTTGACGGATACCCGTTTCACCCTTTCACGGAAAAAGTCAGCCTGCCCTGCAATATCCAGCTTCCAAAATGCTCGATGAATAGTTACACGATCATCTCTTGAAACTTTATCAGCACAGCTTTTCCCGCAGCTACAGAGTTCAAGTTTCGGTGGATGGGAACGTCGCCGTTTTTTTTTTTGCAACAACAGCCTTACGTTGCTCCTTTTTGGTCCTCTTACGTTTACCTCTACGTTGCTCGGAAAAATAGCTTCCTTCCGAGTCAATGCTGCCGTCGCTGGCGATACTTACAGCATCCAGCGGAGGATGTCCAACATCAAGAGTATCGCCGGCAGCTTTTCCGTCATCGGGCTGATTTTGAATTAGCTCACCTGTCACATTCGAATGATCCACATACGATGCCGATCGGCGGGGCACTACCGGATCTGGAGAATGGCCTGCATCGGGAAAATCGTTGGTCTCATCGTCATCAGCATGACCACAAGGCTGCTTCTCAACAACATTGCAGCGGTTCAAAAATAAATCCCATAAGTTGCGGTCAGCTTCCGGGAACTTCTCACATTTTTCATTCGGATTCGGATTATCCGGTTCACATCCGTGGAAATCTTCCTCTAAATCCACACTTTCGACGTCACTATCACCACCATAAAGTTTAATCATGTCAAGGGACATATTTAAAATCGATTAGTCACTATTGAAGTGCAAACATCCGTATCGAATGAAAACCCGAACATCAATGTTTTGACGTGCAAGGTAAACAAAGCATGCGATGGGGTGGGACTGATATGCGAGTACTTTTGCGTTCGCCTTCGATAGTACCCGCATAACGTGTCCCATATTGTTTTGTCACCATTTTAGTATTAAAAACATGTATTTTATATAAAATGTCATTCTCAACGAAATGTTTATGTTACAATACAAAAGTTGTGATCAACCAATCATAGATTTTGTATCACTAATAACAGCAAAACATTATCTTATGTAAAAATGTTCAATCGTTATTTTCTCAATATGGTGATTTTCCAAATGGGACTCATATGCGAGTATAGGCAGTACACTCCCACAAATATAATTTTATTTAATTCTATATTCTTACTTTTGTTGTATAAATAGATAGACATTATCTGTGGTGCTTTGGTTTTTTTCCTCTCCTCCCCCCCCCACACACCTTATTTTTTTGTGTTTTCTGCGACCGCATCATTCTCCCCCCTTTCTTCCTCTTCTTTTCCCACCTTGAAAATCCCGCTCGAACCCCCCCCTGTTTACGTTGTTCATCACCCCATCTCGTGTGTACATCCCCCTCCTCGGTGTCACCCCTCTATTATTTACGCCATCAATTATTTCCCCCCCTTCCGCCCATTCCCCTTCCCCTAAAAAAAAAAAAAAAACAGTTTTTTTTAATAAACAAAATATAATAACAAAAACCCTACAAAACAAAAAAAAAAAACCTACAGTTGGCAAGCACACGAACACATTCAGCTCATTCACACAAACATCAACAATCGAGATAAAAGCCAGAAACAAACCAGAGCAGAAGTTTCCCACTCGTTTGATTTGTGCCGGTGATTTAATTGTTTGTAAACAGAGTTGATTTTCCTTCACAGGATGTGACTAGAGACTAACCTTCGATTGATTTTCTTGGATAGTTAAACTAATCGTAATGTAGCGCAGCAGGACAGCAAATAATAAACCATCTCCCGGTTGAAATGCACCCGCAGGCTGCAGTAAACAGAACCCACAGGTAAAACGGATGAGACATTCAATGATTGAAAACAATTGAGCACAAACATGGAGATACAATTTAAATCAATTAATATGTAAGTGGTAGTTAATTGAAACCAAATAAGACAGTAAGCGGTTAGATAAAAATGATAATATTTTGCCAACCCCCCTTGTAAGGAGTATGACATTATATGAAAAAAAAAAAAATAAACAAATCAGCGCGAAAGGAGCTTTTACGATCAAGGGAGTTCCAAGTGGCAACTGCGGTCGCCACTGGACGGGACTTCCGGGAAAAGCGTCGCTGAGGAAGTATTTATGAAATTCTATGAATTTTCAAATAGTACACAGTAAATCGAATTGTAAAGTTGACTATACGATAAGCGGTAAACAATTTAATTATTATTAATCAATTACAACACGAGAACGACAGAGAGCGAGAGAAAAATCAGAACAAAATATTGAGTGAGCGATTTTTTTTTTTGAAAGGAACATAAACAAAAGATTTAAAAATTCCAGAACGGTCATGCGAGGAAAATGTTCAATCCCGGAAAGTTAAATAAAAATCTTAATAAAAATTCGTCACGTTGCCAAAGTCAGTGCACCTAAAAATCGAAACTTAAATAAATCACAAATGAAACGAAGCGAAGCGAAATTGCATCATTAAACCTATCATGGAGAGATACTTAAAATGTACCATATCAGAGTCTAAAGAACAAAATCAACTAACTTAACTGATCGCGCGACAAGAGCCGGCGGGAAGTTTGCTTCTAGAGCATTCCGGTAGGAATTTTTTGGTTGAATCTCTCGTCCCTTCAAATCTAACACCGAACGAACCCAATCGAACAAATTCACACACACACTCACACGCATAGCCAGACTTAATTACCACCCCAACGAACTGAATGTAAAGCGGACGATTAGATTAATTTTAGAACGCATAAATACCGCCGAAAGCAAAATCCCACTTCACACTACCCAACCACCAAAACAACGCGTTGAACGAAGTCTATTTTTTGATTGATCTTTTAGAGAAAAAAAAAACCGATATCCCGCCAAATGTTTGTATTCATTTTAACCGTTGAGTGAGTCAATCTGACCAGTACGAATTCTATCCCTCACACACACACACTCTCTCATAAACGCCTACACACACAGGTACCGAACAAAATAAGCCTCTAGTTGGGAGCGAAATCGCCGTAGCATCGACGAAATTTAAATACGTTGAATAAAGCCGGGCAGACGGTGAGCGAAGAAACGAGCAACCCTGTACATTAATTCCACTGTTTTGTGAGAATAATCCTTAAACAAAAAAAAAAAAAACAGAAGAAAATACATGGAAGAACCTAAAACAAACGGGAATGGAAAATTTTCTACGCAATTTACATCAATTTGATAAATGTGAATATTTTAATTAGTGAAGCCAAACCAGTAAAAACCAAGAGAATATTTAACGAAACAAAAAAAATAAAGTAAAAATAAAGCAAACGACACAAAAGTTGACGGAAACGTCGACGAATAAAGGTTTAAAAGAGAAGTACACATAAAAAAAATGACATTAAATAGATTCCTACTTAAAACAAAAAAAAAACATTCTCACACACATACACACTATCAAAAACATGGAAATAGAAGAATTGTCAAAAAAAAAATAACATGGAATACAACACAACTCATCTCAATACATCAACACACACCTAAGACTAAAACAAGAGTCAAAAATCCTATAGGAGTGAAATGTCTTTATATCTTTGTTAATTTGTTTTTTTTTTTGTAATTGAAAATTTCCAGCCCACAACCCCATTTTATCTGTCATCGTTTTTTGAATGTCGTTTTGCCACGCGCCTCACTTTAGCTTGGCTGTTTGCCAGATTTCGACTCGAACGGACATACGGTGGAGATGCGTACCACGATGCGGCAAGATTTGATGATTTTTTCGCTAATTTGTTTTAAAATTTAAAATTTTAAAACAATGGTGACGAATTTTTATTTATTTTTTTCGAAACGAATACTGCTAATGTCAGTTGAAAACTTAATCTTCAAATTTAAGTGCTGAAAAAGTGTTCCAAAGAACCGGAAGCCGGAAGCACATAGAATTACTGCAAATTTTAAAATTCTAGAAGGGTCTTAAAATTGCTTCATGTACAGCTAAATTATTATTTTTTTCGAATTCATTTCTTCATTGCATTCCTACAAGTCCATACTTATACAATGTGCGTTTGTGGTGTGCAACAATTAGACAGATAGTGGTCCCTAATCTTCAGCCTACCCCGAGACCTCCCCCCCCCCGCCCCCCGCGCCCGACCACCCCCGATTTCTCCCCTTCTCCCCCTATGAAGATGGGGATTGGGGTTTTGGGTTTTCCAGCCCCATTTTCTTCCCCCCCCGCCCACGAAATTTTTTCCCCCCCCCCAAACCATAACCCCGTGCCGGCCCCCCACCCCCAAAAAACTTTTGCTAAAGGCCCCAAACCAGGGCCCGCCCCCAACCCAAAATCTCCAGAATGTTTTTTTTTAAAAAACAACCCTTTTTTGCCAAACTTTTTTTCTGTGAGCCTCCCCAATTGCCCCCTAAACCCCCCCCCTTACCCTTTTTTTTCGGATCACGCTTGGTTGCCTAAATGCAACCCATACGATGAGTCTAACGTTTGCAATAAAATAAATGGACTGTTTTCGGATGGCGACAAAAAAGAGCTATGACAGATAATTGCTTTAAATAATTTTCCATGGATGGTAATTATTTAAGCTTACTTGCAAAAAAATTCTACGCCCTTGCGAGCGGTCTTCGCAGAACATTCACCATGGCAGACGAAAACATGCGTGTAGGCATGTTTTTGAGTTCTTTCTTCGTTTTATTTATCAATTCCTTCTCCGTTTTCACGACAAAATTGTTGGAATAGATCTTACGATTCAGGTTGGCCCAGAAATTCTCAATGGGACGCAGCTGGGGAACGTTGGGCGGGTTCGCCGACTTGGGTACCACATCGATATTCAGCCGCTCCATCTCCTCCAACGATCGCTTTGAGTAGTGGGCCGACGTCAGATCTGGCCAGAACACTGCGTCTTCGCCCTTATGGTATTTTTTGATGAACGACGCAACTTCCGGCAGGCATTTTGTACTATAAATTTCCCTGTTCACGGCCAGTCCGGAGCAAAAGAAGAGCGGCTTTGACATCCCCTTCTCGCTGATTGTCAGCCACAGCAGCACCTTCTTGGGGAACTTGGTGTGTGAAATGATCTTCACCTCGAAGCTCACTTCCTTCGTGGGGGAAGTAAAATACGAAGTGCCCTACCAGTCGTTGCCATCCAGGGTGAGATAGGTCTCGTCGTCCATCACCACCGCAAGGTCGCGATTCGCCGGGAAAATCGAGTTGACCATCTCTATGCTCGCTGTCGCTGCGTCATTGCCTGCAGATACGAAACCAGTGGACGCGACTGCCGCTTCCTGACATGTATGTTCATGTTCGTCAGGTACTTTTTCACTGTTTGGCCGATTGAACCGACCTCCTGGCCAAACGCACGCAGTGATGTATCCACTTTTCCCTCGATCTTCCTCTTCAACATCCTTTGGAGCTTCTTGTCGCTCAGGGTCGTCGGCCGTCCGGAACCGGACTTTCTTTCGACGTCTGATTGTTGTGTAATAGTGCACAGATGCCGGAACGGGCGAATCCGGCGTCCACAAAGTGCCGCACGATGTCCGTTTTCGATGCGGCGGGGTGCCGTTCTTTGAACGCGCACATTTCTGAACGGAGTTGCTTCACTGCTTTTGCCATCACGGTCAGAGTTCGATTGATAGAGCTGTCAAATTTTGTTTGCTCAATCATAGGTTACTATGATTGATGCTGCATGGGTAGTTTTGTCTGTGCGGGTGAAGGTAAACCCATTTAAAAATCGCAATTTTTGTCCATTTTTTTTAATGCAAACGCACCCAACACATCGTATAAATCTTCTATCTACATATCTTATGGTCTAGACGCCACCCCACCCCCACACCACACACAAGATATATATGCCATAAAAACCACACAACAACCACCAACCACCCAACAAAAACCCCCCCACACCCGGCGCCACCCCCAAGCCCCCCCCCCCCCCACACCCAACCTTCAACCTTTTTTTGGTTTTAATTTTTTTTTTTTTTCCCCCAAACAAAAACAAACACATATAAAACAAAACAAAAAAACACCGTTTTCTCCCGTCCCCCTCGGTTCCCTCATCACCCCACACGATGATTTAGAGGCACTTGAAGAAGTAAAACTATTGACAGATCGTGTCGTGGTCATTACGGTTCGGTTCCTCAACCGATGTTAGTTTCATTGAAAACTTCAAAAATCTACTCAGCAGAGTGCCCAAACCCGTTTTATAAGCCTGCACTTCTTGTACATAACACTGCAGGTAAGCCCATCTTCGGTGGATACCGAAATGAGTCCTAAGACTTCTTCAGTTTGATCTGTCGATGAGGCAAAAGATCATTGGAAAGCCAAAATCCCATCGCGTGGAGGTTATACCTCTTATTTTCAAAAGTAAATATTGGGTTGCCATCGAGACCGGTAAGATCTTCATGGATGGGTCAAAAACAGGCGATGCCAGTGGTTTTGGTGTTTTTGAAACGATTCATATGTTGCTGAACTAGCAGCTATAGACTATGTTCTAGAACAGTGGTTCCCAACCTTTTTGGGCTCGCGACCCCCTTTTTGAATTAGTAATGGCCCCGCGACCCCCTTGGAAAACTAATGTGATTATGTTGCGATAAAAAATAAATAAATACATCAATTTACGATCTTTTTGATTTATTACGACATTTTATGTTATAACCAGGGAAAAACACTCTCAGTGTGATTGCTGCGCCTGGATTTGGGACACTAGATTTGAAATTCGGGGCTGTGTTTGAGACAACGCCAATCTCATGTCATCTCTAACGTTCAATCTATTTCTTGTATTCGTTTGAGTTGAAAATCCACTTTCACAAAGGTATGTTGACACGAATGGGATTAGGATCTTCTAAGCCTCCCTGGAAACTTTGGGGTACATGCCATACATAGCACACCAGAACTGGCTCAGTTCTTTTTCATGAAACAAATCGCTAGACGAAGAATCGTTTTTAAGGTCCAAGTATTCATCCTGTATCTCATCTGGAAGGCAAGCCACATCCAACGAAGATAAAAACGGGTTGCGTACTAAAGCAGCTACTTCTTGCTTCAACTCGGGGAAATACTTCTCAAATTGCTGCTCCAGTGAATCCAAATGTGCAATAATTTCTGCTTGGAGAGCCGAAGTCAGCTCGCTTGCTCCTTTATCGGTCATATTGCACAGACGATCAAACATGGCAACATTTCCCATCTTAACTTTTCGGCGCCAATTTTTTAGTTTTTCCGCGAATGCATGAAGATGATCTTGGAAGTGAACAAGATTGTTTGCCCTGAAGTTTCAAATTCAGCAATTTCAGATGCTCAAAAACATCAGCTAAGTAAGCGAGACGCTTCTGAACGTCTCCTTCATTAAAATGTGCAAGGAAATCATTTTTCCCTTGAGCCTTCAAAAACGTTTGGATCTCATTCTTCAACTCGAAAACACGGTTGAGTACATCGACAACCAGCGTACGGAAGTGTAGAAAAGAAGAACCTCATGATCTGAGTTCATTTCCCTGCAGAGTTCCTTGAATAAACGTCTATTCAGGGCTCCAGACTTAACATAGTTAACAATCTTTATGACCAATTCCGGTACTTTCAATAACCCTTCCGGCAACGTCTTGCTGGCAAGAGCAAATCGATGGATCATGCAATGGACACCTGCGGCATGTGGGGCAAGCTCCTTGACCTTCTTCTGAAATCCAGATTTCTTGCCAAGCATTGCAGGAGCTCCATCGGTGAAAACCCCGCAAAGTTTTTTCCACTGCAAGTCACCAGATTTAAAAAACGCCTTGATTTTAGCCATGATATCATCACTTTTGGTAGTAGTTTCCAAGTCACAACAGAAAAGAAACTCCTCCTTTAAAGCGCCAGCAGAGCATACGTACTTCACAAACACCAACAGCTGCGCACAGGAACTGACGTCCGTGGATTCATCGAGTTGAATTGCGAATAAAGGAGATTGTTTTATTTCTTCCAGAACTTGTTCTTTCAAGTCTTCGGACATATGGGCAATTCGTCTTTGCACAGTGTTGTTTGATAATGACACTTGCCGCATTTTCTTTTCACTTGCTTCCCCCCAAGAGCCAAATTCACCATTTTCAACATGCTAGGTTTGATCAGAGTTTCTCCAATCGTATGAGGTTTTTTGTTTTTAGAGATTTCCAGTGCTGTGTTATATGACGCCTACACTACTGCTGTGTTTTGTTGTTGAATGCTGCCAGTGGCAGTGGCATCAAATCTCTGCCATTTGAAGCCAGCTTCATGACGCCGAAAAAAGTCCACATCCTTAGTACTATGCTCGGCATGCTTGGTATCCAAATGCCGTTTCAATGTTGATGGCTTCATTGATTCAACACTCAACACAACGCCACAAAGCACGCACTGTGGCTTTTCGACGCCATTAACGATTATAGTTGTGAAACCGAATTTCATATAATCCTCGGAATACTTGCGTTTCTTTTCCATGGTGAGGCCGTCTATAAAGTTCAACATAATCTTGTTCTTTGAATTTATTAAATTTATTGAATACTTTACCTATTCAAGTTGACAATATTTAGTTTGCAGCGGTAAACCAAAATCTCAGGAACATTTTAAATGTGGAAGCAACAAATTGGTCGGTTGATTGATTCGGGACTCGACGCGTGAATGGCCAGTTCAGTTGTAAAAGAAGACAAAAAAAATGAGCCAACTACTGCGCCTTCATTGGCTTTTCTTCACTTTTAATGACGCACCAGGGCGCACACTAATACATCAACTCACATCTCAGTAAGAAGGAAAGAGCAAGTAAAAAATGAATCCATTCAATCGCGTGTGCTAGCAAGAAAGAGACAATGGAAGAAGCAACTGTCCTTCTTCCAACTGACTCGGAAAAAATGATACTATACTCGTTTATTCTTTAAATTCATGCACTTTATAACTAGGTTGCATTTTATTTTATGGATCAGTTATTGTTTTATTCTGTAGGCATAAAAAATGTCACGCTGGTCAGACGCCCGCGACCCCCCTAGAAGGCCCTTGCGACCCCCCTGGGGGTCGCGGACCACCGGTTGGGATGCCCTGTTCTAGAACATATAGCTTCTCTTTTACCTGAGCACTACTTAATTTCACTGATAGCGATTTTCCTGACGGAAATACGTAGAAGTTTCAGTGCTTGACAAAACGCTCCAACACTATCACCATGGCTTGGGTCCTTTCACTTTGTTCGATTATGGGCAATGAGAAGGCGGACGCAGGTAAGCGCTATGAAAGGCGATACTCACGAGCGTTAAATTGCTTTCCACTATTTTTTTTTTCATTTATTCTTCAAGAGAGCTTGATCAGCTGATAATGGAAATGAAGCGATGGGAAAATGGGTAGATGGCTACACTCCATTCTCCCACAGACAGCATGGTTAATAGGATTGGGCATAAGTCGCGAATTCATACTTGTTATGCCCAATCACTACTCACTAAATGCACAAACATTCCGTATTGGGCTCTCGGATAGCAATAATCTATGTGCTTACGCTCGGGACTACCACCCGTCCTGTGCAATGTGGCGAGTATCAGGAGGACAGATCTGCGCAAATAGAATCCCTCCGAGTTCGAATGCAACATCCAAAGCCTATTGAGGAAATGTTAGCAGGTCTTGATTTTGAGTACATTTACTTCATCTATTGGTTCTTAAAATAAATTTCAAATCACTAGTGCAAATGTTTACAAATGAAGCTTTTAGAAGTACTTTAAATAAAGTGCGAAATTCTGGAACTTTTACCCTAACTTGATCAGTTTAATTATCTGGAAGTTCATTATCAGCAAGTTATGTAGAAGTTCATCATAATAGAATTATTTGGAAGTTCATCAAATGGCTTTGGGGCTTCCAGGGCACAAATAGAAATGTATTCAAGTAATATGTTTAGAGGTTCTTTCGAAAAAAATGCAGACTATTTTCATAATAGACCACTTGATGACTGTTGTGGATCACTTACAGGTTCTGCTCTACTGCAAGTTTTATGCCATCAGAAAATGGCCAACTATCTACTGGACAACTTTCCTCAGAGATAACAGGACGATATCTTTTCAAATAACACACTTCTTTCTTCTTCTTTAGCATTTCAAGCTTATTGCTTTCACAATTAGCTTATTGCTTGCTCTCAACTTAGTGTTCTGAATGCACTTCCACAGTTATTAATTGAGAGCTTTCGATGCCAAGTACCATTTTTGCATTAGTATGATTGTGTGGCAAGTACAATCATACTCTATGCCCAGGGAGTCGAGAAATTTTCCTTAACGAAAAATGCCTAGACCAGACCGGGAATCGAACCCAGCCACCTCCAGCATGGTATTGCTTTGTAGCTGCGCCTTTACTGACTGAGCTAAGGAAGGACCCAACACACTTAGAAATTATTAATTTTACACGAGACGTAATTTATCTTTGTAAAAAGTCCGGGAACGTAAACAAAAATTTCGCGTTAAATTATGTCTCAATAAACAACGGAAGTCGACAAAAGGTGTGTTTGATTGAATTTATTTTCTCATCTCTTTCAACTCATCTTTGTGTGCTAAAGGACGCTTGCATGTGTCAGTCTAAGGGCACCACAATTTACATGATATTTTGGTAGTGTGCATAATTAGAGTTTGATTCCATTTAGCTCAAATCTCACAAGCTACGTGTGTACCATAATATTTCCATACTCAAGAAACAAATTTGGTTTTAGGAGGGGTCCTTTACACCATGACTAATACTTGTAGACTGCTTTAAAACCTCTAAAGAACTTGAAATATTACTTGGGTAGCGTTCCCAGTTAAGTGCACTTAAGAAATCTTGACTGTATCTAAATCACAATCTTCGAAGAAAAAATAATCACTTGCTGTCAAGCAGCATTTAAAACATTGACGTTGCGATGAAACAGTGGCATTCGTGTGGGTTCGCTGTCAAATTAAATGTGATTCCTTGAACCTTGCACATCATAGTTGATATTTACTTTTGGCTTAAGTAAGACGGGGAATAGATAAAGCAATGGTCATTATTTACTCGGAACAGCAGCAAAATTCAAAAAAAACTTGTTCAATCCGCACTGTCATCAAAAAAGTGCTTATCAAAACATTAGTTCTATTAAATTTCCACAGTTCTAAAACAAGGCTGTCAGTTCAAGATTGAAAAGAGAATTGAAGGAGCAAAACAGCAAAAAACATCAACAAAACTTGCCTTTGAGTGGTTCGCACTCCAAAGTTCCAGTGTTATTTTGTCGTCATTGAAACCATTTCTATCCTGATAGGGTTTTTGTTGATCTTTAAATTCATTTTCTCTCACGTCTAATATAAACTTTTTCTAAGCAATAATAGTACGTTCAAATTTGAACATAACGCATCCCCATTCCATTATCGTGAAATCATTGCTAGTGACATCTGTAGATATAAAACATTTATGAAATTCAAATTTAAAGCTAACTATAATAAAAAATAATATTATAAATAAACGAATGAGAACGTCATCCTTACACAACTCCACAACATTCCACAAAAAAAAAAACAGTATCAGTTTGAGCTGATTGAGTTAGTTAAACAAAAATCCACAACCAATTTCACGACACGCACCTTTCCTTCATTTTTCAAAATTCATGCCACCCACACTTTAAACTAGATTGAAATACCAAAACAAGAAAAAAAAACTTAGCAAGATTGAAAATCACTTTCTCAAAACTTTTCTCACATTCCAAATTCTTATAAACGCCCACCCAGTCGCTAGAAGAAGTCCCCCATTGAAGAAGAGAGAACAATAAGCATGCAAGTAAATTGCTCTTGATTCTCAAAGCCCTCGTGTTGCAGCGAGATAAAAAAAAGAATGAATTAAGAAATGAAAAAAAAATCAATGAAAACAGACAAAAATCTAAAAGCAAATGGCAATTTTCTGACACTCAAATTGAGAGAACCCAGAGAAAAAATTGTGATTGTGTAAATATTGAAATCTAACTTAAGGAGAAAAAAAAACAAAAAGATGAAATCGGAGCACTTGATAGTATTTAATTGAAAGGTAAAAGTTTGATTATCGAAACCCATTTCATCGAGCATCGATTTTTGTCGTTATTTTTCCGATTTTTTGTATGTCCTACTCGAGAAAAGAAGAAGGGAAGCGAAAAAAATAAACAAAACGTAAAAGAAGTCAGCAACTGATTTGTACTGTTCCTCATAAATGAAACAAACAAGCAACATATAGAAAGTGAAAGAAATCTAGAAGTCGTCAGTTCCATGAAAGCAAAGGTTCATACGTTGTTTTTTTTTTTTCGAATAGTAAAAAAAAAAGTACATAATAAATAGATAAACACTTATCGAGATCAATACCGAATACAGATAGAGCAGGATGGAAGAATAGAATAACTAAAAACAGCAATTACCGCAGTCAACACTCACACCCACAATCCGAAACAAACTCTTGTTGAGCAAAATAGATAAATAAAAAAAAAAAAAAACAAATTATCAGTTATCACTCAGTAAAATGGACGGCAAACGACCGAAAAAGGATTGAGAATTAGCAAATTTCAAATCACTCTTAGATCCTTTCTATGAATAGCGGTACTGTAAATTTTTATCAGCGACCAAGAGATTTATCCTTAGTTGACGTTTTCTTAACTATAGAACCATTCTATGTACTGGCAAAGGAGGGACAAAAAAAAACGCCCATGCGTTGTTTAAGTTAAGTTTTTGTGAATATTTGAATTTATTATGAAAGGTTTAAAAACAGGAAGAAAAACAAACTGGTAAACAAAAATAAAAAAAAATAAAATGTTGCATTTGATGACAAGTAAAACTAGCCAAATTCTATTTAGTACTTAATTTTGACAAATTTTGTAATTACCAAAAAAAAACTGGACAAGAAAAACTGATGAAAATATATGAAAAATCGAAAATTAAAAAAAAAATCCAGCCCCTGTTTCTAAGTGGAGAGTGCAAGGAGAGAAAAATATACAATAAAAGATGGGAAAATTCGATGACAAGTGTTTTATTTTACGGTTTTCATTTTAGTTCAAAACTCGAGCTGAGTACATTGAAGAAGTTGGTTAACTACTTTTTTATCTCTTTATTTTAAGTTCTGCTGACTTTGGCTGTTTTAATGAAAGGGCTGGAGAAAATCCCGCTGGAGTTGGTCACCAACATTCACCGTCATACTCCAGGAGGTTCAACACCCCTACTTCTTACTAACAGAATAACAACACTTAAATATTTCAATGCAAATTGTCTGATTTCCAGTGTTCTGTAAGTATTGAGACGTCTCAGGCTATCTTCACCTGTTAATTTTCGGTTTCTTGATTATCTCCATTATGAATAAGGTGAGGCCCAGTTAGAATTGGAACATAGACTATTGCGCATATTTCGGATACTCAAAATAGTATTCTGTTTTGACTTAAATGTTCGACTTTATGTGAACTTTAGAGGGAAAATACAAACAAAATAATCATCTAGATTTCGAAGACATTTGCGGACATTATTCTCACTCATCGTTTTGGCAATCTTATTTCACTTCGTTCTCAATTTATTGATGCTTTTGACGACACTGCCATTCACCTTCAGCTTCCTCTTCATAATAGCATTAGCATTAGCATTAGCATTAGCATTAGCATTAGCATTGACGTTTGCACACCTCGTGGATAGAGCTACGATGAGGAATAATTCGTTGAAGACATTGCATGCCACCTTGAAACCAGTTACTGATACGTTTCTTCACACAATAATCTCCACGAAGACACTCCTCGATCGCTCACCTGGCCACGTCCATGCAACCGTTGGAGATAGGGAGGATTTGGTACCTACCTTAAGAAGACACTAGGAACCCATGTAGCCTTCAGTAGATATCAAAGGAAAAGGAAATGAATAGTCGGAGAGAATAGTTAAACAGAATGCCCTGTTAGGTGTACAGAACAAAAAAAATATTTAAAACGGTCGTTGGGAGCATCTAGTCTAAGAAGGTTAAGTGATGCTCCATTTCTCTTCCAGCGGTTGAGACTTAAGCTTTAACTATAGTCCTAGCCCCATAAAGGGCGATACGGTCAAAATTTGGTCAATATCAACTTGACGTATTTCTTTCAATTTTGCATTTAAAAAACCTGAACACCCCTCATTTTGAAGGTGTGTGTGTGTAGAATGTTGCTCCTATTTTGATTTTGGAATTCACTCTTCAGTTGTCAAAATGCCGTCCAAGCAAGAAGAGCAGCGTATCAAAATTTTGCTCGCGCATCGCGAAAATCCGAGCTACTCGCACGCAAAGTTGGCAAAATCGCTAAAAGTTGCCAAATCAACCGTTACAAATGTAATTAAAGTGTTTGGGGAACGTTTGTCGACAGCCAGGAAGTCTGGATCGGGGGGAAATCGAAAACCGGAAGCCGCTGAGACGACAAAGAGAGTTGCCGGTAGTTTCAAGCGAAACCCTAACCTATCTCTCCGAGATGCCGCAAATAAGCTGGGTGTATCGTCTACAACCGTGCATCGAGCCAAAAAACGAGCCGGACTATCGACTTACAAGAAGGTAGTGACTCCAAATCGCGATGATAAACAAAATACGACGGCCAAAGCGCGATCCCGGAGGCTGTACACGACGATGCTGACGAAGTTTGACTGCGTGGTAATGGACGACGAAACCTACGTCAAAGCCGACTACAAGCAGCTTCCGGGACAGGAGTTTTATACGGCAAAAGGAAGGGGAAAGGTAGCAGATATTTTCAAGCACACGAAACTGTCAAAGTTCGCAAAGAAATATCTGGTTTGGCAAGCCATCTGTACCTGTGGCTTGAAAAGCAGCATTTTCATAGCTTCCGGGACTGTCAACCAAGAAATTTACGTGAAAGAGTGTTTGAATAAACGTCTGCTGCCTTTCCTGAAGAAACACGGTTGTTCCGTACTGTTTTGGCCGGATTTGGCATCTTGCCATTACGGTAAAAAGGCCATGGAGTGGTACGCCGCCAACAACGTGCAGGTGGTTCCCAAGGACAAGAACCCTCCCAACACGCCAGAGCTCCGCCCAATTGAGAAATACTGGGCTATTGTCAAGCGGAACCTAAAGAAGACCAAAAAAACTGCTAAGGACGAGCAGCAGTTCAAGGCAAACTGGCTTTCTGCGGCGAAGAAGGTGGACAAGGTGGCTGTACAAAATCTGATGGTAGGGGTCAAGCGTAAGGCCCGGCAATTCGGATTTGGAAAAGCGGAAGCCTAACTGAATATTTTTCCTGAATTTTATACTAATTGAACTTGAAAAAGAAATTTAATTTGATTTTTTAAATAAACGATTTCACCGATTTACACGCGTTTTCCCTTGACCAAATTTTGACCGTATCACCCTTTATGGCTTATGGTTATAGCGCCATTACTCGCTCTCTGGAACGAGAAGAATGTCTGATAATATAAGACCGGGTGGTGAAAGAAAACTTATCGCATTCACTGATGTGATCTTCATATGACTTTCATCGCAAATGAATTGTTTTTTCTATGTCGTTTACAAAAACTATAACTTAATCTTATGAACCCACGATTTTTGATTATGAAGCAAACAAGTTAAGTTTGGGCTACAAACCTCTCATGGCACAAAACGATATACAACCAATAACTCTGAATAATTTAAAGCTGAATAAATAGTACACCCTGCCTGTAATCAGTACTATACAGTTTTTTTCAACGTTTTTGAGTTATAATGTGCAATGATCATATTTTCATAATAGTCTACAAACCTGTAAACCAAGATAAAAAAAAGAAAGAATAAAACCCTGTAAACTATGATGAAAATTAAAAAGAAAGAAGTATCAGGTGAAAACCATAAATTGCATTAAAATAATGTATCGCCTCTTATCCCCAAATAAGTAATTGATATGCCTTTTCTTTGGAATCTTCACCAAAATCAATCTTGATGAGCTCTTTAGGACGTTACAATTGCGCAAAGAACTGCAAAATTTTCGCAATACAATTTCGTTCTACAACTTACAACTAAAAGATGTCCGTCGAGACCAGTCGAACGTGCATGAGAAAATTATGCCGCAAAGAATTCAACAAGCAGAGTGGCACTCGACACTGAAGGAGCCTGTAATTCGTAGACAAAATATGCCTATCTGTCAAAAGATAAGCTTTTTTTTCTAGTGGAATTTAAAGAAATTTGCAGCGTTTACTAGTATTTAATATGCAGATGGAAAAAGTAAACAAGTGAAGCGATCGATTAAACTTTACTAGTTTTTTTAACAGTATGGGGCTGATATGCAGCAATATGTGCTCGAGCATTACATTGTTAAAAATGGAATTATGCATATTACACGTAAATTACCAAAAATAAATTGCACAACAGATAGCAAAGTTGGCTTAACCAAAGAAAACATTATTTCAGCCTCGATTATTATTTGTCTGATTTGGCTCAATATAGGCGAATATGCTTTTACAGGCAGTATATCTAATCAAGGTCTTTTGCTGTTGGGACCACTTACAACGTGTTATGGTGACTGATTGGCCACGGTTACTTAATTAGAGTGCCAAAAGGGCACCAATTCACTTTGACAGAGTTGCCGCCGGACACCAGTTACTTCTTTGAGAAGTTCCACAGAGCACATTTTCAAATCTTGCAATATTTTTGACGGACTCCCCAACTCACCGAATGGAGTAATGGGTTCACGGCCAGCCATGTTGACTCAATTTTGAGTCGTTCCTGACTCACCCCCGTCACTCAAATTTGAGTAAATGTAACTGGTATTGTCTAGTCGACAAATCAAAAACACCGACTCAAATCAGATGGATGTTTTTGATTTGTCGGCTTGTCAATCCCAGTTACATTTACTCAAATTTGAGTGACTCCACCAATGACGAAAGTGTGTCAAAAACGACTCAAAATTGAGTCGACATGGCTGACCGTGTTCTTTTAGTCTCTCCCACCCATACAACATACAGCTATGACATTCAGCGGTTAGCACGTTACTCTTGATTTTTACCCAGGTACGTTACAACAAACAGACAGCAGTTTTTTCTACCTAATGCTATGTGGGAGATGACATCCGTGCTCCCTCTGCCCCATGCTAAGGGCCTTAATATTTTACTCTACGGGACCTAAAGCTAATTGGGTTTCAAACATATAAAGGATACTAAGCTGAATTCCATTTGATCAAGTATAGAATAAGAAACAGGCAACAAGCCTAACTTTGACAAATAAAACGGTGCAAAAATGACAGCAGAAAACTTTTCACGTCTAGATTTTCACTACTTATTGCACTACTGTACAAAATCATCGTACAACAGGGGATGCCAGATCCCGCATACAAGGCAGGGGGGATCAGCGGTGTGAGCACACAGTCATATATAAATTACTACTAGAAAACCAGGTTTGACCTACAGAAAGAGACTGCAGCTGAAGCCTCCTTTAAGAAGTCAAACTACTAATGGCATTAACTCGATCAATTCTATAAAGAAAGATGAAAGTGGTGAAAGAACAAATCTTGCACCCACCTAATCTCTTCATAATAATATAATTGAAAGTAAAAAGGAGTAAAATGGAAAGAGCTCACCCAAATTTCAAAGACGTCCGCCTCCCGCATCGTAACAACAGTGATGATTATCTATAGTCGTGACTAAAGATGATCCCGGTGGACTTCCTCTTTTTGATATTGGAAGCAATCAAAAAATTCCACTATACATCCTGGGGCCACATCGTTGCTGGTGGAATACCAAATGAATTGCTCACGAACAAAACAACAATCATCACATCTTGGGCTATTGCCCTTTTCGAACTCAAAAGTGTTATAGAAAAATCACAGTTTTCAACGATTTTAAGAGAAAATTATAATCAAAAATTTCAGCACGAAGCAAAACGTGACAGCAAAACAAAAAACCAACCACCTTCGAGCCTACTTCTTCTCCTTTGCCTTCAGCTTCCTCTTCATAATAGCCCAAAATCTCTCTATCGGTCTGTGCTGGGGACAATTTGATGGGTTGAGTTCTTTCGGTATAAACTGAATCACTTCGAATTCATACCACTGTAGCACTGTTTTACTGTAATGACAGCTTGCAAGATCTGGCCAAAACATGACAGGTTCATTGTGGGATCTGATGAATGGCAATATTCGCTTTTGGAGACATTCCGTTCTGTATAGCTCTGAATTAAATGTCTTATCAGTGATGAAAACCTTGGTCTTCCTACCGCAGCTACAGATGCCTTGCCAAATCATGTATTAACGTGCAAATTTATCTGCAAACACAAACTTGAATTTGCTGGAACATCTCATAATACACTCGCAGAAGTGTTTTTTTTTTTAAGTGAAGGAATATCTCCCCGAGCCGTTGCCAATAAAAATTGTTGTCCCGGTATCTGTTTGGAATCGGCCTTTACATAGGTTCCATCATCCATGAGGAGACAGCCATTGAATTTTGTCAACACCTGATCATACAGTTTTCTGGCACGGATTCTGGCCACATTATTCTGCTTTGGATCCCCATTTGGTTGTCTACAGGCACGGTATGACTTGAAGCCTTCCCGGAGACGAATCCGTTGCACGGTACTGCGTGCGGCGCGAAACTTTTTAGCCAAATCGCGGTCTGAGATGTTGAGGTTTGCCTTAATGTTCTTGATGACTTTGTTCCGCAGTTGACGGTTGACAGTACCCGCCCGACGCTTGCTTTGAGGCTTGCGATCCGTCGACAAAGTTTCTCTGTACTTTTTCAAAACACGCCACACGGTATTTCGGGGAAAACCCAAAACTTTAGCAAGTTTTGGCCCAGACAACGAAGGGTTTTCCAAATGATTGCACACAATTATTTTTCTTCTTTCTTCTTCCATGTTGTATTGCTCTGAAACACTGCACCGCGAAAAAAAAACTTCTGATGTTGTTATTGTTATAGGGAACATAAGATGTCATAGTTTACAAATCCGACCACTAGGGTCGCTGTAAGAATCAAACATGTTTGTTTCAATACTAAATGGGCCACACCTTATCTCTTCAAAACTTTTACTAAAAGTTGTGCCAAACATATCGAAAGCAAAAAACTTTAAAAAAAAAATTCTGAGCTCAATCCTGTGAAAGTCCCGCTGTCTTTGTATTTGAGGAGATTGCATTAAAATTAAATTGAGATAATACCACCAGGAAATAAATTTCTTCAGATAACACATTTGCTCTGAATCCGACCTATTGTGTAAATCTTCCGCTAAAGCTCTGTCCAGTTAGAATCCGGAATCACTTATTGTGTTGCAGCGGCTCGGTAAGTGACCGCCTCAAGAATTCTTTTACAGTGGTTTGTTTACCTAGGCGCCCACTTTCTGTGGTATAAATCACGGTATTTCGTGCTGTGAGCCCAACGTTATTCCACATGGAAGCCGAGAGGACAGAAAATATTCTGCACACCCACGTTAATAATCCAACATGGTCCGCAATAAAAATCGCAAAAACGTTGAAAATCGCCAAATCAACCGTGTATGATGTGCTCAAACGTTTCATGGAGCGAAAGAGCGTGGATTGAGTGCCTCAAGGTAAGCGTCGTAGTGGAACATATGACCGCAAGCTGAACCAGAAGGTGTTGAGAACCGTCAGAGCAAACCCTGGACTATCAGATAATGAAATCACACGAAAATACGCTGCTACTCGCAGTACCGTTCAAGGAATTTGTTTGCGAGCTGGATATCGTTCTTATCGAGCCAGCAAGCAACCAAACAGAACGTCGAAGCAAAGTTTCGTCACCAAGACTCGAGCTCGGAAACTGTACCAGCAGGTTTTGACGAAGTATCAAGGATGCCTGCTCATTGACGATGAAACCTACGTCAAAATGGATTTCGGACAGCTTCCTGGCCAAAAATTCTACATGGCGACGGCACGAGGAGATGTTCCTGCGAAGTTTAAGTTTGCTTTTATGGACAAAATAGCCTAAAAAAACTGATGATTTGGCAAGGGATTTGCAGCTGCGGAGCAAAGACCAAAGTGTTCGTGACAAATAAGACGATGGACTTGAAGCTGTACAAGGAGGAATGCCTCAAAAACCGCGTACTACCTTTCATTAAAGCCCATAAAGGTCCCGTGAAGTTTTGGCCAGATTTGGCGAGTTGCCACTACAGCCGGGAAGTCATCCAGTGGAACCGCGATAATAACGTAGATTTCATCGATAAAAACATAAATCCACCCAACTGCCCGCAGTTCCGGCCCATCGAGAGATTTTGGGCAGTAATGAAGCGGAAGCTTAAGAAAAGTGGAAAAACGGCTCGGTATGCGACTCAGATGACCAAAATGTGGAACAAATGTGCCAAGGAAGTTGACGCCGGAGGTGCGCAGCGTTTGATGGGAGGAATAAAGAAGAAAGTGTGAATTTTCATAAGAAATGAAGAGAAATGATTTGTATTGATATTTTTTCCTTAAAGTTCAGGGAATTACTTTCGTTTTGATGTATTAAACTTATGTTTACGTCAATCCGTTACCAAAATACAGATGATTTTATTATTCCGGATTCTAAATGGACATGGACATTGAGTACCCGATTGACAGAATAAACCCGAAAGATGGGGTCAAAGAGCCCGCCTTCGTGCCCCCAAAATGAAAACAATAGGGAGGGGGAAATTTCATGCTCTCTATCCAAATCGTTTCACTTAGGTGCCATGATGGTCCCTCCTTTTCCCCGTTACATGTTATTCAATGTTTAATACAGTTTGTACACAAACAAAAACAAAAAAAATACAAACATAAGGATTATAAAGATATCCGTTGCTCCCTCCGTTTGATTAAAAAGGGTCCCTTTGCTCCCTCTTGCATCTCACGCTCGAGGTTGAACATCCGACGAATGCTCCCAATGTTGCGGATCCCGTCAGCTACGACTTCAAGAGAGCTGATTACGACAGCATCCCCGGCATTTTGTTGAGCATCGACTGGAATGTTACTCTTGATACCGACGATATCAACGTTGCAGTTCAGACCTTCCCCAATATCGTAGGCAATGTAATCGATCCCCATGTTCTAAACGGGTTCTTTTAAAGACCAGAAATCTACCGTGGCAGTCCGCTGCACTACGAAGGCTCAAATCTTCAAAAAGAGCAGCATTCAGACGGTATTCTAAGCATGGGGGAGTTTCACTGCGATTCCGATACCTGCGAATCAACAGCGAATACAAATGGATGTCTCGCCAGAGTCGTGCCAATTATTTAAGAAATGTGCAGGATAGGCTGAAATTAGCTCCTAAGTCTTTCTGGAAACATGTCAACGATCAAAGGAAAGAATCTGGACTACCGTCAACGTTCACATACGGAGAACGCACAGCATCGAATTCCGAGGACATTTGCGAGCTTTTCAAAGTAAAATTCGAGGGCGCGTTTTGCTCCGAGATATTGACACAGGGTCAAATTTCGCTAGCAGCAAGTAATGTGCCGCTATCTTGTGATCCATCAAACACCATCAATATTGACGATTCAATGATCCGCTCAGCTATTTTTAAAATGAAATCATCAACATCGGTTGGTCCGGATGGTATCCCTGCAGTTATTTTCAAAAAGTGCTGTACTGGCATAATATCCCCTCTTCGTCACATGTTCCAACTCTCTCTAACAACTGGAACATTTCCCTCGCTCACGAAATCGGCCTACATGTTTCCAGTTTTCAAAAAAAAGGCGACAAGCACAACGCCGACAACTACAGAGGAATATCTGCATTGAATGCTGTAGCGAAGCTCTTTGAGTTGGTCGTTCTAGACCCAGTCTTCAATCATTGCAAGCAATATATAGCCGATACACAGCACGGGTTCATGCCTAAGCGATCTACGACAACAAACCTTTTGACGTTCACAACATATGCGACAGATGTTATGTGTAAGGGCTTTCAAACAGATACAATGTATACTGACTTATCTTCAGCTTTCGATAAGATCAACCATCGCATTGCATTAGCAAAACTTGAGCGACCTGGGCTTTGGAGGCAGCGTTTTACGTTGGTTCCAATCGTACCTAACAGAACGACATCTAAGCGTTAGGATTGATGACTGCACATCTGGTGAATTCCTTGTCACATCCGGTATTCCCCAAGGAAGTCATCTTGGGCCCCTTGTCTTCTTGTTGTACTTCCAACGACGTGAATCTTTGTATGGAAGGCCCTAGGTTATCTTTTGCTGATGACTTGAAAATTTACAATCAGGTCAAGTCCATCGAAGATGCATGGTTTCTTCAACACCAACTCGATAGTTTCGCTTCGTGGTGCAACACAAACAGGATGGTGCTGAATCCTACCAAGTGCTCCGCTGTTTCTTCCACAAGGAAGAAGAAACCGATAATTTTCGACTACCACCTCGAAGGCAGCATTATTAAACGTGAATTGTGCGTCAAGGATCTAGGAGTTTTTCTCGATGCCGGACTTACATACAAGGAACATATCAGCTACATTGTTTCCAAAGTAAACCGCAGTTTGGGATTCATCATGAGAATGGCAAAGGACTTTACGGATGTATATTGCTTAAAGAGCCTCTACTGTTCGCTGGTGCGATCCACGGTGGAGTATAGGTTCCATATCATTTCAGCAACGAGTAATTTTCATATTTTTTTATTTGCACGAAACCTTGCATACAAGTTTTTGGGGAAGAAAAACGCCGTTTTGCATACTTGGTTCGCCATTTTGAATCTAGCCTTACTTATGAGAAGGGCCTATGAAAAATGCACATGATATCTTCAAAAAATTGTATCTCGGAAACGGTTTGTCCGATTGGTTTGGTGTCTTCGGCGAAGTCTTAGACAATTGTTGGTGCTATATGGAAAAAATATGCACGGTAAAAAAAAAGTTTGGTTTTTGTGTTTTGAACTAAAATATAGATTTTCCCTTAAAAGTTACATGTCAATAATTTTTTAATTATTCATATGTTATAGCTGATTGAAAATGCTATCTAGTGCACAGTGGATTGTTCTGGAGAAAAATAGGTTACAATGAAACAAATTTTTTTTTAAAAAATTACAATTTTCAAAAAAGCTATTAAGAAAAGTCAAAAAAGTTTGTCACCCTAATTTTATGAAAGTACATCGAATTTGCAAGCAAAAAGTACTTGAAAACATTTTTCTAAGATGCACCGTTTAGAAGACATTACTGATTTAATATTGATTTTTTTGATAATTTAATAAGTTTTTGCCCTTTTCGGATGTATTCCGTGTTTTTCCAGTTTCAAAAGTATTTTTTTCGGAAACATTGGAAAATTTTGAATTAAAATGACACTGACAGCTTAAAGATTCGAGTGAAATTCTCTGCCTTAAAAGTATTTTGAAAATAAAGTTACAAAATCCCACTATCAGGAACAATGATTTCTTCCAGTTATTTTTGGTGTATTGTGTTGAAAATGTGCATTCAACTCTTGCATATCGCCTAACAGTTTAATCCATTTAAACTGGATGTGTTTATACTGTGCATATTTTCTCTCTATTGCCGAACATTGCCACAGACATCAAACCGATGAGACAACTCGATTTCGAGATACACCTTTTTGAGAACTGCAAATGCAAGCTCCTCAATTAGCAAGATTCAAAAGAGCGAATTAAGCTTAGTTTTCAGGGATGGTGATTGTGCGCAATAAAAAATAACATTATATGTTGGATATCATCAGTTTATTTTTATTCCTGTATTTTTATAAAATTATTGTTTACACAACTTTCTTAACAATATCGAATATTTTGGCATCATTGTCAGGACAGTTTGAATAAAGCTTTGCCTTTATTGTATTTTCTGATAGAGAAAGAAATGAGTGGAATTTTTGAGTTCCTTGAATTGTTTTTGCATTATTATATTGATTATTTAGCTGCAAACACATATTTTCGTATTCTTCTGTAGTAGAATAACAAAATGACAACTTTGTAAGTTCTTCTTCTTTTCGTTTGTTTGACCAATTAAACAACTCTCTTGCAGTCTTTATCGGGTGTTCGCGTTCTTTGGCTAAACTTGCTCTGGTAGCCATGCGTTTTATCGTACCTCCAATAGCATCGCATGGACCTTTTCCGTGCGATGTTGCGAAGAAATGCCATTCAGCGTCAATACCATACTTTGACTTAAATTTACAAAGGCTAGAAAAGTTTTTTCGGTTTTTATACTGTGAAGCAGCTCCATCTGACATAAAATAAATTTTTTTTATGTTTTTATTTTGATCAATTTGTAAAAAGTTTATCATTTTATCAATAAACAAATTAACAGCGACTGAATCATGTCTTAGTTCTTCAGAAATTATAATGAAGCTAAAATGTTAAGTTTGCATATTTTCAGTATAATATATTACGAAAGAATGGATTGTGGCCTGTTGCACGTTCCAATGGTGTGATTGAACTTCATCCTGCAAAATGAAGCTGTAATTTTCAGAAAAGTCACAAATAGCTAAAAATTCACCATCTTGCAAGTTTTGCTTTGTAGTTTTCAAAAAATTGGATTGTTCGGTTTTTACAAAATCATGCTGAATCAAACTTTCTAATTTTGAGCAGAAAAATGAAACAAACTCATCGGTTTGCTTTACAATAGTTTATAAATCACATCTGTCAGTGGTAACCCATTGTTCTAATGAAAGCTTTTCAACAAAGTTTTCTTCCAGTTGTTTGAATAAACTGTCTTCTAAAACTGAGGTATCTGACAAACTTTTTTGACTTTTCTTAATAGCTTTTTTGAAAATTGTAATATTTTTTAAAATTTTTTTTTTCATTGTAACCTATTTTTCTCCAGAAAAACCCACTGTGCACTAGATAGCATTTTCAGTCAGCTATAACATAAGGATAATTAAAAAATTATTGACATGTAACTTTTAAGGGAAAATCTATATTTTAGTTCAAAACACAAAAACCAAACTTTTTTTTACCGTGCATATTTTCTCCATATAGCACCAACAATTGTCTAAAACTTCGCCGAAGACACCAAATCAATCGGACAAACCGTTTCCGAGATACAATTTTTTGAAGATATCATGTGCATTTTTCATAGGCCCTTCTCATAAGTAAGGCTAGATTCAAAATGGCGAACCAAGTATGCAAAACGGCGTTTTTCTTCCCCAAAAACTTGTATGCAAGGTTTCATGCAAATCAAAAAATACAAAAAATAAAAACTGGAAAAATTTCCCACTTGTTCGTGGAATCGCTCACCCCTCCTTTTATTTTTTTTTATTTATTTTTTTTTGTGTTTCCCCCGCGTTCTTCCCTCCTTCTCCCCAACCTACAGAAAGGCCCCCCCAAAAAACACAACCCACTCCCTAACCACCACCACACCAAAAACCAAGAAGAAAGCCCAATTCAATCGCGAACCATTTTCCCCCCCAAACCTTTTTTCGACGACCAAATCAATTATCCAATTAAAGAGTTTATTTGGTTAACATTTTCTCTTGGGCTGTTTGAAATTTCCATTACCGCGCCCGGCTGAACATGGCATTGCTTTAAACGCCGCGTCCCGGAATAAATAGCAAAGCGCGTTGAACAACCAATGAACCAACAGATCCATAACTATCTTCTACGCGTTAGAGACAGTGGCCCTCTCAACCACCGCAGAAAATACAACCGGGGCCGTAGCCACCAAATGCTTTCTAAAGAGTGTACAATAGAATTTTCTTGGCCCTTTTCAGAACTGACTTAAATCAATTAGCGGATGGCCCTGACGTGTATGGGAATTCGATTGCTGCGTAGTCCTACGTGAACTTTGCGTACAACCCCATTGGGCTGTCCCTTATAGTTTTTCTCTCCCCGCTTGCGGGCCCTCCTCCCCGCTTCTTTGCGTCATCTCGGGCGGGGAGGGTTTGGTTTTCCCCCCCCGCCCGGCGGCTTTTTTTTTTTTTCGCCGCGGTGTTCTTTTTTTTTTTTTCCCTCCTTCGTTTTCTTGGCTGTCGCAGCGTTCCCCGCCCTTTTTTTACGTTGGTAACAGTTGATTTAGCCACATTCAATTTAAATTAATTAAAAGGTTCAGGTACCTTATCTTCGCATGAAGAACGGATAATCCTAACTAAAATACTTCTTCATCTATTGGTCGCAAAAGAACGTTTGTGATGTTGTTTATTTGGGTCGGTCCAGCCTAACAAATATTACAGCGCTGTTTTGATTTCGTACTTGTCACAGCATTTACAACCTTGCCATCGATTATGGTCATATACAGCCTTTAAAAGACCCGGACTAGACGACCGTTTATTGGTCGAAGGTTTTTAATCTGACCATCAATATCAGATTTTTCACGAAGAGTATCAGTCGTCTCATAACAATTGTGTTATTTGTTGAATAGAAGAAAAAGACTCCAAATGAAATTCAATACACTTTCACACAATTTCCCATACAAACACCTCTGAATAACTCAAAAACATTTCTTTGCTGATTATGACTATATTTGATCAAATCTGGTACTCAAATGTTCAAGCTGCTTTGCAAAATTTAGGTGACATGCTCGTTTCTGTATCGAAAAAGTCAAAAACATGCGATCATTCAACGTGATCGTTCTCACTAATTTATGAATTGGCGCTAACCAAACCTTCACTTCTTTAAAGTACTAGGTTTAAGCTCCAATATAAGTAGCTGTTCATGGTTCCCGGTTTGCCACCTTCTCCCCTATATAAAGTCAAAGTTGCGGTAAAATGAAGTTAAAAAATTCTCTAACTTTGCAAGAAATGCATTAATCTGTGTGTAAGTGTATGTAGGGGTTCGAAAAAAGGCACACAGAAAACTTTTGAACTTTTGAACGTAGAGAAAAAACCCAAAAATTGAATCTTATCCATAGTGTATTATTTACATCTGCCAAGTTTCATAGTTATACATTCAGTAGTTCCAGTCATGTCGTCGAAACAAGAAATTGTCCGTGAGAAAATTTTGTGCACTCACAATCAAAATCCAGGGGCGTCCCACCGGTGGATTGCTAAAAGGCTTGGAATTGCAAATACAACTGTGTCTCGTGTAATAAGAACCTTCAAGGAGCGTCTGAGTGTCCAAAAGAAGGAAGGGAGTGGTCGTAAAAGTGGTCCAATGGACAGTAAAATGGCCAGGAAAGTCGTACAACAATTCAAGAACCGTCCAAACATGTCAATTCGAGATGTCGCTAAAAAGTCTAAGGTGTCAGTCGGTTTTGTGCAGAAAACCATGAAGCGTGCTGGGTTACATGTTTACAAAGTGCAAAAAGCCCCAAACCGGAATGAAAAACAAAACATCACTGCAAAAACCCGCGCCCGGAAACTTTACACGAAGCTGCTCACCAAATCCGGTTGCATCGTGATGGATGACGAAACATACGTCAAGGCCGACTTCCGTCAACTTCCTGGGCAAGAATATTTCGTTGCCAAGTCGAAGTTCGATGTTCCGGAGGATTTTCGAAAGAAGAAACTATCGAAATTTGCAAAGAAGTTTCTAATCTGGCAGGCGATTTGCGGATGTGGTGAAATAAGTGCTCACTTCATCACTTCCGGAACAATAAACGGTGCGATTTACACGGAAGAGTGCCTTAAGAAGCGTCTCTTGCCATTCATTAAGAAGCACAAAGGATCAACTCTGTTTTGGCCTGATCTAGCATCCTGCCACTACGCTCGAAACGTATTGGAGTGGTACCGAGCCAACGGAGTCAATTTTGTGCCAAAGGATATGAACCCACCAAATTCACCGGAACTTCGTCCAATTGAAAAATTCTGGGCAATTATGAAAACGGAACTTCGCAAACATCCCAAAACTATAAAAACAGAGCTAGAATTGAAGAAAATTTGGGTAAAAACAACAAAAACACTGGGAAAATCGGTTGTACAAAATTTGATGGGTGGAGTGAAAAGGAAGGTGCGGGCATTCGGGATGGGAGACGAAATTGAATAAAACAAATGTTGTAAATCAAAACTCATTAGTAGTTCTTCTTTCCCTGAAAATTTCAAGAAAATCCGATAATCAGTTTAATTTTGATGAGTATATATGTGTGTGCCATTTTTATCGAATACACCCTTTATGTATGAAATTTTATGTGGTTAAAATTTGTTCAAATCAACGTTTGCATAAAAAAATTATATAAGAAAAGTTAAGTAATAAAAACTAATTTCAAAGGGGTTGTCACCAAAAACGACTTCTATCTTCAAAACTGCTTGACATACAAATTTGTTGTCTTGGACAAAGTTTCATATTTTGAGTAGATCTACAACTTTCTTTCTATCTATTAAGGAAATAAGTTAGTTTTTTCATTTTTTTTAGCGTAAGACTACGTTTCCCTTTTCTATACCGGATGTCATTTCAAAATTTTGAAAAATGAGAGCGTTACGCTAAAGTGAAAGGTTTTTGAACTCTTATAACTCTTATTCAACTGAACACAATGACTTCATTTGTACACCATTTGATCAGAAAAACTTTAAAACAAATTTGCATTGAAATAACAATGAAGTGCTGTTAGTATCAGTAGTTCAATTTTCTACTTAATAATGACCTACTTTTTCTCCCATAAAAATCTCCGTATTAACAGGTTGAAAATATGTTTTTCCCTATCCAGGACCTCAAAAACGGTAACAAATGGTTCAAATTGTCTTCTTCTTTTTTTTCATTCAGTTTCATTCCATGATGAATACAGAAATAGCTACAGCCCTCAGCTGCAAAATTATTTAACTTTGTTGCCGGTGTCTGGTTTTATAACTGAGGACCGTCCCCTCTTTAGAATTTTACTTCGTACTGTATTTTCGTGCCTCTCTTCATTTAAGGCTATGCTATCAACGCTAGTATATAGCACGCGAGATGCACCGAAATGATTTCAGTTTTCGGCACGAGCTCTCAGATGGTGGTTCGGCGGACAGTTGTGGTATGGGAGACAGAGTCTTGCAAGACCGGCTAATCGGATAGTTAGGGAAGGTCCATTAATTATGTCACGCAGTAAGGGAAGAGGGGGGTTATGGGAAAACGTGACAATCCATACAAAAAAATTTGAAGATCCATACAAAAACCGTGACAAGAGGGGTTATAAAAAGTCACTTTTTGCGTGACATAATTAATGGACGTTCCCTTACCACTTTCCATGTCTACCCAATGCAATGATAAAATTTTGGGCCACTGCAAACTTACCATTCGCTCCTTATGAAATCATTTCGGTTCGTCTCGCGTGCTACAGTACTGGCAAGAAAAAAGTACACACTCATATGTTACATTTTCTTCGAAAGATTATATTTAAATCTTTATAGTTACAACAATGATTCCTTGGGACGAAAAGGAAACAATAGTGCGAAGAACAATAAAACGTATATCAAAAAATGTTGGAAGACTTATTGTTTCGGAGTAGTTCGAAATTCTTTTATTCTCTTATTTTCGCTTGGCAAGAAAAAAGTACACAGAGAAGAAGTATAACTAGGTAATCAAATTTAATCAAAACTGACTCGAACTCAGTACTTTGTATGACCTCCTTTGGCACTGATGACTGCGTCCAGACGACGTGGCATACTTTCGACGAGATTTCGCAAATAACGCTCGTCAATTGACTCCCAGGTCTCCTGTAGCGCTTCAAAGAGCAGGTTTTTGTTGGTAACATTGGTTTTGTCAATTTTTTACTCCAATATCGGTATTCGAGCATCTTGTCTGACTGTTGTCAAACGATTTCTTCCTCGGCCACCTTTATCACTCACATTTCTCCGCTGTTGATATTTTTTCCAAAGCTTATGAACCGCAGAAAAGCTGACTTCGAACTTTTTCGGGATTTTCCTGTATAAGAGACCATTTTCACAATCTCTCACAATAGACGAATCCAGGTTGAAAAAAGAAGAAGACACCGAGTGGTGATAAATCTGACAGCTCCCATGTTAAAGCAGAGGACGAAACTTTTAAAATGCTTCTAGAAAATTCAAATGAAATTCTAATTAAAAAAAAACAAAAAAAAAAAAAAAAACAAAAAAAAAAAAAAAAAAAAAAAAAAAAAAATAAAAAAAAAAAAAAACACCACTTTATAATATTACACAATAAACTATATACATCAAACACCAATTATTTTAATAACATAATTTTTAATATTATCTATATAACTTCTAACCGCCCTTTTTCTCTTACTTTTATTTCCCCTTCCCCCTTTCCCCTCCCCCACCCCACCACCCCCAACCAGTTTTCAAAAACAAACACATCCACTCTATTTCCAAATATTTAAACATTTCAATACCCCCCACCCCCCCCACCCCCCCCCAAAACCAACAAATAACCAAAATTCCAAACAACCCTACTACCTACCACCATATCAACATTAAAGTATCATTTTACCTTTCTCCTTCCTCCCGCACCAACCCCAAGAAACCCACCACCAACCAAACCAATCCCCCAACTAAAAAACATAATTACACCCCACACCCTACCCCACCCCCCCACCCCCCCCACCCTATATTTCCCCCCCCATTTTTTCCCGCCCTTCCCCACACCACCCCCACCCCCAATCCGAAATATTTTGAATAATATTACCCCCACACCCTTCCCCCCACCCCCCAACCCACAACAATTCCCCCCCCCCCACCGAACCCACCCCCCCCCACAAACCCCCCCCCCCCCCTTCCCCAAAAAAAAAAAAAAAATTTTTTTTTTCCCCCAAAAACTGCCCACATTCCCAACGGCAGCCATTACCTTAAAATTTAGAATTGATATAGCTCAGAATCTCCACTAGATATTTAATATTTCATCACATCAGTTTGTATGCTTACTTGCTGTGAGCAATCTGATGGAGTTCGATTCGATGTGCATTCACTAACAATCGAGATTTATCAATTTGAAATAGCGAGGTAAGTTTGCGAGAGAGAGAGAGAGAGAGAGAGAGAGAGAGATAAAAGACAGGAAAAAATACATCGAGCAGCAATTCACCTTAATTTACGCTCATAAAAACCATTTTTGTTCGTATGTACGAATTTCGGTGTTTTTTCTGCCAGCAAAACCGATCGAGTAATTTAAGTAATATAATTCGTTGATATATTTCATTAAAAAAAAGAACACGTTGTCTCCAAGGTAAGACCATTACTTTTTTTGCAACCAAATGCACCTGAAATTGACGATTCCAATGAACGATCGATATCCTTCTTAATCTTCTTAATCCTTCTTAATCACATGAATTCTACGTGTTTTATTTTCAGAAGAATTGAAAATATTCAATCATTGGTTCAGATAAAATCAACTTTTATATCAAGTAGGCCACCTAGTAATAACGCGAATTTTAAAATGCCTTATTTGCAGTTTTAAACAAAACTCTCTTGTGTTAATTTGGGTTTAACAATTATAACAAAATAGTTTTACTAATTGTACGGCAAACCACGTTTTATGTTTTATGTGTGTATCATAACATTATGAACACATTATTAACTCTGACGTTGAACTCTTCTTCCTTTTATGCCCGAAATGAATCTATACAATTAAACAAAATCCTGTTCATTTAGGTTCTCTCTGATCGACATATACGAGCGTCAATTATTACATTGAATCGAGTCATAACAGAGTCGAAATTTAATCCAATCATCAAACGCACTTTTCATCGAGTGATAAGCCTATCAGTCTCGGAACATTTAATTTCACATGAATTGCTTGATAGCATCTTATCCTCTATGTCGAAGGTAGTTTCCGTCAGGAGTAAAATAAATTAAATTTCCATGTGTCTCCTATTTGCGTTTAGCTCTCTTAAGCAGCACCTCAACCCCGAAAATCTACCAATCGTAACTTTAGCCTTATTTTCTGAAAGTCAAAAGAAACAATTAAAATTTAATTTGTGTTTCAATCACTTGCTTTATAAACCGATCCTGAACATTGCAGAGAGTGTTGTATTGTTTGTTCACAGCACAGCCAACGAACTTTACAATCGTTATCCACATTCAAAGCCACCAAAAATAAAACCTTCCTCAAGATTTCAACGAACCCGATCAACTTTAAAACTGTAAGTAAATAACTCAGTCTGGGTTTTCACGCTAAGTGCCATAAAACTGTCGGCCAACCATTATTATGGCCCAATTATCTTTCACTTGAAGCCGATAACTCATGATGACCTTGAACCAATAGACAGCCGGTTGCCGAATTAAATCCCACTCAATTAGCGAAGCGGTTTCACCCGAATCGGCAGGTGCCTCCTGGGCTAGTGAATCATCGAATGCCGGCAAATTGCTGGAACACTTCAGACGAACAACAATCAACGGATATGCGTATCAATAACCCGATGCCTTGGCGAGAGGGGTTTATGCTTTAATTGAAAACTTAATAATACATCAGTGCCCTTTCGTTGTTGTGGAATCCCGCTCTCGTCAAGTGAAATGCCAACCACTCATCGGTAGGAATTTACTACGAACTACGCTAACCCACCCAAAGCCTATACATGCTCGAATTCGTCGCCCACTAGTGGAGAATATGTTGTTCTGGTTGAACAAAAATCAATAAGGATTGATTTTCTTTCATCCTGGAAAGGTTTGACCTCCATTGAGGAATTTCGGACAGCGTGGGGACATCAAACAAGGTTTCTAGGGAACAAAACCCCTCGCACTAGAACGTGTCTTGTAACACATATTCAATCACATCAAATATTAATTACTCATCCAGCTACAGCGAAATGACCATATTTCAATCATTATATAGTTCAAGCTAATTAATGCGCTTCTTAGCTAATGGCCCCGCCACGGTGACTGTGATTGAATAAAACGCTCATCACGTCGTCGTCGTCGTCGTCGTCTTCGCTGCCGCCGTTGTCGTCGCCCGCGCATAGCCCACGTTCGCGGGTTCTATTTTGTGCCATGCGTTCCGCGTCGCAATCAAAGTGTGATGTTGATGATGACGCCGTGCCGGTCGTTTTACGTTGTTTTGCTCGCTTCTTGCATGGTTGTTTATTTTTTGATGCGCGCCTTTCTACAGCTGTAAATTCGCTTGAAATGTGTGCGCTAGGGGGTCATTATCATCGAAGGGGGTATAGCTCAGTGGTAGAGCATTCGACTGCAGATCGAGAGGTCCCCGGTTCAAACCCGGGTGCCCCCTCGCCTATACTTTTTGCCTGGGCTCGATGTAGTGAAGATGTGGTCGATAGTGTTGATTTTGTTTGTAAGTGAGTGGTTTCCTTCTTTACACTACAACACCCAAGTAACAATCCTACTGCCTTTTAGCTTTTGTTCTCATTTATACGGGCTTTATTACTGCAATACACATGCCATTTTGTTTAAAAGCGGCTTTCAACGATGCGAAAGATGTATGGTTAATGATTTTACTTTTGGCTGTTTTTATAACCTTTTCTAGCAGAAAGGTGAAGTCCAAAACAGTGTAGCTTTTAAAAATAATTGATGAGGAAATCTATTCCCTCATAAAACCGTTTAGTAAGTCAATAATAGCTCGTTTATATTTGTTAAAGAGTCATGATAAAATATTTCATAAGTACGCTTTATCATTATAAAAACCATCACTAAGCCATGTGAATTTTGACGAGAGCATACAGCATATATTGTAGCATTTTGAACTACATAAAGAGTACGATAAGCTGCTCTACCGTTGTAAAACAAAGATGGATTCGCAAAGCAACAAATTTAAAACATTGAAAACAATTAGCACGTTTAAGCGAAAAATTAAGATAACTTCTTAAGCATTCTGAATAGTGATTTGCCAACTACCCATCCACTAAGTTCCATGAAAAAACAACAACATTAGTCAGTTGACAATGACCGCGCGCACCGTTCCACCGCCAGCAGAGCCGCTTGGAACCGTAGGATCATTTGAATTCAAAGTTATCGAAGAAGCTGTTCTTTCGGAAAAGTCGGTTACGCACCATGATGATTTTATCATTCATCAATTTCGTCCGAAATGATGATCCAGATGGAATAATCGTGAGGCATGTTTCGCATCGTTCAATTGTCTGCAATTTTCTTCCTGCGGACTAAGTTTGAACTGTCAAAACTCTTTTCTGGCAGCAGCTTGGTTACCATATAAGCTGTTTGACAGCTAAACGGTCTTGCATGGAGCAAAATAGCTTTGCAAATAAGCAGTTAAGCCTCAAAATTATTTTCATAAATGCAATATCAAAACATGATTTATTTATAGATGCTTTCATAAAAACAAAACAGCATTTTCATATTGGCTTGTGAAAAATCAATGTAAATGCCGCTGCCATTTTTATTCCAATCTTCAGGGAAGGTTTATAATTTCCATACAGCAAGATATATTTCGATTGACACGGTTTATTGTTATACAGCAGTTTATTTGGAATAAAAATTAAAGGGTTAAATATGAGTGATTGAGCAAAAAGCTTAATTTCAACGAAGAATTAAACGTTTTTTGAATAAAAAAAATAAAAAAAGGTACAACGTACTTCGAAGGCGGACTTAGTTTTTCAGCTCTTTTCAAGCACTTTACACAATTAATTTTATTTGGCACTTGACATTTGAGACTAGTGATAAATTATGATAAATCAATATTACTGAGTTAAATATTTTACGTTGACAATACTGATGGGTAAATGTTTTCTTCAATCAGAAATGTTTTTTGTCGAAATGAATTTGTTGAGACTAAATAAATTTTTTGAAACGATTATAATTTGAATAAAACTGTTTTGAGTGGCTTTGGCAAGTGTCTAGAGCAAGTGGCACGAAACAGGATTTTATAAATGTCAAATTGCTTTTATTGTAGCTTACATTTGGTTTTCAAACGGTTTTTAATTCTGTCATTATAAAATCTTTTTATTTTAATCCAATCTAGAACTGCCTCTAAAATATACCCTTCAGAACCTCTGCGAGGGTGGGCCAACTAGCCAAATTTTAGTCTTTATGAGGTTTTGGGGGAAGAAATCAAGACAAATACGCCTTGACGAGAGTTTTTTGGATGTCGTTTTATAACACCCTTGTAGGAAGTCATAAAACTTAAAATGTTACTTGGGCAGTAAATGAGAAAATGGTCACATAGGGCACTTTTGTCAAACTTGTGGTTTAAATGCGAACTGGTAGCTTCTGAATTAGTGGTGTTTGGATTGGAAGGGTGGTTGTTGACGGCAGGTAGAGTTCGGAACAGGCTTGCCACATGCACAGATCTATCTAGATTGACAGATTTTTTTAAAGTTTTTTTCTTGCATGATATTTGTATGTAAAGATTACAGAGCTTTGAGATAAACCACGATTTTCAAGATTTTTGGCAATTGGTTGTCCACTGAAAAACCTTAAATTCAACCTTCCTTGGGTGTTAACATTTTGTGACGAATGAGGTGTTTCGGTTCATATTGACCCGGATTTCAAACTCACATTGTGGAAAATTTATAAGACCAAATTTAAAGTCTTTGCAGTCTAAATGCTTATAAATTCCCAATTTTCAGTTTCTGGTGAGAACTGCCTGTTTAACCCGATTGGCCACAAGGAATCTGTGCCGCAAGAGGGCATGTTTTGCCACGATCCGTGAGGTGGCGACAGAAACAAGTTTTCATCGGAACATACTTTTCGACTGATTTTTCATGAATAGTCTACTTCTAGCCTTGAAATGGACCAATGACAGGTGGCTTTATTTATTTATTATTTATTATTTATTTTATTTTAACCCTTACACAGCCAGTAATGAAAAGCATCCTGGAAAATCCTATAACCAGTATTTTTCTTAGCAACATTAATATTTGCGGCATATTTGTAATATGACAAAAATATTAAAACGGCCAGGCCCACTGTGTGGAGTGTAGGGAAAAAGAGGATTCAAAAATAAGCGGCAATTAAATTATCCACTTGATGAATAAGTTAATCAACGAATATTTTTGGATCGTAAGAAAGAGGAAACGGGGACAACCGTCCTTCCGTCTCGATTTTGTAGGCTTAGATGACAGTTGGCTTTATTTACATACGAACTAGGATTGGGTGATCTTGGATTGATCCTTACGAGATCGATTCTTTTGTTGTCGATTTTCGATTTATTTCACTGATCAGAAGGACAAAACACCACTCAATTCTTTTTAATTATCTTTTATTAATTCACTCACTCGATGTGTGTGTGTGTGTGTGTGTGTGTGTGTGTGTGTGTGTGTGTGTGTGTGTGTGTGTGTGTGTGTGTGTGTGTGTGTGTGTGTGTGTGTGTGTGTGTGTGTGTGTAGTGTGTGTGTGTGTGGCTGGCCAGCGATGACGGGATTCTGCTGCGGTGGGGTTTCTCGGCGGCGGTGTCGTTGGTCGGGCCTCGATCGCCTAATCATGGGTGGTTTGGTGGATGCGCTCAGCTCGTCGCCCGACGGGTGTCGCGGTGGGATTTGGGATTACGTTCCCGGGATATGCGGTAGCTCGATGATGATCGCAGCTTTGCCCGACGGCTGTCGCGGCGTGGTTTCTGATCCTGCTCAATGCTCAATGATGAATTAGGGTGGTTACTCGTCGCCCGATGGACGTCACGGCGTGGCTCGATCGGATGATCAGCGTCGCTTGGAATCCACTGGCACGTGCGTTTTCCCAGCGAACAATGGACGCCTGCGGAATTGGTGCAGGTGACGACACACCCTCGCATTTATTGAAAGGCTCTCGGCGGCTTGACAATGGCGGTAGCCAGCCGGTAAAGCCTTTTTAGCCCGTAATTAATGGGTCCTGCGGGGATTTAAGAGGCGGTCTTAGGGTTGGGAATTTGCTACTGGGTTTGGTGGATATTATCAGCATACCTGACTACGATTTAGCAATAGCTATTTGCAGGTTCTTTTTCTCACTTCACCATTTAACAACTTTCACTTTGCTAATATAATTTATTAGCTTCATACACTTTTAGGTTTATGATTTTGGCCCTGCTTTTCTCGCTCGCGACTGGCTTAGTAGGGTAGAGGAACCAGAACGGTAACAAAAGTGAGGTTGATGGTTCCAACTTCTCTTTGAACCGTTGTAGTGGCTATATTTGTGGAGTGAACGCACCTTCATGTTTCATGTCGTTAGTATAGGATGTGGAGCCAACTCGGCAGTGGACCGATTCCTGTCGCCAATCGCTATTATTCAGCCATATTGAAACCGATAGATTTGATTTTTTTACATGACTAGTGTCTATGTGAAACTTTGTGGCACCTAGGTCTGATTACTGGCAAATTTGATTGCTTTTCTATTGTTGTTCTCAATTCACATTGAAATATTCTAAAAAGTCCCAACGTGCTTATAAATGAGTAAAAATAGTAAACAAAGAAAGCTCTGTCAATTAGATCCGTTTTGCTGATTCTGGAAGCTCACGAACTCAAATACCGACTTGGTTACCGAAATTACCGAAATCTGGCAAATTCGGTAAACAGCGGTAATAGAATTCGTGAGTTTCTAAAATCAAAGAAAAACTGATCCAATTGACATAGCTGTCTTAATTTATCATTTATACTCTTCGGGCAAGGAGGCGGTCCATTCCCGTTGTTATCCAGACAGTTGAGGAAGTGAATGCTTATTCACTTTACCGGCTCCATGGATATATTTAAATGAATTTGTTTAATTTTGTTATCAATTTAGCGAAAAATGAAAACAGCACATGTAGGACATTGACAAGATAGTAAATGTGAAATTGGCATGGTTTCCTTTGACACTGACCCTTAGCTTGAATGAGTGACCATAGCTGCTTTGTCAATATCTTCATGCATGGTCGATCGGCATGTTTTGGCAAAAAGCCGTATTTGTCTCCTTCTGAAGATTTCCTTGGAGTATCCGGGTTGTCACGGAATGGTCAATCTGGTCATTCGTCCATTCCATGAAGTTTGAGCCGTCGAAAGGCATAAAAGGTTCCCCGGGCCATCTGGATTGTCCCAGAATGGCGAATATGATCATTGGTCCATTTCAAGGCTGAACGTATACTACTTATGAAAAATCATGAAGTTTGAGCCGTTGAAAAGCATGTTTCGGCGAAAATCTCTATTTCCCCCTCCTAATTGGTTCTTCTAAGATATCCGGGTTGTCTCAGAATGGCCAATATGGTTATTGATCCATTTCAATGCTAGAAGAAGACTACTCAACAAATATCATAAAGTTTGAGCCGTCGAAAGATATATTTCGGCGAAAATTTGTATTTATTCCCTCCTAAAGGGTTCCCCCGGGGCATCCGGATTGTCCCGGAATGGCCAATATGGTCATTGGTCCATTTCAAGGTTAGAAATAGACTAGCCATGAAAAATCATGAAGTTTGAGCCGTCGAAAAGCATGTTCCGATAGACATTTGTTTCTGTTGCCGCCATACGGATCGTATCGGCTCAAAAAGGGCAGTACTCACCAGATACTGAAAATTGAGACTCTAATAAGCATTTTAATTACCAAGAATTTAAAAAATTTGGTCATATATAGTTTTCACAATGTGAGTTTGAAATTCGGGTCAATATGAACCGAAACACCATATTCGTAACGTTTTTTTACAGCCCTTCAGAAATGTCAAAAAAATTTGGTTCGATGCAGAAACGTAATTTCCTATGACTTAGGAACAGTCAAGAAAATTTAAACGTCTAGATGCTTATTTAGAAGGATATAGCATTTTTCAAATCCATTCCGGGTCATATTGACCCCGACACCTAGAGAAGATTAAAAAAATTTAGGATCCAACTTGTTAATAATGCTACTTTCAGTGTACTGTTTAAGGCCCATGAAGCAAAGGAAAACAATTGACACTAACACTACCCTAGCAAAGTAAAATAACAAACTGATATCAAATAAGTAACAAGTTTTGTTATCTCAGATATCATTTTGAACTCACCTGTTATCGCATAACAAATTTAGTTATCAACACTGACTTATTTTGTTATCATTTGTTATCAATTTTTAAAGACGATTTTTAACGAACATTACTGAATATCACCAGCATGCTAACAAATGCTGAATATTATCAGCATTTCATGGATATAGAATTGAGCTTTTCACCAGAAGCACTACTTCAGTTATTGGTGTATGAATTTGATATCATATTGATAACATAATTTGAAATTATCTCCAGGAATTTGTTCTCATTACTAAGTTTGTTATCAAGATGAACTCAATGATAATAAAATGAATGTTGTGATATCCAACCAATATTTGTTATCTCTTATGTTATTTTGGCTGTTTATTCAGCCTAAATGATAACATATTGAGTGATCAAACAGTGATAATCAGATATTAGAATTTGTTATCACTTTGGTATAAGCCTTTGCTGGGGTATAGTGACAGATGACAGTCAGTTTGTGTGTATGTACCTACAAATGATTTTCTCCTTAAATTTTTTGAGACAATTTTCCTAAGAGAATTTCATAGAACTTCCCAAAGATTCTATGAAACGTTTTCAGACATTCCTTGAGATATTCCTTCTGGCATTTCTATAGGTATTCTTTGCCCCAGTTCTCGCTTCTCTCCCTTCCCCTTTTTTTCCCCCCTACCGCCCAAACAAACAAAAACAATTTTTTTAAACTTTTGATCCTCCCTATTTTCCCCTTTTTCAATTTTTTTTATTCTAAACAACCCTCCTTTTAATTATTTTTAACTTTCTCTACCGAGAAACAAAAATTTTTCCCGCCTCCCCCCGGGTTTTTTCCGTTTTCTCCCGCCTTTTCTCCCCCTTCCCAACTTTTTTTGCACTTTTTTGCGCGTCCCCCCCTTCTCCTCTGTGTGTGTGGCACCTAATAGGCAGCTAAGAAAAACTAAACAAAAACGATGTTCGAATTTTTTGAGAAACCACTTGTTTTGGAGAACCCCGACATTTTTTCCGCTCTCTCTCCCTCTTTTTTTCTTTTTACTTAAAAATTCGCACGGGCTCCTGTGTTTATTTACTTTTCTCTCCCCCGAGAAACAAAAATATACTAGAAAATGAGAAGAATGATGAGTAATTTCCATTTAATTCCAACTACCTTTCTTGCTTATCATGACAGATACGCGTATTTCGTCTGCAATGTGCTTCAGTACCAAGAGTCTAAAATTTTCACGGGCGCCGCGTCTAGGCCCCACCCGGGTGGGCCCCCCCGGGGGGGGTCCGTTAGAGCCAGTTATCTATCGGTTGATAATGAAATATGCGGCTGAATACATGAGTCGAATGTATGTATGTATGTAAAGGTAGCCACCATCCCTTCTAAGACCTTGTCATGTATGCAGCTCCACTTAAAAGCAAGATTTAATTGAGTTGCCGGGTTGTATTCACAGTAACGCTGTATGAAGGGCCAAAAACGGTGGGGCGGACCCGTAAGCAGAGAAACTTACGCGAAACCCGCGGGAACATAAGAATCTCCTTCCAACGATACGATCCAACAAATCGAATAGCCCAATTCGCAATACTCATTAAGCTTTCTACGGGATGGCTTGTTAAGAAGGGCGCGTCACTCTCACTGAAATTGTTGGAGTAGAATTCACAGCACCACAATCGAATCGGTAGGATAAAGAAAATGATACTGTTTGTTCCCTCCTAGACGCCGGTTGTCATACCACTCCATTGTCCAATTCCAGCTTGAGTGATACCCTGATGCTCCCTCCTTTCCCAATATATATTCAGTGTCATATAGTAATATTTAAAATCTTGTGAATGAATATTATAATTATAAAAATATAGTGAATGAATATTATAATGACAAATAATATAGTGAATGAATATAAGAATGATAATAACACTTCCATTTATGGACCTGAAAGTTAGACAATGTAGCTGCGAGAAAAAAAAATTGATATTAAATTATCTCATAAAACTTGGGATACCTATGAATGATCTGAAATTATATAGCAATAGAATAGTAAACCTAAAATTTCGATGTGCTGTTCCGTTTCCTTGCAATAATTTATGTAGTGAGTCTCATCGGAAATAGTGATTTTGATTAAATGAATTTAAATGCAATTATGTCACATCATTTAATATCAATAAAAAAAAAAAAAAACTGACGTTATAATATAAAATAATAATACCAGCAGGCCAGTAAACTATAGTAGAATACATATATCCGTAACTAAGCTGAACATCCACTCATCGAAAGACTTCCACTGTTGCAGTTTCTATTGGATTAAGATCTACTAAGATTAGAATTAGTTTTCACAATAATGGTCAGAGAACATAATAGGCGTAGGTACAAGATGTATTTTTCGATAGCTCTTGTTCATCTGGACCCATAAATGATACTTTATTTCTGTGAAATGGGAAATGAATGATTGTAAACTGCTAGGTTTTAAATTAATATATATTTTTGATGAAGAAGGAGAGACCTTTTTTAAGTAGAAATTTTCGTATATGATTTTTTCTTAAAAATAAAAAAAAACATCAAAAACCTTTCTATCTTTTCAAATACATAACGTAGGTTAGATGAGCTATACCTGACAAGGATGCATATATGCGAAGCTGAAAATGACTTATAAAAAAGCATACAAAATGTTACGTATGGATGTTATAATATAAAATGATAATAATTTCATTTTTATTTAAATGTCTGCGGATTGTGGTCCTGCTGCATGCGGATGAATACATGAGTCGCATATATATATATATATATATATATATATTGTTTGTCTGCGCTGATGGAATAGTGATAATCGATAATTTCGAGATAACGGAACTTTGACACAATTGCAAAAACATAAATAAGAGTGAAATCTTGAAGTTTAAATTAGTCGCCGGTAACGCAATATGCACGGAAAATAATAATTATCTAAAATGTATTGCAATGCATAATATATATTGATACAATGCTAATTGTTTTTGCATTGCAGTGATTTAAAATGAATAAAGCGTAAAATATTCTTTTCAGCATTTTCGATTTTCTCCGTGTAGGATGTCAGCAAGGATTCTTACACATACTTCTCCATAAATTACTTCAATAATTTCTTCAAGTATTCAGCTAGAGATAAACACTTCAAAGTTCCGCAAGAGATTGTTCCACAAATTTCGGCAGAATTTCCTGCAGGTATTGCTGCAAAAAAAATTTGTTCTTCCAATATAAGGGGTAAACCGAGAAGTAGTTTCAAATATATTTTGACGTAAAATTAAGTATAAACGTTCATTAAACAAATCCAAGAGTAGTCATTATTTTAGTATGGGATGTTAAAATTGCTTTTTGAGATCAAACTCAGACAGAGAGTTCATTCCTAACGTACAATAGAATTTTGCGTTTTACTCCACTCATCAATGTCTGCACTGTAGCCTGACAACATTTTTCCTGCTCAGTTTTCCAAATTCTTTTCAACTGGTCCATGTTCTGAACAACCTTACCATCCTTTTGCATGATTTTCTTGACAGTTGCCCAATGACGCTCAATTGGGCGGAGCTGCAGACAGTTTGGCGGGTTGATGTCCTTTTCCACGTTATCGATATGCCAAAACCAGCCAGATCAGTGATGGACTTGCGTGCTGCTTGTATAATGGCAAAGGCCGCTTCTGTAGGTAATCTTTCCGAAATACTTCGGCGATAATGCACAGAAACAAATTTTAAATAAATTAACAAACGCGTAAAATTTTCCTTCGTTTAATTTCAAGCCAAAGCAAGCGTTAACAACGTAATTGTATGCAATCTTTCATACAGCAAAAACCATTATTTGCAATCTTCCATACAATAGACCTGATTCCAGCGATATCTGGCTAATATTTACATGCAAGAACCCATTAATTTATGCCAAGTCTAGCATTCCCTTCATGTGCATTAGATAACGCAGAAAGTTAAATAGGACCAACGCAATTGACCATTTGATCCGATGGACAAATGGTTATTTCTGCATTCAAATAGTTGTCAAATTTAGTATTTACAGTGTGTCTCTCAGTAGGTGTCACCTTTTTTCAGTCTTGGTCTACTTCAGCTGGGTAATTTTAACAGCGGAATTGATTATACCCGTTTTGATTGTATTCTTGACAGCTTATCGCTGAAGATAAATAAGCGATTTCGTTTTTTTATATTTATCAGCTACCATGAAAGCCATACGGGAGCAAGTTTTAAAATTGCATTTGCAAAAGCTGTCAGATATTCAATAGCCTTAAGCAGTTCGGAGTGAGTAAGCGTTTTGTTTTTCGAACCTTGAAACGATTCAAGAAAACTGAAAATATCCATATTCAACACAAAGGAGGTGCTAGACGAACTGCCAGAACGAATAAATAGATCAAATGTGTGAGGGAGCGAATAAGACGTATTCCGGCCGTATCTGGCCGTAAATTGAGCAAATGTCCACTGCTTCAATGATCAGGTTCTTCAGACATGATCTGGAATGCAAACCGTAAAAAAACAACGGGTTCACGGGTTAACGGAGCGTCAAAAGCAAGCCAGGGTCCAAAGAAGCAGAAATCTTTTGGTTTGGCACGGTGACTGCGAGATTTTATTTCGGATGAAAAGCTCTTCCTTCTTCAGGACAGTCATAATCAACAAAATGATTGTGTGTATGGTAAAAGTCTTGCCAATATTCCAAGAGATAAACTAGCTGTAGAACGCTATCAGAATGTATCGAAAATCATGGTATGGAGCGCCGTTTCGCAAAATAGAAAACTTCCTCTTCTTTTCATAGAACCTAACATAAAATCAACACTGAAAATTACATCGAGCAGGTTTTGAAGAACCATCTGCTTCCTCATGCTTCAACACTGTATTGTTTCCAAAAGGACTCAGCTCCAGCTCACAAGGCAAAGAAGACACAAGCGTGGTGCGCGGAAAAATTGGCCCGATTTCATCACAAGCGAAGGATGGCCTGCATCTTCACCGGATCTCAACCCAGATGACTACTTTGTTTGGGGTTATATGCTTCAAAATATAGGTCCTACGAAAGGGCTTACTTAAGATCGATTCAAGAAACATTTGGTTAATATTTGGGACCAAATTCCTCAGGTTATCGTGCGTGCCAGCTGCGATGGGTTTACAAAGCGTTTGCGCAAGGAAAAGGGCGAGAGATTCGAATTGAATTAATATGGTTTATTTCTGTAACATGTATCTTTCACATGAAAAATAAATGCTATGAATTGGTTGATTTGTTTTTCTGTAACCCAAATTTTTTAAAGTGACACCTATTGTGAGACACCCTGTAGTAAATTTGGCTTGCATAACAAAATTATAAGAAATCACCTTTTATTTTCGTTACTTTCAATTGTTTGAAACTAGATTTCGGCTCCGTTATGCTCTCTGGTGCCGAAGTCTAGTAATAAATGAATAGAAAAAAAAAGTTTAAAATTGTTAACGGATAATTTTTGATAGTTGAATTGATACGCGGGAAAAAATCCAACCGATCTTTACATCCATCCTGAACATCTATCGTGCATTAATAAAGTTATAAGTGTTGAATTTGTAACGATATTTCGGGACGCTCGATTATTTTTAGATTGTCAATTGATAACCTACTCTTGCCATAAGACGTAGTCTACGTCAAAAGTAGTTGATTTTTTTATTCTTGTTTTGGTTCGGTACGAAACTTTATCGAGTAGTCAGGAGTTTAAGTTCTATCTGAGAAGATCCCTTAACTTCTAGGAAGTACCCTCAAATTATGGAAAAATCCTGGGAATGCTTCCTAAACTTTTAAGACTTTTCAGAAAATCATTAGAAGTTTCTTGAATTTCTGGGACGTTTTCTGAATTCTGAATTTCTGGCGTCTTCTAGGACGAGACCCTCTCCGTTTCCACTCTTGTTTCTGCTGCCAAATTACAAATCAGCAAATCTAATATCGTTTAAATGAAATGCATGCATTCATACACTCGCCTTCAGCCAAACGAAGGAGCAAGTATTCCTCGTCGTCTGCTAACGACGCACTAACGGCTGTAAACACTATTTGATCAAACCAGTCCATGACAAAAAAATTACGAAAAATCTGCAATCTCTCAAAAAATAAAAAAAAAACTTTTGATATCTGATGCTAATCCATTGACAGGATGACAGGTGTTGGTGAGTTTAACTACAAAAAATTCAACACTGGTGTGGCTAGCTGGTTAGCTGGTTCTATTCAAGTTTTTTGGAAGAACTTTATCTTTGCTGGAAGATAAAGTTCTTCCAAAAATAGACCACCACTGAAGATGCCCTTACTATACACCCACGCGGTCCTACGTTAACCTCGCAGTTATGTCCCTGATATAACCCCTAACTTATTTTTTTTATGGAATCACGATTGCTTAAAAAAATTAGCTTCAGAATAGTAATGGAAATTAAAGATTCCATTTCCTGACCAATTTTCTTTTTCCTGGATTCGGGATAAAATTGGTTGCATGTCCCGGGAAATCCCGGGATCCCGGGAAATTTTTCAATGTGCTCAAAAACGCAATTTTGTGGTTAGGAATATGTTTTATTCATCAATAAAAAAAATCAATGGTTCAAATCAAGTAACTGGTGTTATCAATTTGAATTCGTTCTCTGAAAATACGACTTCAAGAAGCAAACGTTATTAATGCTTTCATCGGACAGTGAGGTTCGCTTTTTAAAACAGATATTTCCGGAGTTCGAAAAGATGCGCTCGCTATCGGTTGACTTCGGTTTGATTGATTTTAAGCCGCCGAAAATGGTTTCAAGATTCGGGCTCAACTTACCATGTAGCTCAAAAAGTGACAGCTCTTTCGCAATTACTTTTGAAAAATCAATCATTGTCGAATCAGTATGGGACGGGTTGGCATATTTCTTTATAGCCGATTCCAGTTCGTGACGCATGCTCGATGGTGTTGATCCTGAATCGTCATGCATACAGGACAATCCAGCATTCAACTCGGCAGCATCATCATCGGTCTGTCTTTGACAGTCTTGCAACAATCGAACTCCCAGTTCCTTGATGAACTTAATCATTTGCGTTTTCGATGAGCTTTCCAGTTCTGCTGGCACTTGCGTTGACAACGGAAGACCTTAAAGGAACTTCAGCGCTGTTATTATTTCCTTTTGGCGCCGTTCGTTGATTCTTTTCGTAATTGCATCGAAGAGGTCGTTTCCAACTTTGGAGTTACTTTTCTTAAGCTTCGAATACAAGAAACTCAAGCTGCCTTCCACAGACAGCAAAGTAGCATCTCGTCTTCCCAATGCTTCCGAAGCGAGTCTGATTGGCTGATGAGCTTTCTGAAGGTTTTTTTGCAACCTCGAAATCACTGTCCAACATAAGACCTGAAAGGCCTGTTTCGGAAAGTGTCTCTTTGATGCAATCAAAACCGCGAATGAAGTGCTCCAGCATCGTTTCAGTCGAATTCCAACGAGTGTTGACGTCCACACACAGTTGAAGTGGTTTATGTAACATTTTCGTGATTTTTTCTTGAAGCAGTGCATTCTTAACAGGCGATTTTCGAAATAAAATTCACGACTCTTCGAATACGTTTCAGAGACTCTCCAAATCGCGTGGTGTACAAGTCTATAATTGAAATAAATTAGCTGCTTTTTTTAATATGAACATGAACATTTAAATATATTTACCCGAAGAACCAACTTCATCATCGTAGTTATCACTATCCGAATCATCGCTATCTGAATCCTCATTTTCAATTGATACCGGTGGCTGATCCTTGTACAGGACATCGCAAACCCCCAAGTGAATCGCATGGTTGTAACACTGCGGATGAAGGTAATCCGACAATCTTCCAAACTTCGTCATCACTCAAGCTCCGTCAGTCGTTGATGCTACAATGTTTCCATCCTTAATACCAAATTTCCGGACCATATCCTTGACCATTTCCAAGACCTTTTCAGCAGGTAGTGATCCACGAATTTTGCCAAGACCCAGGTTGTAGAATGATCCGTCAGAAAAATGGGCATTCACGTTTAAGTAGCGTTTGTTGCTTAGACTTGTCCACTCGTCCAAAGTGAGGCTAACCAGTTCACCGCTATCGATGCGCTTCACTATTTCGTCCCGCGTTTGCTGCTGAGCGTATCCATAGTATTCGGCGACCAGCTTCATGACGGATGTATTCGACGTTGGCAGAGAATGGTGATTGCATTGATCGAAAATCCGTCCTCTGCTGCCAGCCGAGCTACAATTTCCGCCAGTAACTGACGTTTAACGAACTTGAGCATCGATACTTGTTTCACTGGGACATTCGGTGTGGATGATTTAACTTTCGGAGTAGACTCACTAGGATTTGTGGGGGGTTTGGAATCCATGTCTTGTTCTTCGTGTTCCGGAGCAAGCCACTGGTCGACAAAATTTGCTCGCACTTCCGACATCGTGCTTTTTCTTTGTCATCCGCAATTCTATCGAAGTGTTTCCAAATTTCAGCCATGTCTTTAAAGTAATAGGATGTAAGGCTACATTAGCACAAATTTTGTATTACTACTTACTTTGATGTAACGGCAATCCGAAATTATTCAATGAACACAGAAGCAGTAATCAGTGAATGAAAACAATGTTTTGAATGGAAATGACAGCTTGCGTCGTATTGGCGCGCGTGCATGTGTGTGTGTGTTAAATGTGTAGGCAAAAATGCGAATGCCTGCTAAACCAACACAAAAGGAATGATGCTTTTTCATGAATGATGTATGACAGGATTGTCTAATAATTCATTCTATGGACTGATTATATGGAATTTTTAATACTTATGTAATTTCCCTTTTTATATAACTAACATAAACAGGTCGTTAAAGACTATTAATGGCAATATTTTAATCACATCGATGAACAATACGGGATTGACAAATAGTTCATTTTATAAACTGAATGTATGACATATCGAATATTCCTGGATTTTCCTGGAATTTCTGATGAAAATATGTATCCAGTACCATATTGGCCACATTTGAGTTCGTAATTCTGGTGAAGTGTAAGAAGAGTCCAGTCTCACCATCGGTGGATTAATTCGGGTTTTTCACCTGGAAATGCTCATGATTGTTACGCTAGTTTTTTTTTCCGGAAAACCAACCATATACCGAACGTCTGCAAAGTATTTTTTTAATGCTTAGCTTAGTATCATCTGCGAACGTTACCCGAGCTCAATATATGATGGCACCAATATTGGAAACCTCAGTTATTTCGAATGCCCTGGAGTACAGGACAAAAATTTCAATAGTGGCTAGTAAATATTAAAACCATCGACTTGAGCCTTGAGCCTTTGAAAAGTCTCTCATACGTTAGGCGAAATTGGATTGAATGTTTTTCACTATGTCCCCATAGTAAATCGAGTGCAAAATGCCATACGAACAAGCATTTATAAGGTTGAAATGTTGATTTCTCGGATTTTTTATGTACACTACATGTTACCTCATGCAACTTGCTTTTATTTCCGAATAAACGTGTCGAAATGTGAGACAGTTGTCCATAAAGTGCCCGTGAAAGGTCAAAGAAAAATGTATTAGAAAAACAGCTACATTCCTGCCCACAGCTTCGACAAAAATGTGTCCCAAAGCAAAATGCACAGCATTACAACTTAAAAGTAGTGCTTTTTATTCCGATGATCGATTGCCCCGTGATTCATTTCGTACACTAACAAAGCAAATTTTCGAGCTTGAATATCTCAACGAGCTCCAGCGTTCCATACCTACTTTGAATAACCCTTCGACCGGACATCACCTAAAGTATCTAACGATGAAAAAGCAGTTTTGTTCTGCGAGCTACCGGTGTGCCCCCCCCAGCAGCATTAGTCGCTTTTTCTACACCTGCCTCCTATATCTCATGCCCGCCCCCATCCGGTCCACATTTGCATGATTTGCCTTTATTATGTCCCCCCGACGTTTTCCATTCGCCTTCACAACAAGGCACCCCAAACAGAGGGTAATGTATCGAATCGCAACCCCCCGCATGTCACACAAATTGAGGTAGCTTGACGCGGTAGAATTCCAGTCAGTTTTCTTTTTTCCCGCTCCGTTGTCATTACGAATGTTATTCCGCACGAATGTGTTCATTTCCGCTGAGGAATGTATTTTTTCGCACTCTCATTCGTCGGGTAGTTTGAGATACATGGAGCAGGATGAATTTTGTTGTTATTTTGTATCCAACTCGGAGAGCGAAAAAAAAAACGGTGAGCGTGACCGTCCACGTGATGTTTCGTTCATGCGATTGAAGCAGCAGGCGGTGAATGCATGTGATATATGTGTATTTCTCTGAGGACGGATGGAGCGCAAAATTTAAATTTTTGCGCGCCAACTCTCACTCTCCAATGTTTATGCGGATGAATAGTGCGCTAGAGAAGAACAAGCATGGAGTAGGTGTTTTTTTTTTCTAGCCAGGTGTACCAGCGGGCGGCTGTGTAGAATAGCTATTTTTCAACCAGGGATGCCACTATGGGGGATTTTCATCCAAGCAGGCGGACAAAAATGATTTCATCTTCTTTTTTTTCGAGATTTTATGAGTTCTCTGTAGCTGGTTTGACCAAAATAAATGAATATATCCCTAGTGCGGGGAAGCTAGGTAAGAGATTGTGTGCTCGATCCGATGCCGCCTTTCAAACATGCCCTACGCCCAATTTCAACTACTTCTTTTCACTTTCACAACCTGCCGTGCTCTTACGGACCCCTATCAATACTTTTTCTTCACATCTTTGATTCTAGCAGAAATTGTTGTCCACTCCTAGGGTTGCATGTTGATAAGAAGGATATTTCCAATTTCAAACACAAATTAAATTACTAATGCACATTTATAAACATTTCACGATCAGGTTTAGTTAACTTCTGTGGATTTAAAATGGCCTATAATATAATGAAAGTTTCAATTTTATTACTTGTAGTTTTTTTCAGTTTTCTGCAGTTTGATTGATCAAAGTATATTGCCAATAGAATTAAACAAACATTTCATGACCAGTTATTATTATTATTATTTCGTCCTCAACAACAAGATCGTACAGACTGTACCTATTTTAACTTAACTTATGTAACTGAATAATTCGGTTTTTTAAAATACTCCTGGGCATGTTGAAATCAAGCTCGTCAGAAATGTCATTGAATGACCGAATACATGCGTCAAGAGAATTGTTGTAACCGTAATTGGTTCAGTGATACGGAACAGCAAGCAAGTTGGAGTTCCGAAAACGTCGTGGAGGAATGTTCAGCAGTATCTGCTCAAGATGCGCAGGGCAGTCGATGGCACCGTTAATGACGTCGAATATAAATAAACGCTGCATTTTCACGCGTCTGGCAGACAGCAATTCCAAGCTTATTAATTGGTATCGCTCGGGATAGGGTGGAAGATTGTTTGGATCGTTCCAGTGAAGTAGCCGCAATGAAAATCCTACGAACTTTTTCTGTAGCCGTTCAATTGAAAGAATATACGCTACGTAGTACGGGGACCAAACCAGGGGGGGGGGGGCATATTCTAGGATGCTACGCCCCGGCGTTCAGTAGAGTGTTTTCAAAGCATGTATGTCAGTGAATTATGAAGCATGTCGACGAATGAACCCAAGAACAGAAAATGCTTTGGAAGTCGTAATCCCAACATGCTTATTGAACCTAAGCTTCTCATCGATGGTTACGCCCAGATCGCAGATAGAAGTAACACACTTCAGTGTTTAAATATTCATACTGTACTGGTGATGCACGGGATTACTAGAACGGGTAAAGGATATGATCTTGCATTTCTTGCTGTTATCGCGCATGCCATTATTGCCAAACCAGATCAACATGGTTTTGATGTCCGTCTGTAGAATGGTGCTATCAGTATGGCGCCAAAAATTTCCAGGTCGTCGGCAAACGAAAGTTCAAACGAGGAGAGAAGCAGACAGATCATTCACAAAATTGTTGAATACATGTGGAGTGGACCAAGGACACTGGCCTGAGGTACACCGGACGTGATGCAGAATAAACTCGATCCTGCTGAGTTAACCATTACATACGAAGTACGGTCAGATAGATAAGAAAATATCCACTGCGTCATCCAATTCGGAAAGCCAATGTGTTTTAGTTTATCGACGACAAGACTGTGCGGCACGGTGTCGAATGCTTTCGCAAAATCAACATACACCGCGTCAATTTGCCTTCTCATTACTATTTCTCGTGACAGCGTGGAAACGTAGCACAAACAATTTGTTGTTGTTGTGCAGTGTTCCATGAAGCCATGCTGGCTATCGGAAATTAAGGGTGATGCAACCGTATACCCTGTGCATCAGCTTCTCGAATACTTTGCTTAAGCAGCACAGTAGAGAAACACCACGATAATCTGTCACTCGGTTGACGTTGCCGGACTTGTGAATGGGAACGATAGATACAATTTTCCAAACCCCCGGGAACGTTTCTTCACGTAGCGGTCGGTTGAATAAAACCGCAACACGTGCTGCTAGTTCCGTGCAGTAGTTATTCAGAAGCACTGGTGGAATGCCGTCTGTCCCGGATCCTTTCTTGGCGTTGAGGTCTTCGATGGCTTGCGAGATTTTATCAGGAGAAAATTGGAGATGGGAAGGTTGATGGAATGCGAGGGAATATGGGAATATGACACTTTGCTGAACACACTCTCAAAGAATATGGCGAAGAGATTAGCGGCTTCCAAATTTGAGCTAACATGAGTATCGTGGTAGCTGACGTTGCAAGGTATTCAGGAAGATGATTTCTGTTTCTTCACAAAATCCCAGAAACGTGATGGGGTCTGTTTGACACTGGCCTGGATTCTTGATACGTAGTTTTCGTATGGTTAGCATTACTAACCTGTACGATGATTCAGCATTACGTAGGATGATTCGGTCACTCTTGGACTTTGTGAGAAAGAAGCGGTGTCGTGTTTTCCTTAGTATGTTTCTAAGATGGCGTAGCTTGGACGTCAACCACGGTTGGTTAAAAGTTGATTTAAATGATTGTCTTTTTCGAGGCACAAAATCATTGGAGACTTCATAGAGTTTTTCATAAAAGGCTGACAGTGCATCGTCAATTATTCCAATCCGCAAGATGGTATTCCAATGGGTGTCGGCCAATGCGGTTTTTAACTGGTTGTAATCACACGCGTTGAAATCAAATATAAAATCGTTGAAATTATCATCTATCGCAACAAAACTATTGTCGCTCAAGTCAATGAGTAAAACAAAAGGCGTGTGATGGTTGTCGATCCGGCTCAGTGGGGTGGGGAGTTTGAACAGGTCCAGATGCTCCGGTAATCTTACAAATGCAAGATCAAGGAGTCTTCCATGGGTGTTCAAGAAACTGTTGAACTTGCCATAAGCCCGCAGCGAACATGGTTACAATGAGAGATTGTTCTTGATCGGAAACAACGTTCGACGGAATGTTACCGTTGACTTCGTCGTCCATTTGCCATCGCATGTGTGGGAGGTTGAAGTCACCTAATGACAAAACGATATCGGCGCTGTTTGTGAGATGCTGAACTGCTTTTGTAAGGGCAGAACAAAGATCAGCGTCTAAGTTCAGGGGAAGATAAACAGCAATGATGTAGAGCGAACGATGTGTCGATCTTACGCAAACTGCGACTAGCTCAAGTCGTCCACAATCCATCAATGGAATCGCCTCGCAACGAAGGTGGTTTTTTATTGCAATCAAACCCCCCCCCCCCCCCCATTATTAGTTTTTTTATTTAATACAGTATAAAATAACAACACAAAGTCGAGGAAAATTTTACACCAGTTTAATTCCCCCCCCCACCAAATTCCCCGAAAAAAAAAAAAGTTTTTTAAAAGGGCTGGACTAAATTAATTAAAAAAACTTAAAAAAATTTCCAAACTTCCTTGATTTTTCTTGATTTTTGTAGTGTTTTGTAGTTGATATGATAAAAATACATTTTTTATTGTAATTTTAAGACATGGTCTGGTATTGAAATAGGCCATACTTCATGGTAAGTCGAAATAACTGTTATTACACATTGATTGTTGTTTTTTGTATTCTCCCAAGCGCGGAAGTAACGATCTTTGATGAAGTTTGTCAGAAGCAGATAATTTCTCATCTCCATGCAAAGCGCTAGGAGTGGACAGTAATTTATTGCTAGAACGAATAGACATGAAGAGAAAGTAGAAGTAAAGAAGCCCGACCGGTTGCATAACCTTTTGCCAGTCAAGGGGATTTCCTCCTCTTGCCTATCCTGCATGGGGTAGTATGGTAAAGGGCTAAGTGCCTGATCGGATACTACCGTTCAATAATGCCCTCCGCTCGTTTTCAAACTTGATCTTTCAATTTTCAAAGCCTGCCGTTGCCCTATACGGAACTATCAATACACTTTCTCTTCATGTCTATTCGTTCTAGCAATAAATTACCGTCCACTCCTAGCGCTTTGCATGGAGATGAGAAATTATCTGCTTCTAATTTTTTAATTAATATCTTTTTTTAAAAAAAAAAAAAAATTAAGAAAATTAAAAAAATAAAAAAAAAAAAAAAATATTTATTTGAATAGACAATTAATAAAAAAAAAAAAAAAAAAAAATTTTATAATTTTTTTTACAAAAAATATAATTTATTAAAAAAAAAAATTTTTATTTTTTTTTTTTTACACCAAAACAAAAAAAAAAAAATTAAAAAAAAATAGCAAATATCATTCTGTTTATGTTAAATCAACTACAAATTCTTCTTCAATTTCATCAACAGCGTTAAGCAGTTCTTTCAATGCATTGCAGTTAGTAGTATCTGCCATTGAACTGTCTGTAGAGTCTTAAGATATCATAAAACTTTTCACTATATCTAGATAATCCTGATAAGATAATATCTTTTTCTGCCACCTTTTTGCAATCCAAATTGAACTGATGTATGGGTCTGATTCATTCAGGGCACGAATGAAGACATCATGTAAGTTGTCTACTTATGATCGTTTTCCAGCATGATGGGTTCGAAATGTTTTTAACTGCTTATATGACATTCAGCTGCCTCTTCTGCTAATATACCAAGTGGTGCTGGTGAATGCATAATTATATCTCCCGCATGAGCGAGAACTTAATGTACGGTTGCGGGGATCTTATACCAATCCTACGATGCAAGATAAAGGCTGTAATTCTTCATCGATGTTCAAAACACTGCTCAGAAGTTGTGGATTTGAGAATGCACGGTGACAAACCTTTCCTGTAGTATTGGTACCTGCTCCACCTGATCTTGGTTGATCTACTGTTATTCCAACAAATCGCAATAAAAACAAAAAAAAATTAAAATTGAAAAAAATTGTTTGGATTCAATTGGAAAGATTTGAAAAATTTGAAGACTTTTGTTGCTACTAGCTAAACCCGGTGCAAGCGGTGCTAAACTTGCAACTGAATGATTTTTTTAATAGAACTGGCACGTTTGTGATTGTTTTTCGGAATGAATTTTTTTCATGACTAAGCAGGGGTTCAAACTTATATCAGCACTTATTTTTATTTTTATTATTATTTTATTTTATTTATTTTACCACCTCTGGGCTGGTTAATCTCTCGTCCCAAGCAACACACAAGTTTTGTAACGGTTGGGAATATTTTGATATGACTGGATTTCGTTATATAGAAGCTTACTCAACATTAAATCACGAAGATATGTTACTCGGGGTAATAGACACTCTTTTTTGGTATTTTCGTAACTTGTCCGGGGGTAAGATTCGAACTCGTGACTTTGGCGTGAGAGGTATGGATGTTAACCACTACGCTGGGGTCAGCCCCCCCCCCCCCCTCTATCAGAACACGCTTTTTACCCGAGAAGTACACATTTTGTGTTTTAGTAACCTGGATAATTCTCATGTTTGGTAGGAATTTGTGTTTCATTTGTATAGGAGCCCTCCGTTCCAGAGCGGGGTGGTTTCTCAAGACACTTTACAATCATTGCCATCAAAACCCCCCAAATGCCAAATTTGGTTCCATTTGCTTGATTAGTTCTCGTGTTATGCAGAAATTTGTGTTTCATTTGTATAAAGGACCCAAAAACCCCCCCACCCCCCTTCAGAAAGTGGAAGGGGTCATGAACTACCATAGAAACATTCTTGCCTTCAAAAACCCCCACATGCCAAATAGTTCCCGAGTCATGTAGGAATTTGTGTCTCATTTGTATGAGAGCCCCCCTTCCTGAGAGAGAAGAAGTCTCAAACAATCATAAGAACCTTCCCCAGCCCCAAAAATCCCTGCATACAAATTTTCACGCTGATCGGTTTAGAACTTTCCGAGTCTATAAGGGTTAGAAAGACAGACAGAAATTCATTTTTATACATAGATAGATGAATCCTGCCTTCAAAACCCCCCATATGCCAAATGCGGTTCTATTTGCTTGATTTTTTCTCGAGTTATGCAGATATTTGTGTTTCATTTGTATGGGAGTCTCCCCTTCCAAAAGGCGAAAGGGTTTCAAATCACCTTAGAAACATTTCTCGCCTTCAAAAACATTCACATGCCAAATTTGGTGCTATTTGCTTGATTTGTTCTTGAGTTATGGAAACATTCGTGTTTCATTTGTATGGAAAACTCCTCTATCAGAAGACGGAGGGGTCTCAAACCACAATAGAATTATTTCTTGCCTTCGAAAACCTCCACATGTCAAATTGGGTTCCAGTAACTTGATAAGTTACTGGGTTCCGAGTTATTGAGAAATTTCAGTTTCATTTGTAGGAGAGCCCCCCCGTCCCCTGTCGCCGTCTCGAATGAACTAAAACGTCTACAGCAGACGTACAGGTTAAAGAGACGTTAATATAATGAACCCCCCCGTCCCCCTTCTACACAGAGTAGGAGTCTAGAACCATTTTTTGCTTCCAGAAAATTCCACATGTAAAATTTGGTTCCATTTGCTTGAGTTCTTGAGTTATGCAGAAACTTCTGTTTCTTTGAATCGGAGGCTCCCCTTCCAGAGAGGGGAGGACTCTCAAACCACCACACAGTCATTTCTTGCTTCTAAAAACTCTCATATGCTATATTTGGTTTCCTTTGCTTTATTAGTTCTCGAGTTTTGCAGAAATATGTGTTTTATTTGTATGGGAGCCCCCCCCCCCTTTCAGAAAAGGGAGGGGTCTCTTACTATCTTAAGAACCTTCTCTGGTCCCAAAAACCCCTCCATACAAAATTTCACGCCGATCGGTTCAGTAGTGTCCGAGTCTATAAGGTTCAGACAGACAGACAGAAATTCAGTTAGGGCAAGTGCTCTAATGTGGGTCTATGGATCTAGGATTCGGCCTATGCTTGAAGTTCGAAGTAAATGTAAATTCACTATTTTTACCCTTTAAGTATTAAATATACAGTATTACTGTCTTACTGACATATCAATATGAAGGCAATTTTTAACGATAGGCTGAATTCTAGAGCCATAGACCAACATTAGAGCACTTTCCCCTAGATAGATTTTAAGTTTTCTAGTGCGAATTGTTATTTTTTCGTTGAAACGGTTTTTTGTAATTTGATGACTATTTTGTGAATTTTTAATGCTAAATGTTCATTAATTAGTGCCAGTATCAAATATAGTAATTTCTTTGTTAAAAAAATAGCGCTTTTTAAAAGTTGGTCGATATGTATTTATGTATGTTTATAAGCAATATTCTATGGTTACATACTTTACAAAATAAGGCTTAAATAAAGGGAAAAAATAGAATACACTTCTGGCCTTGACATTTTCCACAGTATCCAAAAATAAAAAAAAATAAAAACACTCCATTTTCATTGGTCACAAGTGGTCACAGCAAATCACAATAAAACTTGTTAGTTAAGACATAGAACTTGAGCTGGAACCAGTTTTTAGCCTGGAACTATGCGAGACAAAAAGTTGCTGGTCAAGAAAATGGAAATTTCATTTATTGAAAACGTAACATCACTGCAGTTCACCAACAATAAGGTGATCGATCATTAGGTTGAAATGTTGAAGAATATTGAAGCCTTCAAACAATTTTTAAAATCGTCTTGCCTCGTTTAGTGCAAGAAACTATGCTTCTATAATACTTATAAATTCAGTGCGCTACGCGTTTTGTTCTCCAAAAGAACGTTTCTGTCATATATCGTGTACACACAAGAAGTCAAATCAGTTTAGGAGAAAAAGAAAATTTCCTTTATGTAGGCACCCGTTTTCGTTTTCAAAAGAATACCGGCAACCCTTCCAGAACGCTTTCTTCGCCGGCAGCACCCGGCAAACCTCTTCTCAGCGTGTGTTCATTTTCCGCTTGTTCGATTCGCTCGTTAAAAACAGAGACACCGTAGAGCAGAGGTTCAGCCGTTATGGTTTTGTACTCCCTCGCACGATACAGAAGCGCCGAGTCGCCATATTCACACATGGAGAGAACTGGTGACCACATCATCGGGCAAGGTGTATTCAGTACTGGCCCGACAAAGCTCAGAAAAATTTCTGTTTCTGTTATTAGTTATCACACCGCGGGCCGACGTCGCGACCGCATCATATTCAGCCTCGGTTTGGTCTTACTAACTTGCGAGCTATCAAACCGCACCACCAGCCATGGCTCTTAGTTGACTGCCGAAGTCAGACCGGAACGGTAACGCAGCGTGAATTTGGCGACGCGTGGTTTATCGGCCGGCACTGGAAGGTGCGCGTGCGAAAGTCTCATAAAAACAATGACGCCCCAGTCGGTACGCATCGCAATGTCAAGCGTCCCGTGCGACAACGACCACGACGGCGTCGAGCAACGGATCAATTCAGCATAAATTTGCTTGATGGATTTTCGGACGGTTCGAGTGAAGGAATGCCAATAGTGTTTCAGTGTGTTGTGGAATTGAAGCAAGGTGAAACCACACTTTTGAAGTAAGTGCATTAGATGAAAGGGAAAATAAGAGTCATTTTACTGTGCTGGCCGAGAGAAGAACAAACGTGACGACAGTGAACGGCCTAGGCTTGCATGTGTATATGATAGGAAGTGATTAATTGACCTGTCAAGAAGAAACAACGAGTGTCTAGAGAGGAAGTGACCCCCTTTTCAGTGGACGGCGAATGTACCGCAGGAAGAGGCGTGCTGAAGGAGGAAGATTTTAATTCAAACTTAGCAGTCAAGATAAAGAGTGGAAGATTCCGCGGAATAAAAAATGTGATGTTCTATGTTTTGGTATTTTTGCACATTCGTTGGCGAAAGAGTGTAATTCGGCGGTTGAAACCAGAATCAGTGAAAACAGTTGGTTTGTTCTTGGTTCATCAGATTTTTGCAGATCATCTTCAAATAGTTTAGTGGGTTAAAAACATAAAGGTAAGAGAAATGCAGATTTGACTAACAGTCTAACCTATTAACTTTTTTTTTTGAAGGGACTGTGGGAAGCTACAGGGGTGTTAAATAAAATTCTAAATTTAGGGGATATAACAAAAAATTTAATGATTTTAAACACTATTAATTTTGAAACCGCATGGAAAATTCTCAAGCATTAGACAAAATGAGGACTTTACTCTCCATACATTTGCAAAGAAACCATTGCCATTTCCGAATACAGACTACTTCTGGAGGCCTCAGAGCAACTGTGAGTATGTCCCCTGTTTCAAACATTCTTAGATCCGTTATGTAAGTTTGGTAGCCTTGGTCAATCGGCACTCCATCACCAGGCGCAACTACCATCGAGTCTATGGAAAACGATCCCAGCTAAGCGTAGACGACAACTTCGACAACGGTGCAGTCGCCGGAGATGGTCAAATCACGAACTTAATTGTTTAGCGCCTTAAATATTAACTTTATCAAAAAAAATTACGAATTTCACGCCAACTCCTCCAGTGTTTGGCAGCACCCTCTCAGAATCCAATTAAACTTCGTGGGTGTGTAGGCTATGTCTTTTCAAGCAACTTTGCATACTTTGTTTTTTTCAAAATTTATCTAGACTACCATATGGAAAAGGGCTTAAGTTTTTTGATCGTTTTGTATGGATGGATGTATTGTATGGATGACTTTCAGTAAATCGTCTGACCTTTTATGAAAAATAAAACGTAGAAAATGTAAAATCGATTCTTACACGCTAAAAAAAAAAAAATTAAAATTTAAAGTCAATTTGCCAAAAATATCTTTCATGGAATTAGACGAAATTTTTTCTTAATAAAGGCAATATAATTGTCTTAAAGTTCGCCACACAATGAAAGATGGGCACTCTTAAGGAAAAACAATTTTTCCATGTCAACATAACTCAAAAAAGACAAGACTTACAAAAAAGTGAAGTATGGGTGACTTTTAGAAAATTGTCTGAGCTTTAATGAAAAAAAAATTAAAAGTTGTAAAATCGATTTTTACAAGCTAAAAAAAAATATTTTAAAATTTAAAGTCAATTTGCAAAAAATTGCTATCCTTAAATTAGACCACATTTTTTTTAAAAAGAGGCAATATAATTGTCTACAAGTTCGCCTTACAGTGCAAAATGGGCACTTATAAGGAAAAAAAGTTTTTCTAACAACAATGTTTTCAAGTCAACATAACTCAAAAAGAACAACACTTACAAAAAAGTGATGTTTGGGTGACTTTCAGAATATTGTCTTAACTTTTATCAAACAGAATGTAAAAATTGTAAAATCAATTCTTACACGCTAAAAAAAAAAAATATTTTCAAATTTAAAGTCAATTTGCAAAAATTGGGTATATTAGAATTGAACGAATTTTTTTTAATAAGGGCAACATTATTGTCTAAAAGTTCACCATAAATCACGAGATGGGCACTTTTGAGAAAAGAAAAAAGTTTTTCAAACAACAAAATTTTCATGTCATATTTTTACCATGTTGGCGCAACTCTTTATACAATTTGGTCCTAAAACTTCACAGAAGCCAATTTAATTTAATTATAATGACAATTTCAATTTTTTAAGGGTCTTTGAATGTTTGAAAAATCAAGGCTATCATTTGGAAAGGGCTTATTTTTAAAATATGATTTTTTTTTTAAACTTTTGTGAAAATACAATTATACCAGGTGGTTGATCCTGTTCATCACCAAAACTTTGAAATATATTACAAGAAGGACAATAAATTGGAAAACAAAAGCTTTATCATAATATCTGAAGTATTGACACATGACTCAATAGCAGTTCAGTTGTTTATATCAAAATTGCTAGATTTCATTAAACAAAATTCAATATATTGCTCAAAAATTATTTGCATGTCAGATGGAGCAGCGGCCCATTATAAGAACAAAAAGAACTTTGCCAGCTTGTGCAATTTCAAGTCCAAGTATGGATTGGAAGCAGACTGGCACTTCGTTGCAACGTCTCATGGGTCTATTTGATGCTATTGTTGGTACTCTCAAGCGAATGGCAAAGAGAGCATGCCTTTTGCTCAAGACTATGGAAACACAATCAAAACTCCTCCTGAACTATATGACTGGGCAGTTGAACAGTCAAATGAAAGTGATTAAAAAGTTGCTTCATTTCAGCTGAACAGTATGCAAAAATGTCAGATGAACTTGAGGAGTTATATAGCCACGTAATGACAATACCTGGTACACAGGTTCATTGCTTTGTACCTCTTTCAGAAAATCAAATTTCAGCTAAAAGGTTTTCGGGTGCAAAGGATAATCTAAAGAAATTTTCTTTGTACATGAAAGATTTGTAAACAAAATATATGAAGCTATGTTAATTACTAATACGTGAAAATGTTCATATAAAAAATAACGTTTGCATTTAAAAAAATAGACTTTTTTCGGATGGTGATAAGAAAAAAGCGATGACAGATAATTGCTCTTGTTAATTTCCCATGGAAGGTAGTTATTCAAGCTTTACTTGCAAAAAAATTCTACTTTTCGTGACAAAATTTTTGGAATAGATCTTACGATTCAGGTTGGCCCAGAAATTCTCGATGAGACGCAGCTTAGGGACGTGGGGCGGGTTCGCCGACTTGGGTACCACATCGATATTCAGCCGCTTCATCTCCTCCAACGATCGCTTCGAGTAGTGGGCCGACGCCAGATCTGGCCAGAAAACCGCGTCCTCGCCCTTATGGTATTTCTTGATGAACGACGCAACTTTCGGCAGGTATTTCGTACTATAAATTTCCCCGTTCACGGCCATTCCGGAGCGAAAGAAGAGCGGCTTTGACATCCCCTTCTCACTGATTGTCAGCCACAGCAGCACCTTCTTGGGAAACTTGGTGAGTGAAATGAACTTCACCTCGGAGCTCACTTCCTTCGTGGGGGAAGTAAAATAAGAAGTGCCCTGCCAGTCGTTGCCATCCAGGGTGAGATAGGTCTCATCGTCCATCACCACCACCACGTCGCGATTCGCCGGGAATATCGAGTTGACCATCTTATTCAGCCGCTGCCGCTGCGTGCAGCGCCTGCGAGCTCCGAACTCAGTGGACGCGACTGCCGCTTCCGGATATGTAGGCTTCCCCAAACCGCAGCCCTTTTTTATTGCCGCCGCAGCGAAATCGCGGCTAAAAAATCGCCGCGATGAGACGACACGGCGGCTTATGAGAGTGCACAAACCGACGTGATTAAAAAACGCATCGCGTCGGTTTGTGCGCTCTCATAAGTTGCCATGTAACTCCCATCGTGGCGATTTTTTCGCCGCGATTTCGCTGCGGCAGGGGCAAAAAAAAACGCTGCAGTTTGGGGAAGCCTTGTATGTTCATGTTCGAGAGGTATTTTTTCACTGTTTGGCAGGTTGAACTGACCTCCCGGCGAAGCGCACGCAGCGATGTGGCCATTTTTCCCTCGGTCTTCCTCTTCAGCATCCTTTGGAACTTCTTGTCGCTCAGGGTCGTCGGCCGTCCGGAACTGGGCTTTCTTTCGATGCTCTGATTGTTGTCTAATAGTGTCAAGATGTTGTAGATGCCGGAACGGGCGAATCTTGCCGTTCTTTGAACGCGCACACTTCTGAACGGAGTTGGTTCACCGTTTTTGCCATCACGGTCAGGAGTTCGACTGATAGAGCTGTCAAATTTTGTTTGCTCATTCATGGGCTACTATGATTATACGATGATGGGGAAGAACGGTCAGTGCGGGTGAATGTAAACCCATGAAAAATCGGCAATTTTCGTCCATTTTTTTTAAATGCAAACGTTATTAAAAACGGTGATCTAATTTGTCACTATTGGTTTCTTCAGACCCACTTATTGCCGGTTTGCGGCGTAAGCCGCCAAAGAAGGACAAAGAGTTTTCGGAAGATGCACAGTATATGCTAGATATTTCATACAGTGATAACGATACAAATAATGAATAATTGTTCTTTAGGTCTAGATATATTGATTCAATTAATGTAGATAATATTGTATTGTTTTAAAGTACGCGGTAGCAAAGTTATGTTTTTGTCGAATAAAAGAAAAAAGGCTCCAAATTAAATTCAATACACTTTCACACTCATGATATCGAATAGATCCGCTCATAGCATTATACACGATGTTTGGGCATGAGACGTGTGTCCGCGCGTTTTGTTCCAAAATTGTTGAATTTTCTTCAAAAAGAGCAACGCAAAACTGTCGCTATGGAAATGCTCACAATGAGTGATACGGACATCCAGCACATCATAACTGGCGACGAGACTTTTGTCTATGACTACGACGTCGAAACAAAAGCTTCCGAAATGAGTCGAAGCCCCAAAAAACCACGTTAAAGTCAATCGAAAATCAAGGTTATGCTGACTGTTTCCTTCGATAGCCAATCAGCGTGGTGCACTCTGAATTCCTTCCGGAAGGTCAGTCGGTCAATGCTGAATATTATTTGGGCGTTATGAAGCGTTTGCGTGAGAATATTCGACGCAAAAGGAAAGAATTGTGGGACAACAAGTCATGGTTTTTGCATCACGATAATGCACCAGCTCACACATCACGTTTAGTTTGCTTATAAGCAATGTAGGATTATATTTCAATATTGTGTTTGGTGGCATTATGGTAAGATAAGCCATTTATTTCAGAAATTATCCAACCGGACTCTTTGATCACTTCAATTGCTATCTTTGAAATGTTACTAGAACAGTTTAATGAAAATAATACTACAACATGTCTTATAAAATAATATCTTTTATTGAAATTTTATCTTTGATATTTACAGTGATCTATTCTGTTTTTAGCTCTTTCAGGACTAGTAGGTTACTAATACATATCTTGAATCATTGAAGTTTAAAATTTGAATATATTAGCACTTTTGTCTATAATGATATCTTAATTTTTGGTGTACAAAATATACTAAATATTAAATAATATAACGAGGAAAGAGAGAGACCATCAGGGCACCCAAATCGACCGATTTGGATAGAGAGCATGGGACTGCCTCCATCCTATTGTTAACATTTCGCGGAACGAGGGCTGGCTCTTCGACCCCACCTATAGGGTTTATTCTGTCAATCGAGGGCTTGATTCTATTGCTGTGAATGTGAACTTGCTTTTGGAAGGAGATTCTCTTCCCTGTATTCGCGGGTTTCGTGTAAGGGGCTCTGCTTACGGGCCCGCCCAAACGTATTTGGCCCTTCATGCAGGAGCTTGATGATCACAAACAATAATAGAATCCTGATCAAATTGTTTTTTTTTTCAGATTATTCCACTGCTATGGAAAGTTACCTTGCTACAATAGATGGTGCACACTTAAAAATTATGAGTTTTACACGAGACGTAATTCATGTTTGTAAAAAGTCAGGAAACGTTAAGAAAGATTCCGTGTAAAATTATGTCTCTCAAAACTGACACATACGCAATACGACAAAACATGTGTTTGATTGAATTTATTTTCTCATCTCTTTCAACTCATTCTTATGTGCTACAAGACGTTTGCATGTGTTGGTCTCAGGGAAAGAAATTTATATGACATTTTGGTAGTGTGTTGTATTACATAATCAATCAATAATCATAAATAAATGTTGCATCATATTTCTGCTGGTGTACATGTATAATAATATCAAATTAAATATGCATAGCATAAAATGTTTATAACGTATGGAAAATCATACAAAAAAACCAAAGAAAATTTTATGAGAATTAAAAAAAAACGAACAAAAGTTCTATAAAAGACACCCCAGCTTTTTTAATATGCTTATAGATGTTAAAGAAAAATGTCATCATGCCTATTAATTAACAAGGAGAGAATATATTATTCCTAAAAAAAACTCGCTTAGCTCAATACAGGGCACTTAGACTTTTGGAATTACCCCTTCTACACACTGCTGAATTAATTCGCCATAATGATGTTTATTTAATGAGTGATTGTTTGTTGGGTAAGGCTCACCCCAATACAATAATCCAAACTAATATCCTTCTAATGAACCTGAACAGCCCTCCAAGAGTCCGAATAAAGTTCGCTAGACATACTGGAATATTGTTACTATGTAAAAATATGATATGTTTAATAGAATTACTAGACTTTTTAATGTAAAATGAGAACATAATACTACAAAAACAGAAATTTACACTCCTTAGAAGAATGCGAAAAACAATTCGACGAAAACGTCAGACAATAGAAAAATTATCTGTTTCCATTATTAAAAAAAGACTGAAAGCCAAAGAAATCATTTAAGCATACGATCTTCAGTTGAAACAATATATTTATAAGGTGACGATATGTACTCATATATATTCAATAAATCCTCTGAAAGGTCAACAGTCATTATTTTATAACTCTGTAATCCTCTAGGTAATCCATACTGTCTTGAAATTTAAAACTTGAAATAGGTGACGAACTAGCCCAGGAGGCTATAAGTAACCATAATAAAGAATTAAAAAAAAAACTTGAAATCTACGGTAGTAACATAAACTTTTTGAGCTATACAAAGTAACGTCTCGTGTTCAGCATATTCAGTGAATATTTTCGAACGTAAAATAAAAAAGGAAATAATCTTATGTTGGTCTTGGCCATCCAAACTGTCCTGACGCTCAAAGTTTAAGGTTTACAGTTGTAACAGTAAGATCAAGGCAATATAAAGTTACAATAAATATTACATATTCAAATAATATGTTTAAATGTCAACAAACATTATAGAGTAAAATTACATGTTCAAGGTCATTAAAACTATCCTTAATATCAGAACAAAAGACCTACAGTTGTAACCAAAGCTTTCTGGGCTTACAATGCTACCATGTGTATTGAAACATATTCATTGAATACCTTGGAAAAACAACAAACATTATGAGAAAATATTCGGATGTTCTCGATTATCCAAACCATCCTGGAGTTCAAAACTAAACATCTACATCTGTAATTGTAGCTTTCTAGATAAAAAGAAGTTACAATATGCATTTGACCAAACTAAGTGAGTCTTCTGGAAGGTCAACAGATATCATGATATATCTAAGAAAGTTCTAGGTCACCAAAATTGCCGTTGAGTTCAGAAGAAGAACTTTGTTGAACAAAACATTCCTCCAGTACAAATATTCTCGTTCCATTCAATTTCTAATCATACGATCATCGGTCTGGATATTACCGATACAGCAATGGTTTATTCGACAAAGATGTAGGTAGTTATAGTCAAGCACAACAATTTCATTGTATATCATATTTAGATGTTCATCTTCTGATATATGCTATCCCTTGACGAATGGAGTGATTTGATGGGGAAATTGTAGTCCGGGAAGAATGATTTTTTTGGATGCATATTAAAATTTTTTTCTAATGACCACTTTTGAAAATTTTCGTGGATTTTGGCAGTTCGAATGACAAAAATATCCCAATTTTCATCGGATACATGCTTTTTGATCGGCTCAGAACATTCGTTGATTTTGTATGAATACTATCATAACTTTTAAGTGAATACGCTACTTTACAACATAACCCAATCCTAACTTCAAATTTGGACAAACTGAATCCATCAAAACAAAAAAAGGCCATTTGATAGGAAACAAAATGATATTCTCCGACTTCCTTTGCCAGTCTGGCTCCTAATAATTCACCCATAAGTTCCAGACGAAGTACGGATACCGTCTTTAATGGTGTCACTTTAGCTTTAGCCATCACTAATGTGCAATACACTTTGCCATGCATCACAGCCCGGAATGAAAATTGCGTTTTTCGAATTCGTTTAAACGCACTTGTAGTTTTATTTATCAAATCGAATTCACAGTTCAAAAATCAACAAAAACAATAGTTAATACTTCTTTGCTTCCGTTTTCTGAATAGTTTCGAAAATTCTTTGTTCGGCATTGATTTCACCAGCTTCTGCAAGTTTTTATCAGGTATCAAGCTCCAAAGCTTCGCTTACGGCTGACTCACGAACTATTTTAAACTGTCTTCCGCCGTTGTAAACCTGTCGTGCCAGGATGCTCCACAAGTTCTCGATAGATTTTGATCCGGACTACGAGCTGGCCAATCAGAAGACTGATGTCTCGTTCAAAAACCATTTCAAAATTCTTTTACATAAATTCTCATTATCCTTTAAATACAAATTTTCCCATAACTCTTCATAAACAATCAAAACATCTTTCAAACTCCAATACTTTTCCAAATTCATCCTTCAAATTCAATATCTTTCCATATCAAAAACCCCAAACATTAATCCACCTCCAAATTCCTCTCAACTTAACCTCAATTTCCTCAAATCTCCAATAATATGCGGATGCAGTCTGGGGAATCCAAATGAATTTCTTCTCTCAAAAAAATAACATTTTCCATTCCTATCCACACTTATTTTTTTTAGCGAATAGTCTATCTAGCGTTAATGTGACCAATTGACATATTGGTTTCTTTTTTTACTTTCTTACTTTTACTTTACATCCATTATCACCATTTCGTATAATCTGGATGCAACACGATTGGTAATCTTCGAATTTCCCTTTTTTCTTTTTTTTACCCATACTTCTTCCTTTTTTCACATTCCTATTCTCCTCCATCTTATCCCGCACTCAATTTCCATCTCTCACCCACTTTTATTCTCAACCATATTTCTCCACTCTTAAATACTTTCCATTACCCATTTTCCAAAACAACAACAACAACTACCCCAACCAAATTCAAACTCTTTTATCACACTATACATTAAATATACAATTCCAAATAACATACATATACCTCAATCACTTTCTTATTCTTTAAACAATTTCCCCTCTAAAATCACCTTTTTTGGATTTTTTCAGAGATCACAATGGACTTTTCAAAAACGTAACTACTGATAGGCTTTAGTAAACTGTATTTGACTTTTGTTTCGATCTTTTGTATTGGAAATAAACCCAAAAAGGAGGGGAAACATGCCTTCGATGGCCCAAATTTCATGATTTTTGTTGAGTAGTCTACTTCTAGCCTTGAAATAGACCAATGACCATATTGGATTCATAGACAACCCGAATACCCCGGAAGAACCCTCTAGGAGGGGACAAAAACGAATTTTCACTGAAACATGCCTTTCGTCGGCTCAAATTTCATGATTTATCATAAATAGTCTATGACCAACTTGTGCTGTTTTCATTATGGACAAACTAAACGTTATCTCAATATTCGTTTCAAAGAGCATATTGCAGAATTCACTAAAGCAACAAATACACTGATAAAGGGCTCATACACAATTTTAAATCAAAAGTAGCTGAACATATGTTCAACGAAGAACATGTTTTAAACTTAAATAACATACAAATTTTAAGACATATCACAAACCCTTGGAAACAAAATGTAACGGAAAGCATTGCATCCACAAACCAAATTTCAAAAAATTGCTTAACAAGGATCAAGGAAACGGGTATTTGTGGCTGTTTATATTTTTACCTACATCACTTAAACAACTCACTACAGTACACAACACCAATTTGACTACCTTCAAACGAAGTAGAAATTAGTAACCTTGCAGACAACAAACAACCTTTTAGGTTACAACCCCCAACCACCCCCCCCCCCCCCCCCCACACACACACCCTACCTGATGCATTGAGGTACCACCAAACCTACTATAAATACTAGACCTACTGTGGTGTTCCCTTCAAGTCGAGCACTCGACACTGAAGAAGTCTGTAAGTCGCAGACGAAATAGGACTATCTGTCAAAAGATATGCTTTCTCTAAGGAATTTGCTTGCGTTTACTAGTGATATTTTGAAACAAATGTTTCAGTATTTTATTTTTTATTTTTAAAAGTGATCAAATGAAGTACTCGAGAGACGCGACGCGAATCAAATGAAGTGTTAATTTTAAATTCTCCTAGTTTCCCAATCATGATTTTGAAAAACATTGTCTTCGGAGGACATTTTGAGGGTGTCTGATCATACTGGCCATTTTAGGAGGCCATGCGGGATTCAAATTCCTCCGGGCAAGTGGCCATATTTAAATCATTACCAAAACCTGGCTTGCGACGTATGAAACTTCATGATTTAGCAAAAGTTTGTCTTTGGATCAATATAGATCAATATCCTTTTCCACCCAAGCTGAATCCAGATTTCCGATGCTCGATGTATCGGATTCGAAGTCACTCAACATTTTGTACGAAAATAATTCACACTATCGAACAAAACAAAAACGAAAACGAAAATCCGTTTCAACCGCGAAAGCTGTTTTGACATTAGCTCTTCTATTTATGCTTGTCTCGGCTAGTGGTATATGCCCCAACTCAACTATTTGAATACGGCCCAAAGATTCGACTACAGCCACCATTCCGGAGGAAACCGAATTCCGCAGGACCTCCCAAAACGGTCAGTATGGTCAGACACCCTCAGAATGTCCTCCGAAGACAAAGTTTTGCAAAATTATCAAGTTTGATGTGTCGCATGCCAGGTTTTGAAAAAGGTATGAATAGGCAATTTTTCCGGAGGAGCTCGGTTCCCGCAGGGCCTCCCTAAGTGGCCAGTATGGTCAGACACCCTCAGAATGTCCTTCGAAGACAAAGTTTTGCAAAATCATGAAGTTTGATATGTCGCAAACCAGGTTTTGGAAATATTTGAATATGGCCAATTCTCTGGAGGAACTCGGATCCCACAGGGCCTCTTTTAGCGGCCGGAAAGTTCCAAAATCATCAAAATACCTTCTGATGACCTATTTTTGCTAAATCATGAAGTTTGATATGCCGCATGCCATGTTTCGCATCGAAACATGATTTGTCCTCCATCCCTGGACAGGTATATTACTTACCCCAGTACTCCCACCTAGGAAACCGAAACTACGGATACTGTTGGAATAACCAGTACAGATCCACAAGCTTGGATAGTTTTGTGATCTATTGCAGAAAATCGCATCAAAATCCGGTAGCAAACGATGGAGTATCATTAATTTTAAATTTGAATTCGGGAGAGATTTGCGAAATGGGCGAATCTGCTTTTGTAAACAAACATTTCACAGGACTTTTTTTAGCGAACAAACGCAAAATTTTTAAAACTAAGACCAAACTTGGCTAGAGGAAGCCTCCTTTAATCCGATTGTGGTCTTAGTTTAAGAAGAAATTTAGCTTTTATTCGTGAGAAAAAGTCGATGTTTGTTTACAAAAGCAGATTCGCTCATTTCGCCAATTTCTCCGAAAATGTTTCTATCTCAGAGGGGTAGGGGACGTACGTGTTAAAAGATTTATTTTTGAACAAGTTTGCAGAACAAAGTTTCTCTGTTACTCTGCGAGCCGAATGTTGACAGCAACATTTAATCACGGGTCTTATATGATCCATCCGTATTGAATCGGTTAAAGATGCTAGCTTCAAAAAAAAAAATCTGCTCTCAAAACAAAACAAACACTGATCACTAGAAGCATGAACCTGGCGGGCTTTCATTTTCCTGTAGCTAACATCGACACAGCAAAAAATAGTTAAAATTACATGTGATGTAAAACGTTCGAATGTTAAAAATGTATCAATGTAATTCATAGCTCTATTAAATTTTATATAAACAATCATGCATATACCTGGAGCATTAATAAACATTGAAAAATACGTGTATCTTCATTGAAACATACATTAGCACACTTAGTAAGAATAATAAATCACATAGCACTCGTCTTTCAATGCATGCTAATACGACTTTACATGTATCGTGCAAATATAGATCTTCTTTCATTCAAGCTCATCGAATAATATAGCCTCAAAGTTGATTTTCTTGGTCAGCTGTCATTCACCATCCGTAAGTAGAAGAAACTGTTGTTTGTGAATGTGGATTTGTGGGAAACTAAAAATCCGGTAATAAACTTGGTTCTTTGCTAAAAAAAAATAATTAGGTAATTGTCATCCCGTGTGCCGTGACAACAGAAATTATAATATTAATTAGTGTAGAGTCCAACTGCACATGGCGGAACTCATAAAAAAAATTGTGAATTCCACAGTAAGTTGAAATCTGCTGGAGTTAACTTTATTCTTTAAGTTCAATTTTTTTTTCAAGACATTTCCATGGATGAAAACTAAATGCCATGTTGGAAGAAGCTAACTAGTCCTACACAGTTAATAATATGATGTAATTTCAAATTGATTTTCATGCACATAACACAGTGATTCAGAACTTTTTGAAGTGACATAGTAGAGATTGTTTATCTGGTCGAACAAAACCGTGTTTGAAATGTTTGTAACACCCTAAAAAGCTTTATTTATTGTTAGAAAAACCGTTTTTTGGTACTTTTTTTTGCGATTAAAAACTCCTACACGGGCTTTCTTCAACCGATTGCTAATTTTTTCTACGTTTTTGGATAGTTTCTTACTTTAGCTTTCGGAAAAAATATAACTATGTTTGTTTTTAACGAGAAAGACAAAACTTTTACGTAAAAAACTAAAATTTTCGAAAAAAAAAATCGTTGAAATATTTTTTTCTATTAAATTTTATATTGTAAATGAATATATTGAATTGTAATTATTAATAAAAAGCCATTAATCAAATATATTTAATTATTAGCATTAGCATTAGCATTAGCATTGACATTTGCACATCTCGTGGATGGAGCTACGATGAGTAATAATTCGTTGAGGACACTGCATGTCACCATGAGGCGGAGCCAGATACTGCAACGTTTCTCCACGCGAGTATTCTCCCACCAAGAGATTCCTCTGATCGCTCACCTGGCCACGTCCATGCAACCATTGGAGATAGTGAGGGTTTTGGTATCTACCTTAAAATGACACGGGGAACCCACGTAGTCTTCAGTAGATATCAAAGGAAAAGGAAATGAATTGCCGGAGAGAATAGTGAAACAGACTGCCCTGTTTGGTGTACAGAATTTTTTTTTTTTTTTTTCTTTAAGGTCGTTGGGAGCATCTAGTCTAAGAGGGGTTCGTGATGCTCCGTTTCTCATCAGATGGTTGGAACTTTTGCACTAACCTAAAGTCCCAGCTCTTTGTGGCTCATGGTTATAGCCAGTGGAGGTAAATCTCATTCATTGAAATAATTCACATAAGAATTTAGAGCTTATGTGGTTCCTCCTTGATGCCAGATATTTTTTTCAAATGTCTGCGATAAAAATTTGAAATGTCTGGGAATGTCTAAAAAAGTCTGTAATTTTTTTTTGCAAAATTCTTCTTTCGACGAAAAGACGTAGTAAGCGAGTGAGTTATGTCATTTTCGCTATATGTGTGATTATGTAAACATTTCTGCATCTATTTCTTGGATTGTGTGCAATCTTACCATATTGATTCATATTTATGAAGTGACACTTAAGATTCATGCATTCGCATAAATGACACAATTTTCTAAAACTTTTTTCCCCTTGAAACGTTTTTTCCAGTTTTGTATTTTAAAATCAAAATTTAGTTTTCAATTGATAAATTCAACAAACTGTTTATCCGTTGTCCAAAAATAACGATTGAATTACAATGAATTACAGAGTCAAATTTCCGTTACATAAATTAAAGAGTTGAATTCAAAATTTTTATTTTTATTTCATTAATAAAAAAAAACACTACACTACAGTTTCATACTTATTGTTATGAAATAAAATGTATGGGTAAAAAGGAATTTTCAACGTAGGACTACGTTTCTCTTTGCTATACCGGGAGTCATTTCAAAATTTTGAAAAATTAGTTTAGCGTAACGCTCTGAAAGGTTTTTGAACGTTAATAACTTTCGTTCGACTGAACAGAATGACTTCATTCATACACCACTTGATCAGAAAAACTTACAAATTTGTTGTATTAAAATTTCAATAAAGTGCTATTAGTATTAGTAGTTCAATTTTTTACTTCAAAATGACCTACCCAAGCAACCAAAAGTTCTGATAAAAGGGTGTTTTTGGCTTAACCAGCTAATCGAAGGATTATGATGAGAATTCTATTCAGCTTACTTTTTAAGTAATTAACCGAACTTTTGTTCGCTTTCAATGATTAAGCTTCTAGCAGCATTCTTATCAACTTCTAAAGAAAACTTTGAAGTTCACGAAAGGTTCGTTCAAGAGGTTGTAGAGAATGCTATTCAGCTTAAAAAGTACCTCAAACGAACTCAACAAGACATTTTTGTTCTTGTTTTTGTTCTAATCCTGCCGCAAATTTATTTTTAGAGTGCTGTGTTATGAAATGATGATTGAGTTCAATTTGATGATATTTTCTTAGTTAAATTAAATTTTTCATACATACTTACTAGCTAGTCTCGAACTCGAGTCCTCCTCTTTAAAACCGAGATACTTACCACTGTGCCATATGCACGGGGTGGTTTATGCTATGATTTTACTCGAAGGGTTGATTCCATGCATTAGTACTTTTTTGTTCCCTATAATCTTACATCATTTTGATTAATTTAGAATCACGCTATATAACGACTCCTCAGTTTGAGTGTTTGGAAGTATAGCCATGTAATTCAAATAAGTAGCCAAAATAGGATTACCCTATAAGGTTACTAAGTCAGTACAATTACTTATATTGAGTCTTACCGAACAAAATCAATCAGAAACTGCTTAATACCTTTGTACCAATATTGTCCTCCAGCAACATTTCTGAAGTTGCTTGACAGGATGTCTTCATAAGCGGAACGGGCAACCTTTTCCCGTTAATTTTCCCGAATAAAAATTTACAATAGGATTACAATACAAAACCATAAAATTATAATTAGTTTTGTTGTTGAACTGTAAACAATACTGTTCATGTATTCTTTCTTCTTTTAGCATTTCAAGCTTATTGCTTTCACAATTAGCTTATTGCTTGCTCTCAACTTAGTGTTCTAAATGCACTTCCACAGTTTTAAATTAAGAGCTTTCCCCCTTTTTACTTTTTTCTTTGTGGCGTCCACACCCTATCCCCGGCCTATTCTTCCCAAAAACCCCGGCCCCCCCCCCCCCCCCCCGTTTTTTTCTTGTCCCTTTCCCTGACTAAGGGAGGCCCACTTTCTGTATAGTTCTACTAAAACGACACTATTGTCAGCATTATTCATAGATAATAAAGTCTGTTGTAACGAAAATTTTACCAGTAAAAAGACAATAAAATAAATGGTTTTTGTTTGAATCTGTACCAGAAAAACTTGATTGTTTTATTGTTAAGATACATAACAACCCTGCATTTCTATTGTAAAATTGTCATCAACAATAGATTCTATGGTGGAAAACGATAATTTTAAATGTTATCTTATCGTTGAAAACAACATAGCCTATAGTATCTACCATTCTTTTATTTGTTGTTTTACTATAGATTCAGTCGTAGTTTTAATCTGATTTTAATTAGGGTTAATCTCCAATGAATCATTATCACTTTCCTGAAAATCTTCCATTTCGCTGTCATCGTCTTCAGGTCAATTGTTCTCGGACGGAGATGTATGTTTTGGGTAATCGGTCAAAAAAAAAAAAAAAAAAAAAAACTATATGTTAATTAGATTCCTGAGTGACAGCTTCCTTTTCCGCATCTCAATTAGCCAAAATTTGGCTAAAAGTTTTTTAGGATGGTAATAAATTAAGCCGTTCTTTATTAATGTTTTTGAAAAATCCATTTTTTGCTCTTGTATCTCGTCAAACTAGGAGCATAGCACCAGATCACTCTTCAAATGTAAACAATCTTTTTGACATTTTCTAAAATTTTACTCAGAACTTTACGTGTACTTCGAAAAGTAGGAAAGTAGTTCAACATAGTTGTATTGTAAACTTTTGCGCTGATTAAAAATACTTCTTCTTCTTCGTTTAGGTTTTCAAGCTCATTGCTTTCACAATTAGCTTATTGCTTGCTCACAACTTATTGTTCTAAAGCACTTCCACAGTTATTAATTGGGTGCTTTAGATGCCAAGTACCATTTTTGCATTAGTATGATTGTGTGGCAAATACAATGGTGTTGCTTTGTAGCTGTGCCTTTACCGACTGAGCTAAGGGAGGACCCGATTAAAACTACGCTTAGTACTTTTATTGAACTTTGTGTAAGAGATTTTATGAAGTTCAAAGCAAGTTCCCAACTATCAACATATGAACTTGAAAGTTGGGTTGAATAGCAAGAAAAAACAATTCTCGAACTTTTAAGTTCCTTTAAATATTAATGACACTTGGAAGAAAATGAAATTCTGTTTATCCGTGAAGTGTCTTGTTATTCAGCAAAAAAGTTCCATGGAACTAAATTTCAACTAAATGTAAACTTCTGAGTTCTCATCTCAAGCGAAATTCGAACTTTTGGTTGCTTGGGTACTTTTGCTCCCATATAAATCTGCATATGAACAAGTTGAAAATAAGGTTTTCCCTTTCCGGGTCCTTAGAATCGGGTAACAAATGGTTCAAATTGTCTTCTTTTGTTTTATTATGTTTCTTGATTCGTACCTGCGGCTGGATAGTCATGAAGAAAATGAATAATTTTGTTGGTTCAGGAAGTACTAGCACACCGGTCCCAAGCTTAATGATTGGCCCATAATAACGTTACTCACACCAACACACCCTCAAATATTCTGTCAAAATAACATACACGCCCGTTTCATTTTACTAAATTTTTGTTTACAATTGTATACTATCTCTTTTTCTCTCACAGAAATGTTACTCAATTTTCGTTAAAAAGTTGATCTACTCACCTTATGAATAGATTCACTTTTTACGAAAATTGAGTAACATTTCTGTGAGAGAAAAAGAGATGGTATTCAATTGTGCTCAAAAATTGAGTAAAATAAAACGGCTGTTAAATGAAGGGCTGTCAACTTGCGTGTCTTCGATTTATCTACGGGTATTGAAAAGGTGCATTTCATATTTTAGTTTAAATATTTATGTTTTATCGTGTGCGTGTATTTAACGGAGTATTGAGTGTTATTTTACGTATTTTGTGTTTTAAGCAGTATTTCAGTCTAGTATGAGAAGTAAGATTTTTTTTAAACCCACCCACATTGGACTTATCTGACTGTACCATGTTGACTGCTTCTTAGTTGTCAGGTGCTACAACCTATAGTGTCATTTGAAAACAGTTTCAGTGCACCCAAATATCTTTATTTGAAATTTAAAAATATATTCCAAAAGTCTGTAAAAGTCTGCAACATAAATAATATGTCTGCTAAATGTCTGTATGGTTAAAAAAAGTCTTCAACAAAAATGAAAAGTCTGCAAATTTAAAGACATGTCTGTAAATATGGCATCCCTGTTCCAAGTCGCTGAAAATGCACGTTTAATTAAAGTCATGCTCTACTAAGCTCTAAAAAAATGAATTCGTCTGAAATAAAATTATCATTTTGCTGGTTCTTTTTTATAATCGAAGTTTAAAATGATTGAAATCGATCATGAAAAAATAACGTCAGCATAAAAGACAAAAAAAAACATATATGCAGAGTGCAATCGACTTCCATAAAAAAAAATAATACATCTCTACATCTACCAGATATGAGTAAATTGCGATGATCGTGCAAAAGAATCTGTCGACAACATTAGCAATAATTTATAGGATAAAGGAGGCGCAGATTTCCAAATACATTTGTATTAGTGAGCCGAAAATAATGTAAACACGAATAATAACGTTGAAAATTGCACGGAACCTGCGTATGGAGCTGTGAAATTGCTTGTTTGCATGCATAAGTTATATGTAAATGCATGTATTTAAGATCCAAACACATTTTTATTGATTCCAAGGTCTACACTAAAGGTGTCATTTCTGCTTCCATTTAACCCTTCTAGTAGTATGACGTAATGAATGATAAGAACTAATCATTGTGACAAAGATGTTGACTCTGGAATGAACATTTTCCAGTCATGGAGTGTTGGCATCACCTTCTCAAGTGCATCCTTGTTCAACTTTATAATCAAAATTTCTTCTAGAGTATCATCAGAGAGTCCCGTCCTGATATTAGATAAGACAAGTGCCAATGCACTGATCGATCGTTCCACGGATACCTGTGTCGAAGGAACGGAATGGACAACAGTTGCTACAGCATAAAGTTCCGGATGAGTATGTTTTCTTGCCAACCAATGCTTCCAAACGTCGTAAGTGTACGGTTGCCTTGGCTCTACTTCTAATTGCCGAAGCTGCTTTCGAAATGAAGTAACCGTTGGTTCCGAGATACTATACTGAGCGCCTCCAAATAGTTTAGTAATGTAGTCATCCATCATGTCAACCGTACCGGCTTCGGATTTAACATGCGTTGTTGAAGATGCGGATGATGATAAGGATTGAATTTTGTCCCAGGTGTTTATAATGAAATTCTGGAAATTAAAAGCGTTAGTTACCTCATAGTATTTTGGAAAACAAAAATAACAGAGGCTGCCCAATTACTAAGTGTGTATTGAATCTGATAGTGCATGTGGTAAATTTAATTAAGAAACTTTGGCTGGTTTATGCTGTTGTTAATGGAGAGCCTCTGCTGTTAAAGTAGTACCTGAATAGCTTCTTTTTCTGCAGCAGAATCAAACACAGTAGATCCTGGAAAATTAAATCTCGGGTCAAGATAAACAGCAGTCTTGAATGCCATGTTATCCAGCAATTTTCGCAGCCTAGTTTGAAGTGTTTTAGCCAAAACGGAACTAAGAGGGTGTCCCGATTCCATCAACGTGGCTTGTAGCCACTGTATGTAAAACTCGCTCAATGGTACGTGTTTGTTTTGTAAACTTTTTGTCAACTTATAAACAGGGTTAAAAGCTGACAAATAGGACTTCATGAATATCCAGTCATCTTCCGAAAACGCTGTAAAATAAATTAGTCACAGTTTGCATTGATAGTTGTGATGATATAATCATGCTTCAACAATAAAACTGTATCAGTTAAACTTACCTACTTCTGGATATTCTTGTCCAAGAATAATGTAAAATGATTCTTGTTTTACAATAGATTTTATCATTTTGTATCTTCCACCCCAACGAGTAAAGCTCCACAAGGGAGCTTTAGAAGCTTTGTTATGGTCGAAAAAGATAGAGTACTTGGTTTTCCGAGTATCTTTAACAATGTCGGTAATTTTCTTGATGTTTGGATCATTCTTCGTGATCACGTCCGTTATGGCTAACTGTAGAGTATGAACACTACATCTAATAAGGTTAAGTGCGCTTCCGAATTCATTAGTAATCCCATCAATCATACTACACTCTACTTCTTCCGAGCCTTCCTCATCCATCAAAGATTCTAGAGGAGCAACAGAAGTAGTAGCAAGTTTTTGCATTTCTTTAATCGCTGCGATCATATTAGCACCGTTGTCAGTAGTAGCCGAAAAAACTTGGTTAAGCTCGATATTATATGAATTCAGGATTTCAAGGACTTTGTCTTTCAAAAATTTTGCCGTCTGGGATTGTCTAACCTCCATCATAGCTGAAACAAATTTTAAAAGTTTAAGGACGATTTTTATAATAAGATTTTTTACGTTTTACCAAGGGTTCCAATAACGACCTCCCCGTTTGCTTCATACTGGACGTTGAGACCGATCATGTGGCGTCCGTGCCTAGAAGCGGAATCTATTTTAATAGATACAAGCTTTTCCACCATCTCATCTTTGATCAAGGACCGTACTTTCTGAGCAGTTTCATGAATGTGAATTTTGATATTCCTCCGGTTAACATGGCAGTTTAATGTTTCCATAATAGGATCCATAAGCATTTTGAATCCATCCCACTCAAAGCAATTGAATGGAAGATGGTGCTGTGTCACCAATTTTAGATATGCTTCGTAAAAAAGCCGTTTGTCGATCGGGAAACTTTGTTTTGTTACCGGCCGGGCTCTTTTTACAGGAGATTCTGTTTCTTTGAGCAAATTCTTGCTCATTGCTGCTACTGGATGCTGAGTCCTGAAATGACGAATGAAGTTTCCCACATCGTATTTCCGTTGGGCGTAACAGCAACCACTTGTAGGTTCAATTGCGCAAACAGTATTCCCACATTCTATTCGAACGCACTCTTCAGCAGTAGCAGTATAAGTTAATTTTCTTTTATCAGTTTGTTTTTCTGCCATTGTATTTTTTGTTCGGATCAAGATAAGAACTTATTTTACTTTAACAAAATCTGATTCTTGACAACACGAGTAATTTTATGTTTTTCATTTTCGTTGTGTATTACTGATAAAAAAAAACAGAACATATGAAAAAGACTCAACTTCAAAAATCATATTTGCAGAAGAGCATGATTCCAATTTTTTTCTAATCTTTAAAACCAAAGGCTTTAAAAAGTTTTCTAGGCCAGCTTAGTAGGCAATAAAGTTGGTTTTTTTGTTGTTATACATGACTTTTCATGAACCGAAGAATAATTGGGATGTCGTCTTATCAGAATGCTTTTTTTTTTGACGATTGAAGCTTTGTTATTATAATAGTTTTCGTCGTTTTGAAAACCCGATCTTAAAACGGCATTTCAGATTGTGTAAGTGACAGTGGGTGAGAAAAGGAGAATCTCACAAATTTCATTTCATCTCATCAGCTCACTGTGACGAAGGAGATTTTTTCAATCATTAATGAATGAGAGAAATTTTTTGTTTAACAGCCTTATGACGAAGGGCTATGCGATATCGTCATTCCGTTACAGTCGTATCCAGAACAACGAGTTGTGATACATCATAGGGTTTTACGAAATTGATATCCATTACATTGTCATTTTCAATTGATAGACATGAAATTTACCAGCACTGGTGCCTTGACTCACTCTCTCTGCACAGAAAAGAAAAGAGAAGAGAAGGTCGGAAGAAAAGCGACGTTCTCTTGAAATTTTTGGACGGTTGTTAAGAGAAAAGGATCAAAATTCTTTTGTTCCGACGACACCATTTCGTTTTATTATAAAGCACATGTATATTTGTGTTCATATATCTCTTCTTCTCGCTCTGAGACGAGGTGGTCTTCTCTTCCGTGTAGTTCTTCTATTTTTTAAATTAAAATTTTTCTAACTAATTGAAAGTTCCTAATAATCTGGAGTGCTCACTTCTAAAAAATTCTTCTGGTGTTGTTGAGTAGTCCTCTTCTATTACAGTAGTTTTTTTATTGTTGGCTGCTCCCAAATTTAGTTGGTGGGATTAACCATCCTTAAAGAGGGGGGCCCCCAATTTTACGGCTCTTATTTTTTTTTGTGATAGTTTTTTTTTTCAAAAATTCTCGCAAACTTACAGAATCAATCAATATTAATCGATCTGTAAGACAAGAGGACCCTTTGAGCATGATCATTTTTGTATTTACCTACAACCCTTCATCGATTACATATCAGCCATCAGCAACGGAAATGGAGAAATAGTTTCAGCATACGCAGACAATCATCCGGAAAGTCATTCAGTTGATGATCGAAAAGTGCCGAGAATTATAAACGCTTTTAGAGATTTTGGAATGTAGTCTAGTGCTAGGCTGAATCTAAGGAAAACTGTCGCGTTACGAATCGGAAAAACTTCAACACACCTGAAGAGTTGCTGGTCCATGATCAGATTAGTATCCTAGGAGTAAGATACAAAGATAGTCTCCAAGAAAGTATGCAGCTTAACTGGGAAAAAACTGTGGAGAAGCATAAACGCTCTTCTGTGGATCAACCGATCGAGGACCAATAGACATCAAACAACGGGTTTGGCTCCTGAACACATTCATTTGCTCAAAGTTATGGTATTTGTCAACGATATTCCCCTTTACCTGAATCCGTAGGCAAACAAATTAGACAGCAAATGGTCGCACTTTCATTTGGCATGGAGTACAACATCGAGTGAGATACGAGGACAAATAATCAAGCAGAAACGACAAGGAGGTTTAGGTCTACATTGTCCGTTGAAGAAAAGCAAATCTTTGCTTTTAAATCGGTTTTAAATAACAAATGATGTGCTTCCCTACCAGCAAGATTACATTCGCGATATTCGCCGAAGAGACATTGGTAGAATTTCCGCCGAACTAGGTGATAATGAAATAGTACCATAAAACTCCATCTAGAATTCTTGCAAAAACACGTACTGGCAAGAGGACTATACGAAAATTCACTGGACGAATTACCCGTAAACAGAATAGAGCTTAACGTAGATCGGAATTGGGTAAGGATCTGGAAGAATATAGAATTTTACAAGGAACTATCATCAGAGGAGAAATTTGTGTTTTTTACTTTCCTTCCAACGGGTTGAACGCAAATGTTTAGTGTTCAGAGAAAATCGTCGCCCAAATCCTAACTGTGAGGCCGTGGAGCTGAGGAAACCGACCGGGAATAAATTTTCAGCATGCGCGCAAGTTTCCCCCCACTGGCACCACATTTTCTCCCTGTGGTGGAGACTCTGGGGACGGGGAAAAACCTCATTTTCTCTGTGCCACCGCCCCCAGCGCCACGGAAAATGCAGAGTATACACAGGTGTAAAATTGAAGAGATGCATAATACGTGTTATCTTTGTAGCAACAAAAAGTACTGCGCAGCATTATGAGGTAATTCATTGAAGATCTTTTTGCCTGTAGTTCATTTAAAATTGAAAATTTCAATCTTCTGACAATAAAACAATGAGAAATAAAAAAAAACTGTGGATCTCTTACAACCAAACGTCAAAACGTTCATTGTTTCCTAACAATGCACTGTGGTCCAGGGAGTAAAATTAGGTGGAATAAATTAATAACTCAAAGAATATAAGATATAGCGTATTGATGTCTTCTGAACAGTTTCTAGTTAGCTTATGATGCGTTGTTTGCAAAAATAGGTGCAAAAAATACGCCTAATTTCATCAATGAAGTAATTCACTTTCAAACTTTTTTGTTTTAATAGATAGAAATAAAACATGTTCTACAAAATTATCGAATAGAAAAAGAATTAAAACTTTGTACAAAATCATGTTTGAATATCTCTTCTATTTTTTGGAGATATAGCGTGCCATAAGAAACAAAACCCAAAAATCATAATTTCTGAGATATTTTTAAAAATATCAACTTTTTCAGGCCTACTATGTTCAAAGCGATTGTAGTTATTATAAAAATACACATTTGCTTCAAAGTCATCATACCCGTAAAACTTTTCTGTGAAAAGTTATCATCAGTTATGTTGTTTTTCAACCCATATATTCAAGCGTTACCTTTAGAAAAGGCGCAAGTGAAACACGATAAGTAATATATACCAGTTGAATAAGTATATCCCAAAGTACATATAGGCAAAATTTGGGAAAGGTCTTTTTGGATTTTGCTTTGTAGCAGCACGTTGAAAATATCGTTTTAAGTGCCACAAATCTACAACCGTATTCCGCTGTAGATCAAATCAAAGCAAGCTTTGCATTGTATGGCTCAAAATTGTCGGGTTACGTTCTTTCAAAATGAAACAAGGTAGGTAAATTGGTTGATTAAGCATTGTTATTTCAATAACGCGAATTTTAATTCATCAGCAATTCCCCTGACCGTTCTCTATCTCTCATCTAATGGAGGGAGCTAAAGAAAAAAGATTTATTGGAATTTGTAAAGAAAAGGTATTCCGGAGAAAAACTTAACGTAAATTTGGTGCATAAGAAGCTTCATCTTGTGATGCTGGGAAGTTTCAGAAACTATGGCGTACATATGGACGAAAACGCGAACGGGCTTCTTGAAAATCAACAATACTTGGCTTGATGGAGAATTTATCGTCGATGTTACGTCTTCCTCAATAAAGGGCGATACGGTCAAAATTTGGTCAATATCAACTTGACGTATTTCTTTCAATTTTGCATTTAAAAAACCTGAACACCCCTCATTTTGAAGGTGTGTGTGTGTAGAATGTTGCTCCTATTTTGATTTTGGAATTCACTCTTCAGTTGTCAAAATGCCGTCCAAGCAAGAAGAGCAGCGTATCAAAATTTTGCTCGCGCATCGCGAAAATCCGAGCTACTCGCACGCAAAGTTGGCAAAATCGCTAAAAGTTGCCAAATCAACCGTTACAAATGTAATTAAAGTGTTTGGGGAACGTTTGTCGACAGCCAGGAAGTCTGGATCGGGGGGAAATCGAAAACCGGAAGCCGCTGAGACGACAAAGAGAGTTGCCGGTAGTTTCAAGCGAAACCCTAACCTATCTCTCCGAGATGCCGCAAATAAGCTGGGTGTATCGTCTACAACCGTGCATCGAGCCAAAAAACGAGCCGGACTATCGACTTACAAGAAGGTAGTGACTCCAAATCGCGATGATAAACAAAATACGACGGCCAAAGCGCGATCCCGGAGGCTGTACACGACGATGCTGACGAAGTTTGACTGCGTGGTAATGGACGACGAAACCTACGTCAAAGCCGACTACAAGCAGCTTCCGGGACAGGAGTTTTATACGGCAAAAGGAAGGGGAAAGGTAGCAGATATTTTCAAGCACACGAAACTGTCAAAGTTCGCAAAGAAATATCTGGTTTGGCAAGCCATCTGTACCTGTGGCTTGAAAAGCAGCATTTTCATAGCTTCCGGGACTGTCAACCAAGAAATTTACGTGAAAGAGTGTTTGAATAAACGTCTGCTGCCTTTCCTGAAGAAACACGGTTGTTCCGTACTGTTTTGGCCGGATTTGGCATCTTGCCATTACGGTAAAAAGGCCATGGAGTGGTACGCCGCCAACAACGTGCAGGTGGTTCCCAAGGACAAGAACCCTCCCAACACGCCAGAGCTCCGCCCAATTGAGAAATACTGGGCTATTGTCAAGCGGAACCTAAAGAAGACCAAAAAAACTGCTAAGGACGAGCAGCAGTTCAAGGCAAACTGGCTTTCTGCGGCGAAGAAGGTGGACAAGGTGGCTGTACAAAATCTGATGGCAGGGGTCAAGCGTAAGGCCCGGCAATTCGGATTTGGAAAAGCGGAAGCCTAACTGAATATTTTTCCTGAATTTTATACTAATTGAACTTGAAAAGAAATTTAATTTGATTTTTAAATAAACGATTTCACCGATTTACACGCGTTTTCCCTTGACCAAATTTTGACCGTATCACCCTTTATATTCGCATTCTCTAATTGAATTTATCTTCGATTGATTGGGCATCGTAGATCTGACGGTACTCGAGAAAGTGTTTGGAACAATGATCTTCCTTCATCCAATTTCCCTATGCAGACCCATTAAACTGGTTTCACCGAAAAGAATGTACAGAGCTGACTAAACGCGAGATTCTTCTAATGAAAGCACAAATTCAAAATTTGAAAAATGTTATGCTAACGTTGTCCAACCAAGTTGTTTCTGTAAAACCAGTGATGCTGTTTACGATGATGGACACCAAAGTCGTCAAAGCTTTGACTGGAGCCAACTCGCAAGCCTGCTATATTTGCGGAATTTCTAGCGAGCACCTTAACAATTCCACGAGTGGTCTTGACTCTGATAAAACTGGCAAATATGAATATGGCTTTTCAACTCTTCATGCATACATTAGAACTATGGAAATGCTATTGAAAGTGTCTTATAGACTGGTGCTTGATAAACCTACATGGCGTGTTAGCAAGTCAAAACAAAACGGTAAAAAACTGAAACAAATTCGAAAAGATGCTTGAAATTAGGTAAGAATAGTATATTCTTCAATATTTCAAGTTTTATTTTTAAATTGTTTGATTTCATCTTACTATTTCTTGTGATTTTTTCACAGGATTACGCATTAGTGAACCGGTTCAAGGAGGTGGCAATTCCAACGACGAGCACGGCACGAAGTTTTTCCGTGAATGGAAAACTAATATTACTGACTTAAATTTGTTGGAGCGGCTCCATATTCTTCTTACAGTGATTAACTGTAAAGCCAAGATCGATTATAATTCTTTTGAAGATTATGCCGAAGGGACTAGAGCATTGTACGTGAAGTTATATGGTTGGTATGCGTTGTCTCCAACAGTCCATAAACTTCTTGTTCACGGAGCAGCAATAGTCAAATATACAGTGCTTCCAATTGGAATGTGCAGCGAAGAAGTTCAAGAGACAAGGAACAAATACTAAATTTCAATTTTATTTTTAATAAGAAATAAACTCTTACATGAACAAAACATAATATTTTTGATCTTGTCATCATCAAGTTACAATGCTACGTTATGATATACTCACGTTATATGTGTCAAGAACTATGTATGATTCCCCTACACAGTAATTCTCATTTTTTGACTACATTCTATGCATTCCAATGAACATCCTCCATACATAAAAAATGCCTACTTTTAAATCCCAAAAAAATAATACTTTTGGGTACTTTTTTCTTTCCAGTGTGCTAGAAAAAAAATGCATAGAAACAAGGCTATCAACAAAGTGGATTTATGGTGTATTTTATTTGCATGTGGGGGTTTTTGGAGATAAATCGATATGGAATATCGTTAATTACAAAAAAAAAACAGATCCGAATTTTTAAGATACTGGCACTGAGTATCTTATCTCATTTTCATTTCATACAGTGACTAGTTGCTACAGACAATCACATTTAAAAAATGCATAGTTTCTAATCTCTTTCACATGCTGCAAAATGCCTCAAATTTAATCACATTTTGAAGTACTAATAACCTCTATAAGCATTTATGCATGAAACTTCTTTAGGAATTTTATGCATAATTCCAGTCTTCATGCAAAGTGCCTACTTGAAGTCATATTTGCACACTTCAGAAATACCGTGTAGTTCTTATACACGTGAAATAAATCCGATTATTGTAGATTTGCGGCATAAAAAACGATATTTTCAACGTGCTGCTATAAAGCAAAATAAAAAAAAACCTTTCCCAAATTTTGCCTATATGTACTTTGGGATATACTTATTCAACTGGTATATATTACTATCGGTTTCACTTGCGCCTTTTCTAAAGGTAACGCTTGAATATATGGGTTGAAAAACAACATAACTGATGATAACTTTTCACAGAAAAGTTTTACGGGTATGATGACTTTGAAGCAAATGTGTATTTTTATAATAACTACAATCGCTTTGAACGTAGTAGGCCTGAAAAGTTGATGTTTTTCAAAATATGTCAGAAATTATGATTTTTGGGTTTTGTTTCTTATGGCGCGCTATATCTCAAAAAATAGAAGAGATATTCAAACATGATTTTCTACAAAGTTTTAATTCTTTTTCTATTCGATAATTTTGTAGAACATGTTTTATTTCTATCTATTAAAACAAAAAAGTTTGAAAGTGAATTACTTCATTGATGAAATTAGGCGTATAGGTCATTTTTGCAAACAACGCGGCATAAGCTAACTAGAAACTGTTCAGAAGACATCAATACGCTATCTCTTATATTCTTTGAGTTATTAATTTATTCCACCTAATTTTACTCCCTGGACCACAGTGCATTTTTTCTTTTTTTTAATCGATCGCATCACTGTCACGTCGATCACGTGCATGCATTGAACGAGCAGGAAATTGAGGCATCGTAAAAATACACGCCTATCTGTTTATTGATACGGGCTATTATCGATACGTAGAAGATTGGCGCAGAATAAAGAAATCGCAAAGTTTCTTGACTTGGAATGTGTTTGGGAAAATGATTACCAGTACGGTTGATGCACACGGAGGCAGCGAGTGTTCTTAAGCCAACTATAGGTATATCAATCACCGAAAGACTCAGAAGGGTCAGATATTTTTCGAGTTGTTGCACACAACTGGCCAAAAATCAATCTTATCTCAAAGAATTATATGGGTAGCAGTCGATTTCGATAAGTCTTCAATCAGACAGAAATACACCTGCTGCTATCTTTGGCCAGCATAAAAAAAAAAACCGAAAACAAACCCATCCATGTCAGGCGCTCCACGCCGAATGACGAATCGATGTGACGCGAGCTGTTCCGGATTCAATGAAAGGTCCATCAATCAGCATTTGTCCAATTTGAGCTGTAGTATTGGACTTTGTCTAAACTTCACACGATTCATTACCTCAACATCATATTCAAGCTAACGCAAAATCAGAGAAAACCACGCCTAATCGTTTGGTCATTTCGCGTGGAACTGCTCATCTATGAGTCACACGAGTCTCTGTTTGACCACCTATTACCGTTGGATTGATGATAATGGTGCGGAACATGTGTACTTCTCTGTGCATTCGTAGCACCGTATGTGCATTTGCCGCCCTCAACATGCATAAGTGCATCCGGACGGTTCAGGGCACATTGCATTGATAGTAATAAGCAAACAATACAAGAAACAAACAACCGTCGGTCTATTTGTATGCGCGGGTGGGTGACTAAACCAAGGGAAAACATCATAAAGCAAATGACAAACGGTTCACCACACGAGAGCAGCCCGGAAGTAGGAAGTTGGAAAGCCGAAAGAAATCCCGAGGAAGTTTTATGTCATTTGCGATAACTTTAATTTATTTGTTCGTTTGAAAATTAAGTAAAAGTATCCTCCACGAAGAATGGTGCTTTGACGGAGCGAGGAGGAGAACGAAACAAAAGAGTGCAACATTACGCCGATTGAATAAAAATGCGCGTTGCTTCTTGTCTATTCTCTCTGCGATGGGTTGTGGGGCTAAAAATAGGTGGCGGTTCCGCCCCGGCTCGAGCGATTGATAGCCGACAGTCGCCCTCGTTCGGTGGGGGGAGGCGGGGTTAAAGGAAAGGAATGAAATTGGAGTATGAATGTATGTGCGTGTTGTGGATTTTACTGCCTTGTTTGTTATGCTTTATTTGATTTTTTTTTCGGTATCCACCGGTTGGGGTGAATTAGAAATCAGTGTTCTTTGTTTGCCTCGGCAAGGTCAAACTTTTATGCTGAGGAAGGTCGTGAGACTTCGTGGTAATTATGGGAACTTGACTAATAAAGCTTGAACAAGGCAAAATCCGGACACAACAATCTTATTAGGGTTTAAAAATAAGTTTTAATTTTCACAGCTTATTATAACATGCATACATAAGCAGGTATTATGCCTGTGGTAAGACCATTGTTTCAGTCTTCCTTCTTACCATCGATCATGACGCCCAAGTACCTCAGGGACCGCTTTGAGGTGATTGTGCAGTTACCCGCACTAATCGTCGGCGGTTGCTCAGATTTCCTGTTATTGACTATTATAATCTCGTTAGGGAACGTTACCCAAGTAGCACACTACGATCGTAATTAGTTGTAGTAACTTGATTATGACTTAGCAAGTCATATTTATGTTATGTCAACCGAATGGCAACAAGCGTACTACTAGGGTAGTTTCAACACTTCGTCATACATTGTGTTCCAAAGCACCGGGCCCAGAATAGAACCTCGCGGAACTCCTGATGTGGTTCGGGCATATTCCTGACTCACTTATATGCGACGATACCCCGTTTGGCATAAATACGTTTGGCATATGGACGTTTGTCATACGGATGTTTGGCCGAATGGACGTTAGGCCGAAAATTGTCTATTAGCATAAATGTATTGCGGAGAAAAGGAAATAAGAATCTAAAAAAGTATTTTCAAACGCATTAGATCTAAGATTGCAAGAACATAACTGAACGATGAAATGATTAAATTACAGTGACAGAATCATACTTTGCAAAAGCATGGCAATCTTAGCACAAACATTTTCGATCATTCAAAAGTCTACTTCATTCCAAACAGCAAAATTTTTCCATGACAACTATAAACTATAACTATTAGGTCAGCAAAAATAAAAGCGGATTGCTATTATAAAATCAGCATCAAGTAGCAAATAGTGACCATGGCAACAGTAAATTAAAATCTATAAATGTTAGTTTTGTAAAATTTCCATAGGTTCAACAAACTTTTTCAGGATACTTCAAATCAAAATTTTGGTGAAATCTGCTATCGCTGAAAACGAACGAAAACGTGCTTAAGCGCGAACCACACAACTCTACACTTTAACATTTTACAACATTTCTTGCATTTCAGGATCAACCGAATGAAGATCATATATTATAGATACGAATGCTTGTAGTATTTTTCATTCACATAAATATATACACCATTATATAAATATTTCATGGGAATAGGAGGGACCATCAGGGCACCCGATTGAAGCACTCTGGATGGGGAGAGTGGGAATGCCAACTCCCCATTGCTAACAGTTTGTGAATAGAGGGCGGGCTCTTCTCCCCGCCCATTGGGGCATCCTCATGTTAGATAGCTTGCTCTTTTGACCAATTGTGCAATCTTGTTGTTGGAAGGAGATTCTTTATATCCCTGTGGATACGTATAAGTGATGTTGCATATCGATCCACCCAACCCCTTTTTGGCCCTTCATACAACGGCATGATTAGTATAATCAGTGGTTATTAAAGCTTGATCAAGTCTAACAGAGAGGAGAGCCCATTGCTGTCGGACTTAGTTTCCGTGCTACAATGGGTGGTAGTACATATCATACATCATACAACTATAAACTGTTGACGTAGTGTTAGAGCTCAAAATTTGGAATTTTCTTGAAATGAATAGTCCACTAGAGTAACTCTCAAAAATATATCGGAAAAATCAATATTCGACAGATATTCTCTTCACAGTTCAAGATGTTTGCAGTCCAGCCTACAAGTGGCCGAAATATATCAAGAATATTATCGTATCCCGGACCTTCTGTTATGCGGAGAGAATCAAGCTAACAACCCTTTTTTGGGTCAACGGATACCGGGATTGTGACGGTTGGCTCGAGTTTTTGGTGCGCATCAAAAGAACCTTCTTTCAGTCTGCAACTTACAGACTTCTTCAGTGTCGAGTGCTCGACTGGCGCACTCGACACTGAAGGGGTCTGTGGGTCGTAGACGAAATGGGCCTATCTTTCAAAAGATTTTAACGGAGTTTGCTCGCGTTTACTAGTGATGGTTTGAGGGAGTGTTTCAGTTTTATATTTTTTTAGAAAAAGTGAATTTAAATTTTCCTAGTCTTTCAACTCATATTCTGAAGCTGCAGCGAATCCAGTACCGTTGTCTTCGTATCGCGTTAGGCTGCATGAACTCAACTCATACTATGAGTTTGGAGGTATTAGCAGGAGTTCTTCCTTTATCAGATCGTTTTGTGGAGCTATCGTTCCGGTTCCTCATCCGCTGTGAGGTGTTAAATCCATTGGTAATTGAAAATTTTGAAAAGCTAATCGAACGAAATCCTCAAACTAAGTTCATGACACTGTACCATTGGTGCATGACTCTGGAGGTGGGCCCTTCTTCGAATGTTCCTAATCGTGATTACTCCCAAGACTTCTCTAGTTCTACTGTAGTTTTTGATCTGACCATGAAGCAAGAAGCTCGTGGAATACCAGATCCACTCCGTTCGGAGTACATTCCATCAATTTTTGCAAGCAAGTTTGGCCATATCAGAAGTGACAGAAAGTTCCACTGGATTTGGTGTTTTTAACGAAATTCATAGCGCCTCCTTCAAAATCCTTGCTCCGTATACGTCGCAGAATTGGCGGCTATACACTATGCACTAGAGCGAATTGCCTCTCTTCCCTCTGATCAATTTTTCATTTTTACGGATAGTCTCAGCTCACTTCAGGCTATTCGTTCAATGAGGCCGGCAAAGCACTCACCGTTTTTCGTTCCTACACCATCACCTTGGTTTGGGTCCCTTCCCATTGCTCCATTCCGGGTAATGAGAAAGCAGACTCACTTGCCAAGGTGGGCGCTATGGCAGGCGATATTTATGATCGACAAATCGCCTTCGACGAATATTTTGCTATTTTCCGTCAACAAGCCTTGATCAGCTGGCAACAAAAATGGGGTGCTGCGGATCTGGGCAGATGGTTACATTCCATTCTCCCACAGGTATCGGAAAAATCGTGGTTCAGATGGTTGGATATTAGCCGGGATTTTATCAAGGTAATGTGTCGTCTAATGTCCAATTACTACTCGTTAGGCTCTCATTTCTATCGAATAGGTCTCTCAGACACCAATCAATGCGGTTGTGGTGCAGGTTATCAGGACATCAGGACATAGAACTCGGCTCCGTTATGCCTATGGCATTTGAGCCTTACAAATAAACAATCAAGTTAAAAAAAACATAGAAATGATTGAAAACAGTAGGAAATTTTTTTTTTAGATTTGCTGGCTCGTTCAAACTGCCTAGGAGATCAGAGCTTAAGAAGTACAAATGTAACAGTAGCTTTATCCGCTATACAGTGCTGTGATATGTATTCAAACATGTTCAAGGAATGTCCTGGAAGACCAACTGACATTACGAGATAATCTTGGGATAGTCTATGCCAAACAAACTAACTTTACTTTGTATAGCCAATAAAGCTATTGTTACAATTGTAGACCTTAAATTTTGAAGGACAGTTTAAATGAACTGAAACTAGCAAGATTATCCTATGATGTCTTTGGACGTTTCAGAATGTTCATTGAATATGTTTGAATATTTATCATAGCTTTGTATAGCCCAAAAAGCTACGGTTACTACTATATATCTTAAGTTCTTAACTCAAGATCAGTTTTTATGAACCACAACATCCCAAGATATCTCATTATATCGGTTGAACTTTCAAAAGACTCACTTAATTTGGTCAAGTACATATTGTTACTTTAGTCCAAAAAGCTGTAGATTTTAAGCTACAATTCAGAACTTAAAATCTTCAGCTGAAGATTTTAAGTGTTGAATTCCAGGAAAGTTTGGCTAATCTAGAACATCCGAAGATTATCTCATAATGTCTGTTGTTCCTCCAAAATATTAAATGAATATGTTTCAATGCACATCGTAGCTTTGCGAAGCCCAGAAAGCTTCTGTTACAACTGTAGGTCCTATGTTCTGATCTCAAGGATAGTTTGGATGACCTAGAACATGTCATATTGCTTTATGATGTTTTTTGACTTTAAGAATATTAATTGAATATGTTTCAATATTTATTGTAGCTTTCTATTGCCTAAAATTTACTGTTACAACCGTTAATATTAAGTTCTGAACGCCAAAACAGTTTGAACGACCTAGACCTTCCCAAGATTATCTTCTGATGTATTTTTATGTTCGCAAATATTAACCGATTATATTTGAATACGCGACGTAACTTTGTATAGCCCAAAAAACTACTGTTACTACCGTATATTTCAAGTTATGAACTCCAGGATGGGTTGGATTACCTAGAGGATCTCAAAGTTATAAAATAATGACTGTTGACCTTCCACAAGATTCATTGAATATGTTTGAATGTAGATGGTCACCATATATAGCTCAAAAAACTTCTGTAGAACCGTAGATCTTATGTTTTGAACTGAAAGACGGTTTGGAGTACCTAGAATATCCCAAGATTGTCGCATTATGTCTATTGGCCTTCCACACTATTCAATCAATATTGTTAAATACATATTGTCCCTTTACACACTCCAAACACCTACTGTTACAACTGTAGATCTTATATTCTGAACTCAAGGACAGTTACGATGACCTAAATTATCCCCATTCATCTCATGATGTGTTTTTTACGTTCGAAAAAATTTACTGAATATGGTTCAATACGTAGCGTAACCTTGTATAGCCCAAAAAGCTATAGTTACTACAGATCTAACGTTCTGAATTCAAGGACAGTTGTGATCTAGTACATCACAAAGTTATCAAATAATGACTGTTAACGACTTCCAAAAGGTTCATTTAATATGTTTGAATACATAACGTAACCTTATATAGCTCCAAAAGCTACTGTTACAACTGTAGATCTAAAGTTCTGAGTTCAAGTACATTTTGGATGACCTAGAACTTCCCAGAAAGATACAAAAATATCAAACGTTTATCAGCGTGAATTAAATAATACTTATGCATATGTACTATATTCTAGAACAACGCTTTACACTTTTAATAAGGCATTTATTTTTTCTTCCTGAACTTCTTCATATTCAGGATGTTCTAGGTCGTCAATTACTCATAGGTTTGTTTATATTTTCCAGATAGAAGAATTGATGGAAAACAAATTTGCCGAAGACAGTGTACACTTTTATTTAGTCTGTGTGATTGTATACAGCCATTATCCTTTTGGGGTTTTATATGACCCTTTAGGCCTGAAGGAGTTAAAATACTTTTTAAGACAAGGCTTAACATTTATGAATTTTTCAATAGTATGTGGTCCGAAATCAACAATGTTAGTCTGCATCATTTTGTACACGAAAACCGCAAATGCCTACCTTTTTTTGGTTCGATGTTTATGCTTCTAGAAACTTGATAGATCAATGACTTATATAGAGCGATTTTTGTTCTCGTTTGAAAAATGCGAGACAGGTTTTGCAATACGTAAGAAGCGCGATTTGCAGCTGTTATCCGTCATTTTTGCCTAATTGAAACCAGTCAGAAGCATTCCAGATTGAACAATTTCCTCAAAAACTGCAAAAATAACTAAAAATCCACTTATATTCACTTAATTTCCCAGTCGGGAAATTAGGCAAAAATGCGGGAGAAATGCGGGAAAAATGCGGGAATTTTTAAATTAAGATTGTGTCGTCACCCTGTATGTATCTATATTAATAAAATTTACTTTTAATAGGTTGCGTCGACCATCGGTTGAATCGGTTGTGTCGATACTTTGTTATCGGGCGTAGCGTTTTGCCTATTGTTTCGGTTGCCTATTGTTCGTTGCGCGAATGATCGAGTGAGCATCGGAAGTCGTGGTTCGCCGGGTAAGATCGGTCGGTGGTGAGGTACATTATTAATTGTGATCCAAATTATTCGTTCGTCATGCTCGTCGAGCCACCCTATCTTGGAGCAAATAAATCACTATCCCATTTTGTAAGGGACTCCAGCGGCATCCGTACTGTTGGTGTAGATCGGTCCAAGTTGGCTCTCCAGCGTTGAGATGAAATCCTAATGAAATACCACTATCACACTCTGTGAGTGGCCTCAATAGCATCCTTACTGTTGGTTTAAACCGGTTCATCCAAGTGGTTTCTCGGTGGAAATGCAGAGGATAATTTGGCTTTCTACAAAGCGTGTATAACGTCAACAAAATATCCTACCTTTTCCAAATTTGATCTGCATTCAGACAGGTCCGGTGCCAGTATTGCCTTAGTTTGGGATCATTAGTTTTTACATATTGAGGATGTATGTTAGTTCCAAGCATCATCGGTTAGTGCTCTGTGTAATAACAGCTGATCTAGTAGCAATCTCGGGTGGTCAATCATGCTCATGCACTATGCGCGAGGTGAAGTGCAGAAAAAATATGTCTCGTTTTGTCTAATGACTCATTTGAGAAAAGTCGAATTTTAAAATCAGATTCTACTGTGAAATGCCATGCCAAGTAATTTTAGGGTTCGAACCCATTTAGCCAAATATCTTTTAATCATTTGATTCCAAACAACGTCTCAAAAGTGAAATAAGAAAAATTGCAATTTTTATTAAAGCTCATAGTTATCAAATATTAGTTTCTCATATAATTAACCATTCGGTTCAAATTTTCTCAAATTGAAATGCATGAAATCATGAGAATTACATTTGTTTGAAACTCCAAAGAACTGCTCATGATTGAAAGAAGGAAAAATCTCACAAAAAGTAATAAAAGGACAAGCGCTTGATTCGGAAGTTTGATTTAAAATACAGAAATATGTATCGTCATAGAAGGCCCAAGTGCAAAGAATCAAAAGAAGGTATCTTTCGGAGGAACTGCATATTTCTTCAAGATTCCCATTCTGTCATGCTATCTTATGCGTTCGGCATATTTTTCTGGTTCCTTATTTCCTGTTTTAGATCTAATGCATTAGAAAATACTTTTTAAGGTTCTTATTTCCTTTTCTCTGCAATACATTTATGCTAATAGACAATTTTCGGCCAAACATCCATTCGGCCAAACGTCCATTCGGCCAAACATCCATATGCCAAACGTCCCTGTACAGGTGCCCAGAAACTCGGAGGCGTTGGAGCGAGTTGGCAATAGACTCTCAACTGGCGTTTTTGATCGCATTGCTCACGTCAAGAGTGACCACTGCACAATAGCGGACTCCCCGCCTCTTATGCTGGAGTGCCATCTCAGAAGGTTTGGTGACAGACAGGATGGCATCCACCGTTTACTTGCCTTTGCGGAAGCCAAACTGGTTGTTTGACGGGCCGCTTGTACCACCGCAAATTTCGAAAGTCTTTTGAGGATTATCCTCTCAAGCACCTTACCCGTCGTATCCCACAGGCATATTGGTCTATACGCCGATGGATCACCTGTCCTTGCTAGTTATACTGGCAACCCTACTCGTGCCCCCGTCGCATCGCTCTGGTTTTAGTCGATGAGGAATATGTAGAAAATGACAGATAAGAAAGATTAAGGAAGAATATCAATAAGGACTGTATCGTTAATTATGAGTACACCTAAATATTGCTGTTTTTAAATATGTGTTATTAAAGGGTGTATTCGATAAAAATGGCACACAGAAAATCTTCTGTAACTTTTTGAATCGTATGAGTAAAAAACCTAGAAATTTGAGTAGATCTTATCCATAGTGTATTATTTACATCTGCCAAGTTTCATAGTTATACATTCAGTAGTTCCAGTCATGTCGTCGAAACAAGAAATTGTCCGTGAGAAAATGTTGTGCACTCACAATCAAAATCCAGGGGCGTCCCACCGGTGGATTGCTAAAAGGCTTGGAATTGCAAATACAACTGTGTCTCGTGTAATAAGAACCTTCAAGGAGCGTCTGAGTGTCCAAAGGAAGGAAGGGAGTGGTCGTAAAAGTGGTCCAATGGACAGTAAAATGGCCAGGAAAGTCGTACAACAATTCAAGAACCGTCCAAACATGTCAATTCGAGATGTCGCTAAAAAGTCTAAGGTGTCAGTCGGTTTTGTGCAGAAAACCATGAAGCGTGCTGGGTTACATGTTTACAAAGTGCAAAAAGCCCCAAACCGGAATGAAAAACAAAACATCACTGCGAAAACCCGCGCCCGGAAACTTTACACGAAGCTGCTCACCAAATCCGGTTGCATCGTGATGGATGACGAAACATACGTCAAGGCCGACTTCCGTCAACTTCCTGGGCAAGAATATTTCGTTGCCAAGTCGAAGTTCGATGTTCCGGAGGATGTTCGAAAGAAGAAACTATCGAAATTTGCAAAGAAGTTTCTAATCTGGCAGGCGATTTGCGGATGTGGTGAAATAAGTGCTCCCTTCATCACTTCCGGAACAATAAACGGTGCGATTTACACGGAAGAGTGCCTTAAGAAGCGTCTCTTGCCATTCATTAAGAAGCACAAAGGATCAACTCTGTTTTGGCCTGATCTAGCATCCTGCCACTACGCTCGAAACGTATTGGAGTGGTACCGAGCCAACGGAGTCAATTTTGTGCCAAAGGATATGAACCCACCAAATTCACCGGAACTTCGTCCAATTGAAAAATTCTGGGCAATTATGAAAACGGAACTTCGCAAACATCCCAAAACTATAAAAACAGAGCTAGAATTGAAGAAAATTTGGGTAAAAACAACAAAAACACTGGGAAAATCGGTTGTACAAAATTTGATGGGTGGAGTGAAAAGGAAGGTGCGGGCATTCGGGATGGGAGACGAAATTGAATAAAACAAATGTTGTAAATCAAAACTCATTAGTAGTTCTTCATTCCCTGAAAATTTCAAGAAAATCCGATAATCAGTTTAATTTTGATGAGTATATATGTGTGTGCCATTTTTATCGAATACACCCTTTTTTCCGCAGCTTTCCTTTCATCAAAGCCCAAAATTTCTCAATGGGCCTTATTTGCGGACAATTTGGAGGATTCATCGCCTTTTCCACAAATTGGACATTGTTCTCTTGATACTAGTGGCACGCGCATAGTGGCAGGATGCCAAATCAGGCCAAAACAGTGTCGAACCTTTGTGTTTTCGGATAAAAGTGGTAGAATTCGTTTCTGCAGGCATTCCTTCCGGTACATTTGGCGTTCATATTTGCGGTAGTGAAAAAAGGTGTCGATTTCAAACCGCACTAGCAAATTGCTTGCCAAACCAACACCTTTTCTTCAATTTTTTCGCAAAAAAAAAAATCGATTTCTCCGACATCCGTTCACGCTTCACGGTGTAAAACTGTGCCCCTGGAAGTGCCCTGTAGTCCAATTTGACGTCGTCATCCACGCACATGTCATTTTTGCTCAAAACGTCGTCGTACAGCTTCCAGCCCGCCATTCTAATCGTCGTTTCACACTTTTTTGCGCAATCTCTGATGGATACCTTCTTTTCTCGTTCCAAAACTTTTTTCAGTTGTTTGTCAAAATTTGAGTTTGACGCACCTGTTTTTCTACCCCGACCGGGTAAGTCCTTTAATAACAAACCAGTTGATCGCATTTTGGAGCGCACAGACACTAACACCTTCTTCTATTGCTAACTTTCTTAGCGACAATCCCTTTTCGGTACGTGATACTTGGTCGCAATCGATTTTCGCTTTTCTTTACGTAAGACCTCGCATTGTTCCGCTTGAAGTAAAACTGTAACTGTCACTGAAGGAGTTTTCGTTTGTTTTTAGGAAGGCAAGCAACACATTGACACTAAACAGCTGTCAAAATAAGTCATACTCTTTTTCATACAGAACACTCAAAGGTGTACTCATAATTAACGATGCAGTCCTTAGAAGGGATGATAAATAAAGGAAGAACGGAAATGATAGGTGACGATCAGATTGATTATAAGGAAAGTAGAATTACAAAGATCAAAGAGGCGTGGAAAATAGTGGTTTGCAAAATTAGCAGAAAGACAATAGTATTTTCGTGATTTAAGACAGCTAAATTTATACAAATCTCATTGATTGTTAACTTTTGGTATGGAAGTATACGTGATAACGCCGTGGTAAGATTTAATAACACACACTTTGGTTCGGCGTCATCTATTCAATTGAATGCGAGCAGGATTGGTTTACATATGCTACGCTTAGCCGAATGCACGGTTGTTTATAATTGACAGAAGCGATCTCAAATCAGATAATTTATTTATTTTTGTATAAATTATTTATTTTTGTATAAATTGAAAATCAAGTGATGTGTCGGTTTGTCGGTACTTCTAGTGCGTGTTATATCTCATCCGTCCGTGCACTTTGATGTTGATTTATTAAAGAGACTTTCTACTTATGGATGACTCGCCTTTCGTTTGAACAGTGACAATGAAACACAAAGTAAAATTTTATTCTTGCCACTCTCATTGCTTTGCAGGTGCTGGTGATAAATCACTTTAAATAGTCCTGCTGAATTGACGATTCATTTTGAGAACGTCGTAATGAAATTTCTCCTGGTCAATCACATCATGCTATGCGAAGTGTTTTAATAACTCTAACTAGGGAAGCGCACACATAAATAGCCGCCGATTTACACGCCAATGGTTCATAAACAGAGGTTAGCCGAAATCATTTAGGTTATTTTATAATTACTTCGGCAATGTTGACTATGCTCGGAAACCGATTTTCAAACTTCTAATTATATACATATTCTTGTATCAAGCTATAGAACAGGATGTATACATGCAATAACTTGGTTATTCAGCTTTCACTTGATTATCTTTTCAATAGTGAGCCAATCCGTTAAGTCATATTTTTCTTCAAATAAACCACATTCTACAATTCTCTTCGATTTGAGAATTCATACGCAATTCCAATGGAATAATAGCCTTATAAAAAAGGGGCTGCTGAACTTATTAGTCACACTCACTCGAGAAGTCTCGCGCTTTATAAAGGGTGTCCCACATCAAATTGCATCACGGAAAAACCGCTGTAGAAAATTACCCATTGAGTATTTTCTCTTGAAAACTTGGGTAGAAGTAGTTTAGAGTGTATTTTCTTTGTTGTATTTTTTATCGCTGTCAGTTTTTCGAAAATAGGAAATAATGGCGTCACCCGAAAAGTTACGTCGCGAATTGATTTTGATATAAGCACCTGGACCCAGTAGTCATACGGTGGCAAAAGCTGGAAGGATACGCTGGGCAGGACAAGTTGCGAGAATGCCGGGCAACTATCCTGCAAAAATGGTGTTCGACGGGAATCCGGTTGGTACAAGACGACGTGGGGCGCAACGAGCAAGATGGTCAGACTAGGTGGAGCAAGACCTAGGAGGTACAAGGTGCCCAAGGGATTGGAGAGGAGCAGCCACGAATCGGGCATTATGGAGGGATATTGTGTATCAGGCTATGTTATAGTATTGTGACGTTATGCCATGTAAATAAATAAATAAGCACCTGGAAAATACTCAACTCTCTCATCGGGACATCGGAAAACAACTCGGAATCGTGCAGTCAACGGTGGGTCGTGTGATTAAATGTTACAACGAAACTCTGAGCATCAAACGGAAGGAATGGATGTTCTATTAGTGATCCGAATCACAAGCGTGTCGCGAAAGCGTTTAAGCGGAATCCAAGTGCTTCGGTCAGGGATGTGACCAACAAGATGAATCTGTCCAAGTCTTTCGTTCAGAGAGCCAAGGACCGGAAGGGGCTGCATACGTACAAAGTGCAGAAGACTCCAAATCGTGACAAATGGCAAAATACGGTGGGAAAGTCCGGAAACTCTACACCCAGATGCTGACGAAGCCTCATTGTCTCATCATGGATGATGAGACTTACGTCAAGGCCGACTTCCGGCAGCTTCCGGGGCTACTGTTCTTCACCGTCCAGCACAAGTTTGATATTTCGGAGGAAGTAAGAATGCAGAAACTTTCAAAGTTTGCCAAGAAATACATGATTTGGCCAGCGATCTATTCATGTGGCAAACGGAGTGCACCGTTCGTGACTACCGGGACTGTAAACGGGGAGATCTACCTGTCTACAGAAGCGTCTGCTTCCTCTGTTGAAGCAACCCGAGGGCCCTACGATCTTTTGGCCAGCTCTAGCCGCGCCACTAAAAGGTGTTTCGATCAAAATTTGGTCGACTTTAATTTGACGTATTTCCTTTCATCGTGCATTAAAAAATTTTGCTCTTTTGGTTTTGAGATTAGCACTTCAGTTATCAAAATGTCGTCGAAGGAAGAGAAGCAACGCATCAAAATTTTGCACGTGCATGGCGAAAATCCGAACTAATCTCACGCCAGGTTAGCGAAATTGTTGAATGTGGCTAAATCAACTGTTACTAACGTATTAAAAGTGTTCGGTGAATGTCCCAAGCAACACAACTTGTAATAAACAAGTTGAAAGTACTGTTAAATGACAAATGCAGGTAATCAATATAAGTTTATAACACTTTATTTCATACTTTAATATGACGTAAAAGCGCAAAAAGTGAAGCCTTATAAAACATTAAATGGAAAAAAAAATCCTTCTCATACAAAAATATATTACTGCCAAGCGTGGGAGTTGAACACTAGTCCTTGGCGTGATAGGTTTGTAGCTTTTTTACAAAGCCAACTCCGATTGTTGAAAAGTAAACTCTGGGTATCTATGATATGCTTCCCGTTGGCAGTAAAACCACAATCTTGTACAACTACTTCATATTTATGAAAAAACAGCACACGTTTTGCAAAACATGGTTGGTGTTATGTAATTTCAACAGTATTTAGAACTATCCATAAAATCTTGTCCTGTTCATGTTTTATAAATGTATGGAACAATGTGTTAATGAACAATGATAAAATATATTCACTTCCAGCAGTGAAAAAAGTATTTTTAGCACAATCGTTAGTCAGATTGATGAATAGAATACGAGAGATCCAACCCGATCCGAACTCCGAAGGCATGTTATGCAATACATTTATAATACATTTATAAAACAAACAATTATTAATCATTGTAAAAAGATGTTTTGAGTGTTACTTGGGGTTTGTCGACAGCCAGGAAAGCTAAGTAGATCGGGGGGAAATCGACGACAAAAAGAGTTGCCCGCTGTTTCGAGCGGAACCCCAACCTCGCCGTCCGAGATGTCGTAAAGAAGCTGGGAGTGGTGTCTTCAATCGTAGATAGAGCTAAAAAACGAGCTGGACTGTCGAGAGTGGTGACTCCAAATCGTGACGATAAACAAAACACGTCGGCCAAAGCACAATCGCGAAAGTTGTACACGACGATGCTGACGAGGTATGATTGCATGGTACAGGACGATGAAACTTACGCCAAAGCAGACTTTAAACAGCTTCCTGGACAGGAATTTTATACAGCAACCGGACGAGGAAAGCTAGCAGATATTTTCAAGCACATTAAACTGACAAAGTTCATGAAGAAATGTCTAGTTTAGCAGGCCATCTGTACCTGTGGCTTGAAGAGCAACATTGCGACCAGAACCGTCAACCAGGAAATTTATCTGAGCGAGTGCCTACAAAAACGTCTTCTGCCTTTCCTGAAGCGACACAATTGTTCCGTTCTATTTCGGCCGGATTTGGCATCTTGCCATTACGGAAAAAAGGCCATGGAGTGGTATGCTACCAATGACGTTCAAGTGGTGCCCAAGGACAAGAACCCTTCCAACACGCCGGAGCCCCGCCCAATCGAACAATATTGGGCCATCGCCAAGCGGAACCTTCAGAAGACTCAAAAAGCTGTTGTGAGCGAAAAACAGTTCAAGGCAAACTGGCGTTCTGCGGCGAATAAAGGGGACTGTATAAAATCTTATGGCAGGTGTTAAACGAAATACCCGGCAGTTCGCATTCGGTAAAAAGGAAGCTTAGATGAATATTTCTCCTGTATTTTGTATTAACTGAACTTGAAAAAGAAAAAGAATTTGACTTATTAATAATAACTTTGATCGACTCACACACATTACTGTTTGACCAAATTTTGATCGGAACACCCTTTACTTGCTGAAACTGCAAGGGTGATTTTTTTTTGGCCCAATCTCCTTGATACCAATATTGGCCAGATCTGTATCCGTGATGTACAGCAGTGATTCATCGGTGAATTTTTATGCTGAGGGAGAGAAGTGAAATCTTTTAAAGATCTTATGAAAATTGAAGAATAATTTGTGTTGTTCTACGGTGATTTTTCTTCATGAAAATAGGCAAACAAGCTGAAATATTGTTCGGCTCATGTTATTTATTAATCTGATAAAAATGCAACAATTGTGTTCTACATATTTTAAACGTATATGCACGAGATCGTTGTCTGAGTTGTATGGTTTCCACAAACTGTAATTTTTTCTACTAGAAACATTACTTATTGCAATACGTAATACCTGATCAGTAAGCTTCATTTCACAACTATTCCATGATTCGCAAAATCGAACAATTTGAATGACTTGGCATTTACAAATGTATTACCGTTATATGCGATAATTGCGTTCAGAAGACCGTATCGTGGAACTTCACTGGAATTATATTTAGCTACTGAACCCGGACGGAAAATCGTACCATAAAAAGTAATTTTTTTAACAATGTAGACTTGTTCTGGGACATCAAACAACAAAAGATGAAACTTGAAAGAACTCTTATCTACAATTACAGACGATTTCTCAATGACTTTGTCAACTTCATCCCAACAAACATCGGTGTTGAATTAGAGCTTGTTCAAACAAATTTGGAGAAGCTATTCAGCTATTCAAGAAGAAAGAGCCGAATAGCTTCTCCAAATTTGCTTGTATTTTAAACAGGTTTTTATTCCTGCGTGTCAGTATAACAATAATAATCCTAAAACTAAAAACAAACTAAAATTAATCTTAACTAAGCATAAAGGGAATTAATCATTGCAATAGAAGATTGCAACGATTTTTGTCTGAAATTATTAATTATTTTGTTGGACATTTGTTCTAAAGTCTCAACATTCGAAATTCTATGTACTTCGTTAGTACTGTACCAAGAAGGCAGCTTCAAAATCATCTTCAGAACTTTGTTCTGAATCCTTTGAAGTATTTTTTTTTCCTGGTAGCACAACAACTAGACCATATTGGAACAGCATAAAGCATGGCCGGTCTAAAAATTTGTTTAAATATTAGTAGTTTGTTCTTCAGACAAAGTTTGGATTTTCTGTTTATAAGAGGATATAAACATTTTATATATTTATTACATTTGGCTTGAATGCCTTCAATGTGATTTTTAAAATTTAATTTTTGATCAAGTAATAGACCAAGGTATTTCACTTCGCTTGACCAGGAAATTGGAACACCGCTCATAGTAACGATGTGACTACTACTAGGTTTCAAAAAAGAAGCTCTAGGTTTATGTGGGAATATTATTAGTTGAGTTTTGGAAGCGTTGGGAGAAATCTTCCATTTCTGTAAATAAGAAGAGAAAATGTCCAAACTTTTCTGCAGTCTCCTGCAAATGACACGAAGACTTCTTCCTTTAGCGGAGATGCCTGTGTCATCAGCAAACAAGGATTTCTGACAACCCTGAGGCAAATCAGGGAGGTCGGAAGTAAAAATGTTATATAGTATCGGCCCAAGAATGCTACCCTGAGGAACTCCAGCTCTAACAGGTAGTCGATCAGATTTGGAATTCTGATAATTTACCTGCAGAGTTCTGTCAGTTAAATAATTTTGAATTAATTTTATAATATAGAGCGGAAAATTAAAGTTTTTCAATTTAGCAATCAAACCTTCATGCCAAACACTGTCGAATGCTTTTTCTATGTCTAGAAGAGCAACTCCAGTTGAGCAGCCTTCAGATTTGTTTGAACGAATTAAATTAGTAACTCTCAAAAGTTGATGAGTAGTTGAATGGCCATGGCGAAATCCAAATTGCTCATCTGCAAAAATTGAGTTTGTATTGATGTGAAGCATCATTCTATTCAAAATTAGCTTTTCAAAAAGTTTACTGATTGAAGGAAGTAAACTTATTGGTCTGTAGCTAGAAGCTTCAGCTGGATCTTTCTCGGGCTTCAAAATTGGAACAACTTTGGCATTTTTCCATTTGCCAGGAAAGTATGACAAATGAAAACATTTATTAAATAATTTTACCATGAAAGACAAGGTACTCACTGGGAGTTTTTTGATGAGTATATAGAAAATTCCATCATCACCTGGAGCCTTCATATTTTTTAACTTTTTAGTTATAGTTTTTACTTCATCCAAATCAGTACCCCAGGATTCATCAAAAATATTTTCCCTTGAGGAAATATTCAGATAATCAAGAGAAACCTGATTCTCAATAGGACTAGTAAGACCCAAACTGAAATTATGGGAACTCTCAAACTGCTCAGCAAGTTTTTGAGCTTTTTCCACATTTGTTAGCAATATTTTATCACCTTCTTTGAGCGCTGGAATAGGCTTTTGAGGTTTCTTTAAAATTTTGGAGAGTTTCCAAAAAGGTTTGGAACTCGGCTCTAATTTTGACACATTATTTTCGAATTGTTTGTTCCTCAGGGCAGAGAAGCGTTTTTTAATTTGTTTTTGCAAATCTCGCCAGATAACTTTCATGGCGGGATCGCGTGTTCTTTGATATTGTCTTCTACGGATATTTTTCAGACGGATCAAAAGCTGAAGATCGTCGTCTATTATAATTGTATTGAACTTTACCTCGCATTTTGGAACTGAGACAGCTCTTGCTTCAACTATGGAAGTAGTCAGAGAGTCAAGAGCATTATCGATATCATTTTTAGTTTCCAAAGGAATATTAGGATCAAAGTTATATTCCATGAATGTTTGATATTGGTTCCAATCAGCTCTATGATAATTGAAAGTAGAACTGTTGGGATTAGAAATTATTTCTTGAGATATTTCAAAAGTTACTGGAAGGTGATCCGAACCGAAGTCAGCATGGGTAACCAATTGGCTACAAAGTTGACATGAATCAGTTAAGACCAAATCAATAGTTGAGGGATTTCTGGCAGAAGAAAAGCAAGTTGGGCTGTTTGGGTATTGGATAGTGTAATAACCCGCAGAACAATTATCAAATAGTATATTACCATTGGAATTACTTTGAGCATTATTCCACGATCGGTGTTTTGCATTAAAATCACCAATAATGAAGAATTTTGACCTATTACGGGTAAGCTTCTGTAGGTCACCCTTGAGAAGATTCTTTTGCTGACCTACGCATTGGAATGGTAAATAGGCAGCTAATAGTGTAAGTTGACCAAATTTTGTTTCAACAGAAACCCCCAAAGTTTCAAAAACTTTGGTATCAAATGAAGAAAGAATTTGATGTTTGATACGCCTATGAACAATTATGGCAACGCCACCACCTGGACTTTCAAGACGATCATTGCGGTGTACGAAATAATTAGGATCCCTTTTTATTTTATCACCTGGTTTAAGAAAAGTTTCAGTTACAACGGCAATATGCACGTTATGAACTCGTAAAAAGTTAAACAGCTCGTCTTCATTATTTTTAAGAGATCGAGCATTCCAATTTAAAATATTCAGTGTCTTAATACCCATTGCTGAATTTCAGGGTCATGACAATATTGTTTGCAAATTTTATACCAGTTTGAATTGCATCAAACATGGAGTTTGTATTTAACATTCCATAAATGATTTCTGTAAAAAATCCATTTTTGGAGCGGTTATGCTACCTAAGTCAAAATATTCAACATTTCTGGTAGAATTTTGGTTTCTACCGGCTGTAACGGCAGCATAGGAAGCTCCATTACCTAGCTGTACATTGCTACCAGCAGGTAAGAATTGAGCATTGAAAGCTTGTGCTCTGTTTGTACTTACGGGTACATTTGTACTTCGCTGACCATTGTTAACAGCAGATAGCAGTGGAAAATTTGACGGTTGGGCATTGTTCGTACCTTCCGGTACGAATGTTGGATTTCCTCCTCGATGACCGTTGTTAACAGCCGAGGAATAATTACCTGATCGGGAACGTGAAGCGGTCCCTACCTGATTCTTAGCACGAGAATTCAAGATCGCTTTGCGAGTCTTGCATTCCCAAAAATTGGATTTGTGGTTTCCACCACAATTCGCACATTTAAAATTTTTGGGATCCTTCACAGGACAGTTGTCCTTGGCGTGAGAGGAATCGCCACAATGCATGCATTTGGCATCCATGTGACAATTTTTCGTCCCGTGACCCCATCCCTGGCATTTACGGCACTGGGTGAGGTGTTGAGAATTTCCTCCAGTCTTCCTGAAGTGTTCCCACTTCACTCTGACATGGAGCATAAGGCTGGCTTTTTCCAATGCCTTGAGGTTATTCAGTTCATTTGATTTAAAATGAACTAAATAAAAATCGTTAGAAATCCCATTGCGAGAATCGCCAGGTTGGGATTTCTTTTTCATCTTTATCACTTGAACTGGTGTAACTCCAAGCAATTTGATAATTTCTTGTTTGATCTCATCCAGGGATTCACCACTGGCTAGACCTTTTAAGACCACCTTGAACAGACGTTCAGCTTTGGTGTCATGTGTAAAGAATTTGATGCCTCTTTGAGCAAGATACTCCACGAGAAGTTTAAATCCGATCAAGGTTTCAGCCAATACACGGCATTCACCCCGACGACCGATTTGAAAGGAAAATTTAGAATCTTTAATGAATTTCGTGAGTTCCTTACGGAGCCCATGAAAATCAGATGTTGTTACCACAATAGGTGGAACCTTTTCTTTCCCTGCATTAATTCGCGAATGCTTCGAAGATTTTTGCCTGACTGATGGATCATTCTCATTGTCAGTAAGGCAGCATTCATTAATTATGTCACAAATCAATATTGTTAGAAGGGGAATCCCCACGTAGATTTTGTAACCCCCCCCTCCCCACTCAAAACTTTTTATTCAAATAGCCATTATTATCCAAAAAATCATTATTATTTCATACAGAACAAATTCAACTTTTCTCATATTATATCAAATTGCATTCTCAAATAGCCATTCAAAAAAGATTCAATCCTCAGTTCCAAGAGGTTTTGCAGATAGTTGGTCAGCATTCGATGACCTCGAAGATATCTGTCGTCCGCTGAAGCACTCGTAATGGTTTCTGCCACATCAGTCAGATCAAGTTCTTCGTCATCTATCCATTCGCAATCGAAGTTGTCTTTGTTGGTTACAACCATACATTCCTGTTTACGTTTTGCCACAACTTTAAACGGACGCAATTTTCTCTGAAATTGAACGGATGTATGCTTGTGCATCTTTATGTGCTCGCGAAGCATGACTAAAGATGCAAAGTATAGGCCACAGCTGGAACACACTCGTTCGTTCAATGAGTTTTTAATTGAAGGACAGTAAAGATCATACGGAATCGTTCCATATCCGGACATCGATTTAGGTAGAATCTGTTGAGCTTGTAATGAGTTCAATACGAACATTGATGGGAAATGCTGTGGTTCGTCCTTCGATGACCCAATCAATCCTCGAGATGTTTGCGTCAGAGAGATTGGTGGAGGCAAAAATCCATTGCAGATAACGTGATCGATGCTACTTCGCAGTGGTGAGCAGCATTTCCTGTAAAAATATAAATTTATGCACATATAACAATTATTTGACCATCAAATGCATCTCAAAATTTTACCTATCTGTGCATTTCCGTATCTGGAGTAAATATTGGCTGGTTCGCACATGAGTTCCAAACCAGTGTTGGTCATAGTCACGAATTGACTTCGGATCTATTTCAGAAGCATCAGGATCGATATATTCAGCCAACGTCGGATGACCGTCGATGACCACATCATTCCAGACTTCTGCCAAAACTTCACCAGCGTACTGGAAATTTTGCTTCTCCAAAGCTGAATCAGTTGTACGCAATTGGGAATCCAGATGACTACCAAACTGGTCGTGTGGTATTATCAATCCAGAAAGCTCCTTACTCAAGGGTGACATACGTCGCTCCACTCTATTGAAAGCACTCCTTCCCGGAGCGTTCGTTGCAATGAACAGCGTGTCAAGGTTGTACTCTTTAAAATGGTGTATTGCTATCTGTATTACCTTGCGATATCTCGGATTTTCATCAGGTCCACCGTCGACGGTAAAGATTAGGACTGGTTTGACCAATCCATCAAACTTAAAAATACCATCAAACGATTCAAGAGTTAGAAGCCGCTTGATGTCTAACGCATGAGAAAACGCCGTTGACGAAGCGTGTTTGCCTGACCGAATTGCAATGTAAGTGGGGCCCGAAAAACCAACAGCCTCCGGTTTGCCAAGACCATTCGGTTTGATTTCGATTCCAGCGTACACGGACGGAATTAGTTTATGCTTATTTGCAACTATCCAATCGTGGTCAGGAAGCGTGATTTTGTACTCCACATGCATAAGCATGGGAGACTGCTTATTGGCAGCCGTTAGGCCTATCGCCACTCTCGCCTTATCATCCTGACTGATAAATCCTACTTCATTGGGCCCTAGCACAGATGCCAGTTCTTCCAATGATCTTATGGTCGCTGTACAGAATCGGCCATCGGGATGATCGTTGTGTTTTGCATTACTTGCGCGCATCAACTTCACTGGTACAGTATTTACGTGACATTTACCTTGATGGGAATTGGCTCGTTTTGGGATTAACCGCAGATATGTTGCTGTTCTTTTGATATTGAATCCCTTGCCTTGTATTGCAGAAGTCAACTCATCTAAAGTTTTAACGCTTCTGACGCTCTCATCACTGCGCTTTTCGTGGGCCGCAGATCCATGAAGTGCGATATCGCATATTGCCTTGAGCAGCTCCGGTTGCTGCTCTTCAACACGAGGGTGGCCAGGAGAATTTCGGAATGAAAGATAATTTCCTGAAATTTGATATTTATATCTACTGTGCAAACAAACTAGTTAATATATCATATTTACCAGCCTCTGGGATGTCCCGAATTAACAGTTGTTTAGCCTGCTTCATTTTCTCACGATGCTTCTGCTGCCGCTCTTGCTCGTCTTCCTTGATTTTGAGATTCTTTTCAAGTTTGATCTTTTTAATTTTTAGCCCTTCGAGTCTCGACTGATCATCATCCGTCAATAGTCCAGCAGACTTCTTGTCAATCAGAAGCACTACCTCAGAGTTCAGATTATTTAGCTCAGCTTTAAGTTGTTCCTGTACTGGTGCAGGGCGTTTATTTGATGATGACGGCTGAGCCATATACTCAATTTCCTTGATGGGTTGCGCGGGTTTCACTGTCGGCGCTGATTCCTTAGGAGCACTCATAGACTTTCCCCATAGTTGAAGAAGTTTACCTTTTTTCTTTAGCTGCAAGGCATGAAGCTCTTTTATTTTGTTATTGACTTGCTCTTCAAGTGCGGTGTTGTCATTGCCCTTCCGTTCATTCCAGAAATTAGTAGCATCCAATTGGCACTCCCTTTTCTTCTTATCCGGGTAAGCCTTTACATACGCATTGTACAGCGTATTAAAAAGTTCTCCACGATTCATTTTCCAAAATACACTAACTGCGCGAACCAATTTTTCACCAATAAACACTGGACTTTATTCACTGACGCACACTGAATGAGCTGCAGCTGTCATTCATGAACGGTGGAATAGTATTCACTCTAACTTGAAAGTACCCATTAATGAGTCGAAAAGTACGCATTTTGAAGAAAAGTGGCTTAACTCATTATTAAGAGTATACTTTCCTCATTTCTGAGTATTGCTTACTCATTTATGAGTATCAATTAATCATTAATGGGTAACGAATACTCAATTAATGAGGAAAATATACTCCTAATAATGAGTTAAGCCACTTTTCTTCAAAATGCGTACTTTTCGACTCATTAATGGGTACTTTCAAGTTAGCGTGTTAGGTATGGTAGGTGTCGGAGCCAAACACCGGATCCGTAGGGTACTTGAAGTAGCTTGCTAGCTCTCTTGCGACAGAACTCAAACGTGTCCTAACACGGTAGGAAAGGAAATAGGTGTCGCTCAAACTAGCAACTGTCGGGTAAAACGAGTGCTCTGTCTTGGCTCATGGGTGGAAAATTCAACTCTTCTTACCCTGAAAAGGCCGGGTTGGGTTCCAAGGCCGTTGACAGCAAACACTCTAGTCGTAGGGTGGACTGTATTCAACACTGTATAACACTGGGCTGTTGCACCGGATAATGGATCCAGAAGATATTGATAGAAAAACTACTGCTTCTATTCACTTATCCTTTATTGCTTTTTCCTTTTGATCTTAACACCTTAGAATTGATATAATGACTGAATGACTGCGCCACTGCGGTGCCGTTTTTATATTGTGCCGCTACTGCTAGAAGTTCCAGAACATGGAAAGTTCCAGAACAATGGAAAGTTCCAGAACATGGAAAGTTCCAGAACGATGGAAAGGTCCAGAACATGGAAAGTTCCAGAACGATGGAAAGTTCCAAAACAATGGAAAGTTCCAGAACATGGAAAGTTCCAGAACGATGGAAAGTTGCAGAACAGGGCGTGGCATAGTTAATGCGAGCGGTGTGTGAGTGCTGCATGATTACTGCTGTTGCTGTTCGTTTACGAAGGGGCGTGAACAGTAGGGATAGTAGTAGTAGGCGATATTGCATAAGAATATCATTTTGTTTTTGTTTTTTTTTCAAAAATGTGATGTCACGATTCAGCTTACCCCTCCTCTCTCGTTTGTCACAAAATGTCACGGTTTTCTGAACCCCCTCCCCCCCCCCTAAAAGCGTGACATAATTAATGAATGCTGCCTAAAATATAACAATACAAAAAAAAAAAAAAAAAAAAAAAAAAAATTTTTCCTCTATTTCCCGTAATGTCCTTCCATGTTATTAGGATGGATCTAAGGCAAGGATGATCCCAAAGCGCGCTGCAACTACGAACCTAATCTGACATGATCCTCTGTAGCAGGTGTAAAAACTACCTGTTGTGATGTCCACAATGGAACTGACTCCTAGCTTCGGGTCTTGACCAAGAATCCCTGCTGAGCCCTTGCGGCACGTCAAGCCGGCCAGTTCAGCGCAAGGAAGTTAGGCGGATTTGCCTCATTTGGTACAAAAACAACATCGGTGGCTTCGAACCACTCCATCACCTGTTTCGCGTAGAAGCACGATGCCAGATCCGGCCAAAACAGAGTGTCACCTTGCTGGGACTGGAGGAGGGGCAGCTGGCGCTTCTGGAGGTATTCTCCTCTATATATTTGGCTTATGATGGTGCCGTTCATTATGTACTACGGCTTGCTGAATTCGCCGCACTTCTCGGCAAATTTGTCGGCCTTCTTCTTCCGGAACATCAAGGCAGGACTTCAGGACTCCAGGCCGACGAAACACTCCAGGCCGGTGATATGCTTGGCGTCCACTGTAATGTACGTATTGTCTTCCATTATAATGCATTTCGGCTGCACCACGGGATCCTGGCACGGGATTTGGCCACTCTATTTTGTTTATCGGTTCGGTTAGGCGGCCCGCTTCATTGCCTGCTGGACGAACTAGCCGGAAGAATTGACCTTCTTGGTCACGTCCCGAATCGAATGGTTCGGATTGCGCTTGAAGTAATCGGGGTCGGTCGTCTTCGCTTTTCTTCCACTGCCAACTCGCCGCTGCACAGTGATTCCACTCCATACAAAAGGCAGTAAAAAAAAGTCTAAAAATTGATTATCCGTAGCCAAGTTATGTGTTTTGCATTAATTTTGGGCCGCTGATTTTAAATATGCTATCTAAAATGTCATGTTAGGGCGCATAACCGAGATATGTCCACTTTATGAACCCCTGGAATATCCGGAACATCCGATAAAATGGTAAATTCATACGTCTCGTCCTAAGGCAATTCGATTTTTCTCCAATCCCCTTGTACATAAAATGTAAAAGGTAAAGCGATGTGGAGAACAATTTACGGCGCCGGGTAGCCGTTGCATGGTATTCCGAAAGTTCCGGAACGAACATGTAGGACCCATACTTTGAAATTTTTCATCCAATATTCATAAAATTTTGGAAAAAGAAATATCAAATATTGTAGAAAATGAATAAAATATATTTATTGTAAAATGAAGAAAATGAAAAATTATGTTTCCAATTATGTTTCGCCTTGGAATCACTGTGTGGGGGGGGGGGGGGGGGGTGTTTGCTCATTTACACTTCCGGTCCACTTCCTAGCATCTTGCTATGAAGTACCAGATAGTCAGTCACCCACCGATTAGGGTAGAAGCACTAGTCTTCGCCTCCCCAAATTTTTTTTTCGAAAATCTTGATTATATTTACAGGTTTTCCCTATCACAACTGTTTTTTTGCATAAATGCCTTCTAAATGTATAAATTTTCAATTTCCATAGTGACTGAAAACACCACTAAAATCTAAAAAAATCACACTGTTTTAATTTTCGTCCTCCCAAATTTAATTTTCGCCCCCCCCCCCCTTCTCTCCTTTGCGCTAAATTTCGACCCCCCCTTTTTAAATCACACATTTATATTAATTTAGTTTTGAAATCTATTGAAAGACTGAATACTACAGATGAGGTATTATCCATAAATGACTTAATGCTTTTAAAGGAGAGTAGACGTTTTTAGAGATAAATGAGAACAAAAAATGCAAATGTTCTATTCAAAATGTACGAAAATATCATGGATCATTACCTATAAAGGTGTTTTCACAATTTACGAATAATTTATGAACTATGTAAGATGAAAAAATCATTGATCAATGATTTTAGCGGTGTACTTTTTGTTGAAATTTGCATTTTTATAAAATTCATTTAAACAATTTGAACTTTTAGTCGAATTATATTCGAATCACGAATACAAGTCGTTCGGTACTTCATTTCCGTTTGGCTACTTTTCCTTATTTCTCTTATTTTGCACAGACGTTTCAGTTCATGTTTCCTTTGGCTCTTTCTGTAGAGCAGCCTTATGTCCTTTATTTGCAATTTCTCTCTTTGTTTCGATTTCATATCAATGGTACCTTCGTCAATTCAAATCATGATCCGTTTGATTTTGAGTTTCTTTTTCGGTGCCGTTTCAGGATTTTTGGATGTCGTTTCAGGAACAGCTGTAGCCAAGTTCGTCCTAAAATAAGCAAAAACCTCAGATTTTACCAGAGTACTTTGAGAATCTAGATGCATACGTACCTGGTCTGTTATTTGCAAATGGATTCTCCCGAGGATTTACATCCAGATATTGCTGAACGGTATCCAGAAGCCACTCTTTCGTAATCGGAAATCCTCTTGCTTGCATGTCGAAAATCCACTCCTCAATCTCTTATTCCTCCTCCAGTGTCAACACTGTTTTCGGGCCAGCACGGATGTGTTCCTGGTTCTTCTTCGTAAGACGTGAGCAAATGGTAGAACGGGGAATTCCATAATGCTTTGAGGCCTTCTTGATGCTCATTTCACGGCTTTTGATCTTCGAAACGGCGGCGGAGAGTTCCTGTGTTGTGTAATTTTCTCCATACTTTTTTGGTTTCTGATATAAAATACATGATAAATCACTTGTTTAGCAAAAAACCAACCGTATAAATATAGAAACTTGCTTGAATATTCATAACTGCAACGATAAACGTCAGTAAAGCAGCAGGAAAATCTATTTTGGTGAGTTTTCTCTCAGCACTTGTTTTGATTTTTGACAGTTTCGACAAGGGGGGTGAAAATTAAAGCACACTGGACTAAAAGAACTCAATATGGGGTTTCGCCAGGGTCGAAGTTTAAAAACGTACAAATATGTGTTCTAATTTTCGCCACTTCTTAAAATCACTAAAAATCAATCAAAATAACTTCAGTTACTGCCTACATCAATAATTTTGATAGTTTTAAATGTTTCTAATAAACTCCACAAAAAAATAATAAGAAATATAATATTTACGTGTTTTTCCCAGCGTTCAATAATCAGCTTGATTTTCATTGCGTAGAGAAAAAAGCTCTTCATGTGTACGGGTGTCAAAAAATGTCATTTTATCAATGGAATTGATTTTTTCAATGTATCTGACCTTTATATTTTGATACTCTGAGTTATATCTTTTCTGTCTAGCAACATTTATAATTAGAATCGATCATTATTTGAAATAATCACTGTATGTTTCATAAGGGGGGCGAAAATTGGGGAGGAGGGCGAAGACTAGTGCTTCTACCCTACCTGTCAAAATTTCAGTAAACCTACTGCTTAGAATTATTTCAAATTGTAATATTCCACCCACTATATCACAAAATATTGCGAGTAGTTGAACGGATTGGAGATAAGGAAAGCATTGGGTATAGGGCCAAGTCTCCCCCGGTTGGTACGAAATTAATGAGCGTAGGAATCAATAGAATCAATATCAGTTACTAATGCTATGATGGGCCACCAATTGGAGGGGCGGCCCAACGTGTCTTATCTCTATTTGCAGGATATCCACAGAAAAGAGGGCATACCGCTGTTCATGCCTAACTATTACCTACACAGGCAGAAAAAGCGATCACCATTATTTACGAGTTTACGGTGATTAGGTCATGCCGGACTATTCGGGGTGCGGTGCAACCGGTGTTCGATGTTCTGTTGCTTGAAGGAGCGGTCCCATGCTTTTGGCCGATAGTGTTAGTTACATATTTTCAGCGTATTGTTCACCAAAACGAACCCTGCTGCTGTCCTTTTCCCAACTATCCAACATCCCAGTGATTTCTCGATGAAGTACAGAGGATTTCTCGGCTTTCTTCAAAGCGAGTATCACGTCAACACGTTCCTTCCCATTCCCTACTTGACCAGCATTAGGGCACGGCCGGCGTTGATATTGCTTCATAATGGGTCACCAGTTTTTGCACATTGAGGATGTATGTTAGTCCCAAACATCATCTATTGGTTCTTTGTGTAAATACAGCTGATCTGGCAATAACGGAGTAGCATCCGTGGGCGGTCACTCATGCTCATGCTCATGCTCATTACGATAAAGGTGGGGACTAAGGCTTGCTTCATTTAGAATTGGAACAAACTTTTGCTCATATTGTGGCGCTCCTGGTGGACGGATTTGGAAGTTCTTGGAACCCACGTGTCGGGAATTTTGTCAGCTTCACGTATGTATTTTTGACATTCCGCAAATCGACTGTACTTTGTAAACAATCAACATGGAAGCCGAAAGAAGGGAAAAAATTGTGCACAATTATTGGGAAAATTCATTGTGGTCTGCATCTAGGCTAGCTAAACAGCTGAAATTGCCCAGAAATACCGTATGGCGCGTTATCAAACGGTATAAGGAAACATTGACGACGATTCGGAAGCCTCAAGCCAATCTTCGGAGTGGAACTGTCGACCGGAAACTGCGTGGTAAGATTTTGAAGACGATTAAGAGGAATCCCAATCTGTCGGACCGTGATTTGGCCAGAAAATTCGGTGCTGCCCATAGTACCGTGAGGAGAACTCGACTCCGGGAAGGAATCAAGTCGTATCGAGCTAGCAAACAGCCAAATCGGACCATAAAACAGAATAGTGTGGCCAAAATCCGTGCTCGGAAGCTATACGACCAGGTGCTGACCAAGTTCGACGGGTGTCTTCTGATGGACGATGAAACCTATGTCAAGGCTGACTTCGGGCAAATCCCAGGTCAAAAATTTTACTTGGCAACGGCTCGGGGGATGTTCCAGCCAAATTTAAATTTGTTTTTGCCGACAAATGTGCCCGAAAATTCATGATTTGGCAGGGCATTTGCAGCTGTGACAAAAAAACGAAAGTTTTCGATACAAATAAGACAATGACGTCGGAACTATACCATAAAGAGTGTCTCCAAAAACGAATTTTGCCGTTCATTCGATCCCACGACCATCCCGTAATGTTTTGGCCAGATTTGGCAAGCTGTCATTACAGCAAAGTCGTTCAAGAATGGTATGCAGAGAAAGGGGTCCAGGTTGTTCCGAAAAACCTTAACCCACCCAACTGCCCCCAGTTCCGCCCTATTGAGAAATACTGGGCAATCATGAAGAGGAGACTCAAGGCAAAGGGAAAGGTTGTCAAAGACATCAATCAGATGAAGACCTGGTGGAATAAGATAGCTAAAACGATGGACGAAGAAGGTGTGCGGCGCCTAATGAGCCGTGTTATAGGAAAAATTCGAGAATTCCTTCGAAACCGTGACGAATAATTTTATCCGTATTTTTTCTTAAAAGTATGAAGAAAACGCTACATTTGTATAAAAAAAGATCTTGAATTCAATAATAAATAACTGAAATACAGGCAATTGTTTTTGTTCAAATTCTATCTGAAGCAAGCTTTAGTATAGTTTTACTTCCGTTCTTTTTACGCCAGTTCTCTACCCTGCATCACAATTGGTCTGACAAACTATTTTCAATAAGCATAAGCAAAATTATGAATTATCCTTTTCAAGATCCTCTTCAAAAATATCAATTCACAAAAATAGTCGAAAAATAGTGGTACACAGAGGACACATACATCCGTGCAACTCACTTCAGCCAATTAGACACTTTTTTAGCTTCTAAAGCGATAAATCCCACCATCAACTGAATGTCGGTGCCAACACTCTTATCATAATATGCAAAACAGTAATAATTTCTCTCTAATGCACAATTTTGCGCAGTGTTCGTTGCCAATTCCGATGTTCGCTCACCCCGCCATAACCCCGCGATTAATAATGAAAACTCGCCTCCCCCAGCGGGAAAAGGTGCATTTTTGCTGAATCTCTACCGTATAGGCTTCCCACTTGTACCAACGTATGTTTCCATTAATAAATTTAAATTAATTGCATTATTATGAGTGTATGTCTTTTACTCTCTTCAGCAAGCAGCAACAGCGAGAAATGTACGGGTGAAAGAGGTGACGGTGAGGGTGGCGGCAAATGGCAGGTGGCGGATTTAATTAAGCCGAAGCAGCGCACTCTGCTGGCTGACTGACTGACTGACTGATGACGGGATATGGTCATGTGGCGCCTTCTTCCGCGATATCTATACTGCCATGTGGAAAACAAGAAAATAATTACTAAATAGGCAGTTGAGCGCGCGAAAGAAATGCGGCTCTGGCTGTGCTTTAGTGTAAACAATTAAATCATTCTATTGTTTTAAACGGAAACATATTAACATACATTTTGTAATGCGCCTTCTCCTGCGAGCGAGTGTGGCCTCATGCACCCTTGGTTCCCATCTTTCACGGGTGATTTAGTTATTATCGTCACGTCTTCTCTTTCTCTGTGTCAGATCGAGACTGTGTAATTTATACCTTCCAGCCGCATACGTTCATCAGTTCCTTATCATAATCCACATTTTTTCCTCCCCGAAGCTGCGAAAACCGTTAAGTTTGTGTGCCAATTGTATGGCTTTCCCCTAGTTTCCAACGTAATCATCATCACCGGCTAATGACACACCTTTTGCCAAGAACAATTAAAAATTACGATGGAAACAAGCAGCCCGGCTCGAGCTAAACGGGGGGAGAAAACAACTTTTAACAAATATTTTCCCTGTTCACTTTTTTTTTATGATTTCCCCGGGATGGATTCCCTTGGGAGTGTGTTACAGTTCTTTTCTCTTTTTTTTTTCTGCGCTATCAGCGTTCCATATTTGCCTCCGCCTTCTGCCCGCTGGACGGCGTTTGAAGTATTCAAGTGGCAGTTTGAGTGCAATTTTCCACTTTAACGGAAACGATGATGAAGACGACGGATGGACTCGATTTTCCTCCACGTCCTGTTCGTTCCGGAGGGTTTTGATCTAGTTTTTTTTTCAACATGATGTTTCTTGAACTTTTCTGTTTGAGATGAACGCATGGGTGGAGTTAAGGACAAAGTGTTTGGAGGGGGCTGCTAATAAACCATAGAGTCAACTCTAAGACTTGAACAAAAATAACACAAACTGATTAGTTGGTAACGTTGTAGCGGGTGGGCAATAATTGATGAAATTTTGGCTGAAACAAGAGTTTTTTGTTAACTTTGGCAAAATTTCTTCACAATCTATCAAGTGCTTATCGAGATGGCATCGGAACAAGAGCAGATGCACCAAAAGATTATGTAACCCGTCGTGGAAAATCCAACTGCGTCCCACAGATCGATCGGAAAACACCTTGGATTCCAGCATTCGACGGTGTCCCAGGTGGTGAAATCATTCAAGGAGATCCAGACGACCCAACGGCGGTCAGTAAGCTGCAGATAACCGAAGACAACTGATCAGGTGAAGGCAAGGAAGGTGTTGAATCTGTTCAAGCGTCAACCGAAACTTTCGATCCACGATGTGCGAAGAAGGTGGAGGATTCCATCTGGTTTGTCTAAAAAACGATGAAACGTGCCAGCCTCCTCGTCTACAAGATCAGGAAGACACCGGAATGGAACGACAAACAAAAGACGGTAGCCAAAACCAGCGCCAGGCTGACGAAACCGAGGTATGTCGTGATGGACAACATCAAGGCGAACACAAAGGCGTCACATCACGGTTGGCCATACTTGAGGGCGAAGGAAGAAGGAGGTAGGTGTGGATAGATGAGCCAGCCTTGCAGGGCACTATGGTATTAGGTGCGCAACTAAGTTCCCGCTGTTTAGCAATAGATGGCGCCAGTAGTAAGTGCTAGTCGAATGTTGTACATCTCAAGCGTCATAAACCAAGCTCAGACATATGGTAAACAAACCGCTTTGCCAAATCACTGATTATGGTTTAGTGTTATATATTTTGGTTGTTTGAAGATGTCTGATTTCGTGCCAAATAATCGTCATTTGCGGGAAGTGTTGATTTTCATCTTTCATTCGAAGAAAACGGCGGCTGAAGCACATCGAGAGCTCCAAAAAGTTTACGGTGATGCTGCTCTGAGTGAAACAACGTGTCGTGATTGGTTTCGTCGCTCCAAAAACGGTGATTTCAGTGTTGATGATCGTCCGCGTGAAGGAAGGCCAAAAAACTTCGAAGACTCTGAATTGGAGGCATTGCTCGATGAGGATCCGTGTCAAACGCAAGAAGAGCTTGGTTTAGGATTAGGAGTTTCCCGCCAAGCCGTTTCTAAGCAATTGCAGGCGTTGGGAATGATTCAAAAGCAAGGAACTTGGGTTCCTTACGATTTGAAGCCGAGAGGTGTTGAGCGTCGTTTTATCGTCTGTGAACAACTGCTCCAGCGGCAAAAAAGGAAGAGTTTTCTACAATATTCACGCTGCGAAGGTTATGCTGTGTATTTGGTGGGACCAAGTTGGTGTTATTTATTATGAGCTGTTGAAACCAATCGAAACCATTACCGGGGAATGGTATCGACCTCAATTGATGCGATTGAGCCGAGCACTGCACGAAAAACGGCCACAATACCCGATTATTACTTGTTCCGTTCGATGGCACATGGTCTCACTGGTCAGCAATTCCACTCATATGATGACATCTCAAAATGGCTTGATTCTTGGATAGCATCAAAAGACGAACAGTTCTATAGAAATGGTATTCACGTTCTACCAGAAAGATGGGAAAAAGTCGTAGCTAGTGATGGGCAATACTTTGAATAATTCGTTTGTAACCTTTGTTTTCAAAATAAAGTTCCTTTTTCACCAAAAAACAGCGAGAACTTAGTTGCGCACCTAATACGAATAGCCAAATTTCACGACAAAAATTGATCAATCGAAAACCATTTACTTTAAGCATATGATGTCTTTGGAAGATTTTATCTTAAAAATAAGACCTATCTTTTGGTGTGGATTGTGACTAGGGTGGTCCTTTTATGTTCATAATAAATATTCTAACTTTGTATTCTTATGATTTAGAGGAAGTTTTGCTCCTACAGAATTGTAGATAATATAATTTAATCAAACTTTGCTGAAAAAACCTAATTTCTATCGAATCTACGTATCTTTTTATAACAGTTTTTATAACTTTCCTAAGGGATACAAGATGCTTGCTAGTAATTGTATAAAAAAAAATTGTAGAGGTTGAAGTGTTAAAAAATATGTTTTTTCAAGATATCTAACTCACTTATTTGCAAAAACTTTCAAACACGGAATAAACAAAAAAACAAAACTTCCACCCAAAAAACCAAAAAAAAACACTTTGCCTCCTTTAGTATAAAAAATTATTTAAAATTTTGTTTTTTGGTTTTTTTTTTTTAATTTTCCATAAACCCCCACCACCAATAACCACCAAAAACCATCCAAACCAGAAATTTTTATAAAAAAATTAATATTTTTTTTTTAACCCCCCTCCCTTTTTTTATTAATTTTTTTTATCACAGACAACAAAACAAAACACATAAAAAATATTGCACCACAAAACACCGCCACCACCCCCCCCACCCCATATGCTAAACACCCCGTAATGGAGCTGAACAGATGGCGGTAGTGTGTCAATTTTAAACGTTCGAGTATGTGCGCCATCTGTGGCGATACTTTCAACTGAGAAACATTTGAATAGGGTATTATAGGGGTATGTGGATTATAACATTGTTCGATAATAAATATAATAATATACCGGCATTTAATTTATTTTTTAATTTTGACAAGCGAAACTATTGAAAAAAACAATTTCAAAAAATAATGATTGCAAGACAACACCATCCTATTTCACCATGAAACACGCTACAAAAAAACAGACTACCTAAACCAACGAACCAACCATTGATTTTTAGCATACACAGATGAAAATGTACTCAATTTTGATTACAATTGTATACTATCTCTTTTGGTATCAGAAATGTTACTCAATGTTTGGTAAAAAGTGAACTTACTCATATTGAGTTGATACTTTTAACCAAAAGTAAGTAACATTTCCTAGAGAAAACGAGATATATACAATTGTCAAAAAATGGGTACTTTTTTACTTCCGTGTACATAAGTTGACATATATGTCATAATGGGAGCCCCCGTTACTGAAAATTAAGTGCTGTCACTTTGTATAAATGTCACTTTGTGAAACTGCAGGTCAGTTTGTGAAAATAAAAATGATTAGATTTTTCTTGTTTAAAAATCGAGAAAAAATAGTTGAGATTCATAAAAAATATTTTTGTGCTAGGAAAAATGCCCATCATCGATACGGATGTAAAAAAACATGTTTTTTTTTTAAATTTAAACCCCCTATTGACCGTTTAAGTAGTAATCGTTGAAGAAACTGCAAGTGTTATGTTTGTTTGTCTGTTTGTGTTGACATATTTACATTTGTTTACTAACATTTATTTATACACGTCAATGCATGTAAATTCATCTTTTAACATTGATATATTTCCCTGAATATATTTTCATTTATATATTTACATTAGCATATTTAAATTTGTAAACATACAAATGCAAATAGCTGAATGTAAACCCGCATAATCACAAACCATTCCTGGACCATTTCCCTTATTGTTGATGACCGTTTCTGTTATTGTTAAGACACTTACCCTTATAGTTGACAACTATAAACTAACAATATCCTATATAGTTTTAACAATATGTCAGATGGTAAACGGCCAAATAACAATATGCTGAATAGGCGGTTAAGTTAGGTTAGCATAAAAAAATGGCAATTTTCATGAACAAAATTTCTGCTGTACTCTATACCAAAAAGTTGGTATATAATCCAGACCGAGTGCAGACGATAAAATACCTTTCAATGACAATATGGCATACATTAACAATATGTGTTAATGTAAAGGTTGCATTGTGAAAACGAGATTAAACTATTGGATAACAATAACATAAAATGTGATATTATATCTTACATTCGAAATATAGTTTTGACTATATAACAAATTGTTTTTCGTTATACGGGAATGTATCCAGATAATTGCATTAATGTTTAGTAAATATTTGCAAATAAGTGAGTAAGATATCTTGCAAAAATGTATTTTTTTAACAATTCAACCTCAACAACTTTTTTTATACTAAAACTAGCAAACATCCTTTATCTGCGTTCATGTGCGTCCATTTATGCCCTAAAAGCCATCCAAACAAAGTTTTCAAATTCAAATTGAATAAAAAAAACAGAGCAAAAAAAAATGTTGTTTAAAGTCTCACCCTAAGGAAAGTTATAAAAACTGTTTTAAAACGATACGTAGAGTCGATAGAAGTTAGATTTTTTCAGTAAAGTTTCATTAAATTAAATTATCTACAATTCTGTAGGAGCAAAACTTCCTCTAAATCATAAGAATAAAAAGTGAGATTTTTTATTATGAACATAAAAGGACCACCCTAGTCACCACCCAAACCAAAAGATAGGTCTTATTTTTAAGATAAAATCTTCCAAAGCCATCATATGTCCTAAGTAAATGATTTTCGAGTTATCGATTTTTGTCGTGAAATTTGGCTAAAGCTATGTCCATTTAGAATCCGGAATAATAAAATCATCTTTATCTCAGTTACGGATTGACGTACAAATAAGTTTAATACATCAAAACAAAGGTAATTTACTGTACTTTAAGGAAAAAATACCAATACAAATCATTACTCTTCGCATCTAATGAAAATTCGCATTTTCTTCTTTATTCCTCCCATCAAACGCTGCACACCTCCGGAGTCAACTTCCTTGGCACATTTGTCATCTCTCTCTCTCTGAGTCGCGTCCCGAGCCGTTCCTCCACTTTTCTTAAGCTTCCGCTTCATTATTGCCCAAAATCTCTCGATGGGCCGGAACTGCGGGCAGTTGGGTGGACTTATGTTTTTATCGATGAAATCTACGTTATTATCGCGGTTCCACTGGATGACTTCCCGGCTGTAGTGGCAACTCGCCAAATCTGGCCAAAACTTCAAGGGACCTTTATGGGCTATAATGAAAGGTAGTACGCGGTTTTTGAGGCATTCTTCCTTGTATAGCTTCGAGTCCATCGTCTTATTCGTCACGAACACTTTGGTCTTTGCTCCGCAGCTGCATATCCCTTGCCAAATTTGTCCATAAAAGCGAAGTTTAACGCCGGAACATCTCCTCGTGCCGTCGCCATATAGAATTTTTAGCCAGGAAGCTGTCCGAAATCCATTTTGACGTAGGTTTCATCGTCGACGAGCAGGCATCCGTGGTACTTCGTCAAAACCTGCTGGTACAATTTCCGAGCTCGAGTTTTGGTGACGAAACTTTGCTTCAACGTTCTGTTTGGTTGCTTGCTGGCTCGATAAGAACGATATCCTGCTCGCAAACGAATTCTTCGAACGGGACTTCGAGCAGCAGCGTATTTTTGTGCGGTTTCATTATCTGATAGTCCAGGGTTTGCTCTGACGGTTCTCAACACCTTCTGGTTCAGCTTGCGGTCGTATGTCCACTACGACGCTTACCTTGAGGCACTTTCCGTGTTGTTGCAACACAATAAGTGATTCCGGATTCTAACTGGACAGAACTTTATTCATACCATAGTGCAGGTGCAGGGGGTAGACAAAATAACTAGGATCGGCAAATATATGGTCAACTTTGGAGTGCTCTAACTTCACAAAATATTGACCGATTTTAATTTATTTATTTTTTTGTCTTGATTATCGAGATTTTCAGCCTTGGGCTGGTTCATCTCCCGTCGTAGTTACTCAAATTCCCTTTTTGGGTATTTTCGTAACTTGTTCGGAGGTGAGATTCGAACTCGTGACTTTGGCGTGAGAGGTATGGATGTTAACCACTACGCCGGGGTCGCCCCCCGATTTTAATTTCAATTGCCGTGTGACAGCTCTATCTTCATGGTTTTTTTTATAAATAAGGTTTTGGTATATTAAAAAAAGACCATTGGGCACATTGGTCGCTCCAGGAAATCATTGGAACGTCCCCGGGGGAACCTCTAGCAGGGACCAATTACATTTTTAAGTCAACATGCCGTGCAACACCTCTTTCTTTTTCTTTTTTCATCTCAAAGCTTTCTTTAAACTTTAAGTGGACATTTGGACACATTGGCCACTCCCGGGGCCACCGGAATGTTCACGGGGGAACCAGTAGCAGGGGCCAATTAATTGTTGACGCCAAAACATGCCGTGCGCCACCTCTTTCTTGTTGGTTTTTCTTCACAAAGCATTTAATGATCTGACACAGTAGGGGGAGATCCCCTACCGCCGGACATCCGTCAATATCGGACATTTAAGATTTCCGTGGTATCAACGGTACATTTGACATGTCTCGTCATGTGCGGTTCTTCATTATTCCTTCTTTAATGCTCTTAGCATATTGTTGATTAAAATATACCGTTGGTACCATGGAAATCAGGTATTGAAAAATGTCCGGCGTTTTGCGAAAGGTGTCCGGTACTGGGAGATCTCTCCCTATTTGATTTATACATTATTATAAACATAGCTTATTTTTTTTATTTTTATTTTTTTCTTACCCCGGCATGATTCCATGGTTACCCGTCACGGTTTTCGGCTCGACTTTGGCAATGCTAACCTCGCTTTCATCACCATGGCAACAAATGATGCAGCAGCAAGCGCCGCTGCGGTCTGTGCCAAGCTTCCAGAGTTCTTCGAAGACGGATGCTGAAATATGTGCACCTGGGAGGGAGAAACAGATGCGAAAATTATGGTTGTCAATGCAGACCTAATTCAGCTGTCATGAAATGTCACCGCAGACCTAACTAAAAAAAATTCAAAAGTGGGGAGTATTGAGATCGATAATTTGGTTGAAAATTGATATGAACCTAAAATTATATTGAAAGTGCTGTACTATTTAATGCATTATTCTCTGAAACTTGATGTAGTTGAGTGCGATTCCGTTCAAACTGTTTTACATCCTAGAAGTTACGTCTGTGGATATTACGATTTTTTTTTTGCTGTGTATGACCAGGCTGTTATATGAAATAAAAATCTTTCAGTTTAAACTTGGCAGATAATAAAATAGTTCCGTGCATTGTTTTACCTGTGTCAAAATGTAGCGATTTTATCTTTCTTAATAAGCAACTGTAGCTTGGCAACGCAACGTATGGCAATTGACGCACCTTATCATACCCACGTCCGCAAGCAAATCTCGTTTGTAAACCTTCGACAAGTGATTCGTTGGACCATTTTCTCACTTTCTTCACGTTTCCTAAGACGAGATTCATTTGATCTTTCCGAAAAACTGTCTTGAGTTTTTTCGCCAAAGTGTCCTAACGAAGAGCGGCAAACTTCCTTTTCCAATAGGACGCATTCGACTGCCAGTTTTTCGCTCGTTCCTGCCATTTATTTGCAACCCCATAAGTTGAAAACAATTTTAATAGCAGATTTGTTTTCTTGTTTGGTTCTGTATCAAGTTTTTTTTTCAGTCATTTAAGTACATGTCAGATCATTTCAGGTCATGTCAGTACACTTCATATCATTCAATATATCATGTGAAACATATTTTATATTATTTAAGATTATTGTTGGTCTATCTTATCAGATTATGTCCACTTAAACCCTTAAAGCAAGATCTCAAGCTTGTAGTACACTGTTTGTCCAATCGCCAAATAATTGTCATAGGCAGATAGGCATGTGACAAACATCTGTGATATATGTCAGTTGACTAGCTGCCTAGAGCTGCCTATGACACATATTTGGCTATTGGACAAACAGTGAACTACAAGCTTCAGTCTACATGTATGATTTTGTCTTAATTTCCCGATCCTACATTTATAACTTTACAGACGTTCTGACATACTGGAAATATTGTTGTAGATTTTTTTAAATTTCTGTCCAGTGATAACCGAAAAACGGAAAAAATGAATAAACTAGGGTCAGTTCTGCTCCTACTCTATCTTTATGATTAAAACTTAAGATTTCAAGTAAAGCTAAGTATCCAGCTGAAACTGAATCGCTCAAGGAATTTGAGTTCAGTGCACGATTTTTTCTTGAGCGATTCCTTGCAGAAATTTTACACGGGATTTCTTTTCAGGTGCGTACTGCAAGCAACGGAAAAGCAACGCTTACTCATTTCTTGAGCGATTTCTTGGCCTATGCTTTTCTGAAGAACTTTTGGATTGGATACCAGCACAGAACGGAAGGACAACTTAGAACGATTCAATGACGCGAAAAGTGAAAAAAATTGTTGTTGAAAAGGTACCTCGATTTTATTTGTTTCTACTCATTCTATTTTAATAGTGTTGAACAAACGTCAAATCAACTGGTATAGGTGGTATATTTGTCGCTGCCATATTATCACCACAGTATGCTCCGGTTACTTTAAAACAAAAAAATGGAAGACGAGTTTAGTTCATGATACTGGAGGATGGAATATAACAATACTGAATTTATTTGTTCAGTTTGAAATTAATGGCCCTTCGATTCAGACAAACCAATATAATGTTTGCATAAGTGTTATCCTTCTTATAGAGCCCTTGTAAGGAGTGAATCGAAAAGTAGTTTGCAACGCTCTAGCACAACAATACAAGCACGCAAAACGTCAGAACAGCTACAGAAGCAGCTGTCGCCGTTATACAAGCAGCACACAACTCCACCACTGTTCTGGCCGGATTTGGCATCTGCCACTATGCTCGTTCGGTGATTGAATGGTTGGATGAAAACCATATCGATTACGTGGAAAAGGACATCAACCCACCAAACTGTCCGCAGCTCCGCCCAATTGAACGTTTTTGAGCAATTGTCAAGAAAATCCTGCAAAAGGATAGCAAGGTTGTTCATAACAAGGACCAGTTCAAAAGAATTTGGAAAACTGGACGGAGAAATGCAGTCAGGCTACTGAGCAGAAATTGACGCGGGGAATAAAAGGCAATGTTCGTTTGTACGTCAGGAATGAACTTTATGCCTGAGTTTGATCTCAAAATGCACTTTTAACATCCCATATTGAAATAAAGACTGCTTCCTAATTTGTTTCATCAACGTTTATATTTAAAGCATATTTGAAACTTCTTTTCGATTCACTCCTTGGATACCCTATACCGATCACTTCAAAAGCTATTTTTTATGTGAATGTCAACATTTACCATTCGACTCAGCTAGTCAAGTTAGCAAATTTTCTTTGTGCATGTGTGTGGATTTGCGAGTATGTGTGTGTGTTTGTATTCTATTCTACAAAGTATGGCATGTTCCTCAGCAACCACTGAATCAAATTGGCTGCAGCGAACTCCAGATAGTAGGTTTTGTGGTCCCATTGAACTCTATGAAATGTTTTTGGGATCAGAGGACTGGAAACATTTCAGAAATAAGTTCCGGTTAGTTGGTTGATAAATCATCATCATGATGTTTATATTTTTTGGACATAGTGAAAGATGTAGAAACATAGGGTTTAAATTATTATTTAACAAACTACGAAAAGTTAAAATATATTCAATTTTCGAGCTGTTTCACTTCCTGGAGATGACTTTCCTCTTCGTTGCCTTTTTTTTTCGAACAAAATTGTTCGTTGAGGCCCTTAACTTTTGCTTTAAAAAGCATGTTTACGTACTTTTCGCAAACAAGTGCCTTGCACTGAGTGCACAAAATATTGAAATTATCGGCTTTGAAAATTTTATCAACTATTCGCGACTTAATTCCAACTGGGCTTTCACGCAGAAAAGTTTCAAAACTTTCGATAAATATTGCGACAACCGATGTCAAAAATCGCACTAAAGTTTCGCTTGGAGTTTGGTTCTCACTATTTTTTAATTTTGCCAATGAATTGTTGTCAACCACGTCACTTTTTAAATTTTCAAGACAATCAATGTGCGTTATGGTGGAAGTTATCCATCCAGCAGAGTAGCTGATGTTGTTCAACTGGGCGAAATCAAATTCCTCAAGATATGTATTGAGCTCTATTGATGATGATTTGTTTTCTTTTTTGGACATTTCCAGCTTAAATGTTGCAAAGTCATTTAGCTTGAAGAGACCCCTTCCTGAATCGATTTCACTATTGCATTTTTCACTAATTTGCATGATTTGGTTGATGACGGCTGCCCGGTAAGCTGCTCGAAATGAAAATATGTCCGGACGGTTGTTGGTAACGTTAGCCATCCTGATTATGCCAAAAAAGTTTTCCAAACAATCCAGATTTAGATTTCGGCGTTGCATTTCTTCAACCCCGAAGTGTTCTGACAACTCGTCAAATAACATTCTCATGCATTTAATGTTCAGCAACCATCCATTTATAAACCACGGCTTTCTACTTTGTTTGAGCAAAGGTTTAAACAGTGTTTCCTGAAAAAAAAATTGATGGATAAATGCACCATCAATAATTTATGATCTTTATCACTCACATCATTTATTTTTACACATCGATTATCAACAAATCGCAGACATTCAAGAGAGTTTGAAACTTCTTCGAGAAACTTCCAGTGAGGCGAGTTTTTAGTGATGGGTTTCAGGTAAATCTGTTGAAAAGTAGAAAAGCAGTTTCATATGTACATGCAAAACCAAAACAAAATAATAATGGAATTAAAAAAAACTGTCGGGCCATACAAAGTTAATCAAGTCCTAAATTTTTTTCAAAATAGTGCACTATGGAACGAATGGCCAAATTTTGCGACAACGATTGATACTCGAAAACTATTTACTTTAGACACATGATGCCTTCGGGACATTTAAGATCTATCTTTTGGTTTGGGTGATGACTTGGGTGGTCCATTTATGTTCACAATAAAAATTCAAATTTTTTATTTTTATTTCTTAGAAAAGTTTTGTTAGAAGATAGAAAAATTTTCACGTTTGTTTACATACATTTATTTATTTACATTAATATGTATATCTTGATATATTTACATTTAGCTGTTTGCATGTGTATATTCACAAATGTGAATATGGTAATGTAATGTAAATTTAATGTAAAATAAATGTAAATTAAATATAAATTACATGTAAATTAAAATAAAAGTAGGTAAACATATGTAAATATGTCAACACAGACAAACAGACATAGAACTTGCAGTTTCTTTATCGATCACGGTCAATTCAAATTTCAGTTCACGTATTTCGTATTTTCAAATATTTGCAAATAAGGAGTAAGATATCTTGAAAAAACGTAGTTTTTAAAGTTCAACTTCTATAACTGTTTTATTCAATAACTAGCAACTATTTCATGCCCTTAAAGCCATCCAAACACAGTTTTGCAATTCAAAATGAAATAAAAAATAGATAAAAAATTGTATTTTATTTATATCAATAAAGAAAGTTCGAAAATCTGTTATTAAGCGATATATAGATGAGATAGAAGTAAAGTTTCTTAAGCTAAGTTTTATTAAATTAAATTATCTAAAATTCTGTAGAAGCAAAGTTTTTCTAACTCATAAGAATAAAATGTAAGATTTTTTATTATGAACATTAAAGGACCGCCCTAGTCACCACCCAAACCAAAAGATAGATCTTATTGTTTTTATTTTATTTCATTTCATGGGTAATTATTTTTATGAAAAAGTCCATTAAATTATAGTTTATACCTTAATTGATTGTGTGCTTGATCGAACACTGCCTTTCAAAATAGCCCTTCGCTCAATTTCAATTGCTTCTATTGAATGTGATAGCCTGCCGTACTATAAAGGAGCTATAAATACTTTGTCTTCATATCCTTGGTTCTAGGAGAAATTGCTGTCCACTCCGAGGGTCTCATGTTGATGAGAACATATTTAAATTCAAAACTTTATAATTGATTACGTACTTCACGCTTTTACTAATAAAAACATAATTAGTAGAATGTTGTGAGGTTGTAAATGTTTTAAAAGAAATGAATTTCAATAAATTTATATTAATGGCTACTTTTTTGAAAAAATAACAAAAAATAACAAACCACTGTCTGACCATTTTCACCAAATAGCAATCGTTTCCCGTGCTGCTATGTATTGTGTATCGCAGTAAAGCCCGAAAAATCCCTCAAGAATGACACTGCATCTTCTTTTCTGTTTATTGAGGTTCTTTTCATGGGAGGAATTCAGTTTTAAATGTTTTCAAAGTGTTTTTGTTAATCGAGAACAAAACGGAGAAAATGATTAGTTCTTGTACACATTACTAGAGTTTACCTGTACATGATCTTTTTCAATCCAAATTATACCGTTTTGGGAAACTTCAAATATAGCGGTGAAAATCACAACATCAAATTTTTATTCTGTGCCATCACAACACTTCACTTAGCGATTTTACAGTTTTTTTTGTGATAAACTCATTAAACAATACTATAAATACTTACCCCTTTGATTTGCAAGATGCATTTTTAAAATCTGCTGCATAGTTCGGAGCACACGAATACATGTTTGCGATCGTAAGCATCCGAGCCAATGAACTGCAACCATTTCTGCCGGTGTTCAATACCCCTAGAATTACGATTTCTGTAATGAATTATTCATAATACATTTATAATTCACTTACCTCTTAGCCAGTGCAAAGAAGGAAACATTGTTGGATGCTGATGTGCTGAAGCAACTTGGAATGGCACAAGTTTTTCTCCGCATAGTACTGTTTTGTTCCGTATTTCAGTCTCGAAAAAATAATTGTTTTGAGAAATGACATAACAACAAAAATCAAGGGCTGCCTATCACGCAAATAAGGTATCGCAAAAACCACGGAACGAAATCGCAGATGACGTCACTACAATAACACGTTGTTTATCATTTGTATGATGTCAGAACGTGATGCCACGGAAGCTAAACAAAATTGTAGAATAGATACGAAGTTCTCTTAATAACACTGATCAAAAGAAGTTTTGGGGTTGCTGATGAGCTGTAGATATATTTTTGAAGTTTATTCTTCCCAAACTACAGCTTTTCAATCGAAAAAAAATGCGAGTAAATGAGAAACATATTAAGTGGGATAGCCATTCGTGTGCAATATAGAGAACGGTGAATTAATGTCAACAGATCTTGCTGTACAGAACCGCCATACGCAAAGTATCAAACTCTTTTTTTTTTCATCATAAGATTTCCCTTAAACGTTATATGAAACATTTGTAGGTCATTTAAGTTACGAACATGTCAAAATAACAAATCTACACAAGCTTAATACACCAGTTGTTGTGCAAGAAAATTAACGGCAAATTAACATTCATGAATTTCATACCCATTTTGAACAAAACCATAATCTCCACCAAACAGTTGGTTTTTATTAGAGAATAGATACGGTTATAAGCAATTATAGCCTAATTTCAAAACATTATAACTCAACTCAACGAAATAACTCAACTCACTTAAAAACAAAATCATAAGAGGATTTCGTTAAAAGGTTCGAACAAATTAAAAAAGGTATTGCAATTTTTGATAGTGCTAAGAAAGCCATGTCTTGGCTAAGGGACTACGCGCTACGGTAAAAGCGTGATAAAAGACAACAACAACAAAAAATTGATTTTTTATAATTTAAATGAGCTTCTGCATATATCATTGGCATGGGTATAATAAAGTCGTTCAGTACTGCGATTTTGCATGAAAGTACTTCATGATACTCGTTTTGCTAAAAAAAAAAACCCCTCTACTTCCTTACCGATAATCGGTTAAGACTTGCCAAAGCCGAAATTTCTTCTAGTAACTTCAAGTTTTTTCACAAGATATAGGGAAAAAAAGAATGGAGGTTTGAGTTAAATTTTCTGCACAGCAAAAATGTTTTTCCTCGGTGTTTTTTTTTCAATACGGTTCATTATCCACTACAACTTGTTATTAAACAGTTCTTCTATGCACCATTTTTTCCGAGCTAAAATTTCAAAATTACGGTTTATGCTACAATGCATGCGTCCGATTTAGAAATTGGATTCTCTTATCAATACATAAATGTTGAATGAGATTTATTTTGTGGGCACAAACACATTTTTATCGATCACGATAGAACATTCATCTCGATTTTCAAATCAATTAAAATAAGTTCATTTAATGATACTTAATAGATTCAGTGACAGTTCACTATCATACAAAGTACCATCGAAGAGTGTATGACTGGTGGTTTTTTCAAAACCAATCGCACTTTTATTAAATATTTCCTGTGCATTAAAATTGATAACATTTTGGATTTCAGCTCCATTTGATTTGTAGATCTATTTTAATATCCTGAAACAACACTTTTACTCTTGAGTCAAAAAAAATCTTTCTACTCATGGAAAATACTCAAGCTTATAGTCAAATGCATAGTAAAAATTTCATTCAAATAATAAAAAGTCGATGAAAATTTAAAATACTATCAGGTCATTCTGACTGGAAATGCTTCTGATTGACTTCACATCGCAAGTTGTCACTATTACAAACGTAGCAGGCTATACATGTAAAAGAAAATTGCTTATTATTTACAACCGTGAAATCAGCTGTCAGTGGGTGAATAAGCAAGGGGTTGTTTATTTAAAAAAAGAGTAATAGAGTTATTTCCCCAAATGCTTAAGTGTTAGGTGATGGGGTGTGATATGTATGGGATATAATAATAGATGTACGTACACATCCCATTTCTTGCTCACGCAATAGAAACGCCAGAGAAGTCTATTTTAGATCAAATCATTATTAGTATCTCTGTTTATTTACATTTATATATTCGTATCACAAGGAACACACCTTCATGTAAGCACCTTGCTATTTTATACTAGCATGTCTAAAAATGTTGTCTAAGGTTTGACAGATTAAATAATTTTCCGTGTAAAATGTGTGACTTCAACCGCAAGATGTCGCGACTAAGAGCAATCAAAATTCATCAATATTTGACATTCAAGATATACTTCCGTTCCGTGATACCAGCCCTAAACAGGGAGTTTTTACCAGGTTTATTTTGAAAATTAAATACTGTGGAATTTGGGAATACGGTATCAGTGATGAAGTGACGAACACACAAATTTTGTGATTTCAGTGTCCAGGAATCGATTCTAATTTTAATATAATATTTTTTGATTACTGGATTTATAATGTGTAAACTCAGGATCAAGGGTCTGCAATTTCAACCCACTCGTATGAAGCACAATGCGTCGCACGAAGAGACACAATGCGTTCCGACTAGAGAAACTGTAGGTACCCAGAGAAGAGCGGAGGCGAAGTTAAGGTAGCCAAACGAACTGTCAGTTGGTGTAGCCAATCGAGCATGACGTCATCAGCTCCCTTTGATGCTATGAACATTTTACACGAATGCCAGTAAGTGTTTTGAATTTTCATGGCTGCCAGAAAAAAATTTGTTTGCATCCGCTCGTCTATGGAAACCTACAGTGTCCATAGTTCCGACTCGTGCTTTCATCCTCTCTTTCATAGCCACATCAAAAGTGTGTCCCCATGAACACCCAAGATGACAGGAAACGCTGTTTATTTTGACTCGATAGTGTGTCATGAAACATTTTCAATTTGCGAAAAAAGCACGCAATTGAATAGTTGAGCAAAGTTACAGCGTGACGGAAATTCCCAAACTATGCTATGGCTTCGTATCATAGATGAGAGAACCTATGATAATCATTGAAAAACAATCAAGACAAAACAATTACCTGAACAACCGAAATGAGTTTTGCTTCTCCTATACTACATCATCATCACTGTCAACTTCGACTGAGGCTAAAGGGTGTATTCGATAAAAATGGCACACACATATATACTCATCAAAATTAAACTGATTATCGGATTTTCTTGAAATTTTCAGGGAATGAAGAACTACTAATGAGTTTTGATTTACAACATTTGTTTTATTCAATTTCGTCTCCCATCCCGAATGCCCGCACCTTCCTTTTCACTCCACCCATCAAATTTTGTACAACCGATTTTCCCAGTGTTTTTGTTGTTTCTACCCAAATTTTCTTCAATTCTAGCTCTGTTTTTATAGTTTTGGGATGTTTGCGAAGTTCCGTTTTCATAATTGCCCAGAATTTTTCAATTGGACGAAGTTCCGGTGAATTTGGTGGGTTCATATCCTTTGGCACAAAATTGACTCCGTTGGCTCGGTACCACTCCAATACGTTTCGAGCGTAGTGGCAGGATGCTAGATCAGGCCAAAACAGAGTTGATCCTTTGTGCTTCTTAGTGAATGGCAAGAGACGCTTCTTAAGGCACTTTTCCGTGTAAATCGCACCGTTTATTGTTCCGGAAGTGATGAAGGGAGCACTTATTTCACCACATCCGCAAATCGCCTGCCAGATTAGAAACTTCTTTGCAAATTTCGATAGTTTCTTCTTTCGAACATCCTCCGAAACATCGAACTTCGACTTGGCAACGAAATATTCTTGCCCAGGAAGTTGACGGAAGTCGGCCTTGACGTATGTTTCGTCATCCATCACGATGCAACCGGATTTGGTGAGCAGCTTCGTGTAAAGTTTCCGGGCGCGGGTTTTCGCAGTGATGTTTTGTTTTTCATTCCGGTTTGGGGCTTTTTGCACTTTGTAAACATGTAACCCAGCACACTTCATGGTTTTCTGCACAAAACCGACTGACACCTTAGACTTTTTAGCGACATCTCGAATTGACATGTTTGGACGGTTCTTGAATTGTTGTACGACTTTCCTGGCCATTTTACTGTCCATTGGACCACTTTTACGACCACTCCCTTCCTTCCTTTGGACACTCAGACGCTCCTTGAAGGTTCTTATTACACGAGACACAGTTGTATTTGCAATTCCAAGCCTTTTAGCAATCCACCGGTGGGACGCCCCTGGATTTTGATTGTGAGTGCACAAAATTTTCTCACGGACAATTTCTTGTTTCGACGACATGACTGGAACTACTGAATGTATAACTATGAAACTTGGCAGATGTAAATAATACACTATGGATAAGATCTACTCAAATTTCTAGGTTTTTTACTCATACGATTCAAAAGTTACAGAAGATTTTCTGTGTGCCATTTTTATCGAATACACCCTTTAGTTGCGAATTTTCATCTGTATAACGTTTTTGCAACACCTCTTGGTTCATTTCTTTAGCCAATACATGCTGCTCTTTCTTTTGTGCTTCACTATTTGAAACACTTGCCACATCATCTTCATCTCCCGTCAACTAACATTTTTTCACTGATTCCTTTCGCATATCGTTCACTGATTCTATTTCCGCATTTCTCGATTCTTTATCTTCAACTTCAACCAATTCCGCAACAACAGCAACAAAGTTTGCATAATTGTGATCGTGGAGAGCCGGAGACGAGTACAGAGGCCGAGATTTGAAGAAATCTGTTGGAGGTTCGTCATCCGAATTCAAAGTAAACGCACAGATGGTTGGAAGAGCATTTTTACATTGCAACCTCCGTCTCTTTGCATTATTCTTGAAACAGGCATCTTCAAAATGGGCCTGAAAAGATACAAACCAGAACATTCACAAATCTGAAGAACACATAGCAGCACTCATATTAGCTGCTGCTGTGTTTTATTTACACCGCATATTCGCGAACTCGGCTTGATTTCCACATCCGGATCCAACTGGCAGAACGTTATCCACCGGGATCTTGTGATTCCATCGCTAGGGAAGCGAAAAAAACTGAATTCCGGACACTTTTCGCAGCTCCGGCCGCAATATTTACCGAGACACTTCATTTTTAAACTTCCCGCACGCGGAACGATGTTTAAGTTCGTCAGAGTCACGCACTGGCTTCGACAAAAACAACGAAAAAATCGGTGACACGCAAAACAAAAATTGATCATTAGCGGGTAGCATGATTTGATAAATTTTCCGCGTCAATTATTTTCTTGCGTCGTTGCAGTCGCTGCAATATTGATTTCGCGTGCAGTATTTAGCTCTCCCTCCCAGATGTGCACTAATCGATAATTTGTCATATCGCTGACCTGGTATCTGCCCCACCTCAGTAGGAGAAGTACAAGTCCGTCAAAGACAGGTTGATTGCTCGATTTGTCTTTCCCCAGAAGCCCTGTTGGAACGACTTCTTGGCACATTCGATCTCGGTGATATGCTACTCACACATATGTTGTCCAAGTTGCAAGAGCTTGCCGCTGGCCTCAACGTTGATGAGAATCTCCTGAAAATGCCTATCAGCGACGGTATCTTGGCCAAACTGGTGGAGATGGCCGACAAGATGGTGGAGACCCCACAGTCCACAGCGGTTTCTACTCCAGCTGGTATGAACGAGAAGATGCAGCAAATGAAGGAGCAGCTGGAGGTACAGAGTTTTGACGCCTTTCATTTAGTTCCTCGATCGATCCTGACCTTCGTCGCAATCGCTCGACGTCGCGTTTACGCACGGACTCACGGAGCGGAACTGATATTTGCTGGTATTACCGGAAATATGGGCAATATGCGGAACAATGCAACGAGCCGTTCCAATACAGATCATGAAAAAACTTTCTGTACACCGGAGTCGGCTGAGGTGGGTGGAGCTTTTTCATGCCGGCGTCTGACGTTACTCGGCAAAACAAGTGGCATTCGTTTCCTCATTAATACCGGTTCCAATGTGTCGAATGTACCGGCGACACGACAAGACAAGTTCCCTAAACCGATACCGTTCGTCCTTCATGATGCGTACGGTTTGGCCATAAATACATTTTCATCGAAGTACGTCACTACCGATCTTAGCCTTAGGAGACGGTTTACGTGTAACTTTTTGATTTCAGATGTTAGCCATGCGGTAATTGGTGCGGATTTCTTGGCTCATTTCGGACTTCTCATCGACATGAAGAACACAAACCTAATCGATGTCAAGACTAACCTACGATCCACTGGTGATGTGATGATAGCAGATATTCATAGCATCACAGCCGTTGGTTTGGACCACCGGTTCCACGAACTATTAAGGCAATTAATAGCAATGAACGCATAACATCTTCACCAAAGGTCCTCCGGTGGCTTCGAAAGTGAGAAGAATGCATCCAGATAAGCACGAGGCGTCTAAGGAAGCCTTCGCATTGATAAAATAACATGGGATTTTCCGTCCATCCAATAGTAGCAGGGCTAGACCGCGCCATTGCGTTGCCAAGAAGAACGGCCAGTGGAGATTGTTGGCGACTACCGTCGTTTGAACGAAGTGACTGTACCCGATCGGTGTCCTGCACATCCTGAACTGTATCCATGACATCCTGAACTCTTTGCAAGGTGCTCTTGAGCATGTTTACTATACTTGACTTGGAGCGAGCCGATCACCAAATTCCGGTGGAGGAAACTGACATTCCGAAGACAGCCGCTATCACGCCCTTTGGAATGTACGAATTAAGCAGGATGCATTTTGGTCTATGCAAAGCAAGGCAAACATTTCAGCGTTTCATGAATGAGATCCTAGGTGATCTAGGATTCGCAGTGGTCTTCATTGACGACATTTGCATCGCGTCAGAGTCTCCTGAAGAGCATGAGGAACACGTAACAATTGTTTTCGATCGACCAATACAGAATGGGTTAGTAATCAACGTTTCTACAAGTGAATTCGGTCAATCCCAGGTAGAATTTCTCGGCTACTTGGTAAACAGCTAAGGTATAAAACCAGTTCCATCGAGAGGTAAATCCATTTCTCAATACGAACGCCCATCAACGATCAAAAAGCTTCGGAGATTTTTGGCGCTGCTCAATGTCTATAAACGGTTCATACCTAAGTCAGTCGACACGCAGCTGGAAGCTCATACCAGGAAACCGAAAGACTAGGAAACTTCAGTGGGATGATTCATCTCTGTTGGCCTTTGATCGCTGTAAACATTCACTCGCTAAAAGCGCACTTTTACACTACCCGTACTCAACCAAGGAGTTGGCGCTCATAATCGATGGCTGGAATATCGCTGCAGGAGCGGTATTGCAACAACTATCTGGAACGTCGTGGCAACCTCTCGGATTTTACTCAGAGAAATTTTCGGATTCTCAGCGAATTTACTCAACGTTTCGTCGGAGTTGGCAGTGATGACGATGGCTGTAAAATATGTTTTTATTTTTTGGAAGCCCGAAAATTTTCTATTTTCACCGAGAATAGGGAGAAGAGTTTTTGATCGTCATCGATCTGTCCATAATAGCTGAAGACCAAATCGACAACGATCAACTGAAACGCTTGATGACGTAATCATCACTTAAAATCGAACCAATTCGTATTCCAAATACTACTCGTCCCGTGTACTGAGATTTTTCTTTAAAAAAAACCGCATTCGTTCTTTCGTTTCAAAAAAGCACCGTTCAACCATAATGCAGAACTTCCATGGTCTGGCTCGTCTTGGGTCAAAAGCGACGCACAGGCTATTGTTCTGGCCTTCTATGAATCGAGACATAAATCAGTTAAAACCTGTTCACGTTAAATTTAGGACACTTTGCTTTCAGTGTAGATTTTGAATTATTTCACGGATTGCTGAAACGTTTCACTTATATGACAGCTGAAACTCTCCACTTTGTTGTTTACATTCTTGTTACATTCAGTAGCATGGCGTCGAATCAAGTGGAAGTGTTTTGTGTTTGCAAATCAAAATCCTGGACAGCTCTTGACTGTGGATCGGAAGGTTGGAAGTGGAATAAATCGAAAAGTATGCTCCCGACAAATGGACAAGAAGGTGGTAGCCATTATTGAGAAAAATCCCAATCTTTCTGTGCACAATGTGGCTTGCGAAATTGGGAAGTCAAAATCATACGTACAAAAAGTGAAGCAGAGGCAAGGACAGAAGACGTACAAAGTGTAAGAGGTGCCCAACCGTGATGACGAGCAACATTTCACTGCAAAAATTCGTGCTAAGGAGCTTTACATCAAGTTTTTGCAAACATTTGCTTGTATCATAATGGACGACGAAACATACATACTCGAAGACTTTAAACCGCTTCCGGGTCTGGCTTTTATACCGCAATGCAAAGGAAATGCCGGGCATTTCCCGACAAAGAAGGTGTCCGAATTCCCGAAGAAGTATTTGATTTGGCAGGTCATATGTAGTGTGGTCAGGGTCGACCTTTGAGAAAAGGCCGACTTCTGATCCCACTAAAACCCATTTCCTTGTTACACAATCGGAACACCGATTGGCGGTGCGCCGAATGAAGCAGCTGGAGCAACGTTTGGGGAAGACGCCGGAGCTACCCGCTAACGTTCGCCGGCAGATCGAAGAATACCAGCAAAAGGGGTACGCGCATCTAGCGTCAGCAGAAGAGTTGGCGACGTTTGAACCGAGTTCATCTTGGTTCCTCCCTATCAACGTCGTATTGAATCCAAAGAAGCCCGGGAAAGTACGACTCGTATGGGATGCGGCAGCAACAGTCGACGGCGTCTCGCTGAATTCCCAATTGCTCACGGGCCCGGATTTGCTCACTCCGTTACCAAGCGTCATTAATCGTTGCCATGAGCGGCCAATTGGTTTCGGAGGCGATATACGCGAGATGTACCACCGGCTATTAATACGAGCGGAAGACAAGAGCACCCAGCTATTTCTGTTTCGGAATTCCCCGAATGACGCGCCCAGCGTGTATGTCATGGACGTCGCTACGTTCGGGTCAAAGTGTTCTCCGAGCCAAGCACATTTTTTGAAGAATCTGAATGCCATGGAATTTTCCGGACAGTTTCCAGAAGCAGCGGCGGCGATTGTAGAGAAACATTACGTCGATGACTATTTCGACAGCGTCGACACCATCGAAGAAGCCGTCTGCAGAGCGAAGGAGGTGAGATTCGTCCATGCGAAGGGCGGTTTCGAGATTAGGAACTGGGTGTCCAACTCTGGAATGTTTCTCAACGAGCTGGGTGAGGCACAGGCGTCGCAAGCGGTGCATTTCAACCGCGATAAGGAAAGCGGAACCAAAAGGGTACTCGGAATAATCTGGGACCCGAAACGAGACGAATTTTTGTTTTCAATGGAGCACCGACAAGATGTGAAGCCGTATCTTCTGGATGGTGTTCGCCCAACGAAGCGTATAGTTCTGAGCAGCGTGATGGGGTTTTTCGACCCGCTTGGGCTACTCACTCCGTTTACAATACACGGAAAGATGGTAGTCCAAGACTTGTAGCAAACAGGCTGCGAATGGGATGAAGAGATAGACGACGACACTCTAGCGAAGTGGGATCGATGGACCGGACTGTTCCCATGGTCACCGGGATACGCATACCTCATTGTTATTACAACAGCACTTTCTCGTCTTCGCTGTCATCTACGGAGCTTCACATCTTCACCGACGCTAGTATCCACGCCTACCGTTGTGCGGCATACTTCCGCGCCGTGGTAGATGGAAGTACGATGTGCTCGCTAGTAATGTCTCGATCGAAAGTATCTCCATTAAAGCTTCAGTCCATTCCCCGTCTCGAGCTGATGGCCGCTGTACTCGGGGCAAGGATGATGCGCACAGTTAAGGCCAACCATTCGCTACCCATCGCTCGACATGTTTTGTTGTGCGATTCCCAAACGGTTCTGAGTTGGATCCACTCCGACCAGCATAAATATAAGCAGTTCGTCGCCTTCCGGATTGGTGAAATTGTGGAGCTGACTACGGCAAATGATTGGAGATATGTTCCGTCGGAGAAGAACATTGCAGACGTCGTTACGAAATGGGGATCCGAGCCACCTCTACCATCCGACGGTCCATGATTCCATGGACCACAGTTTTTGTACGATTCGGAGCATTTGTAGCCAGAGCACGAAAGAGCGCATGCGTCGTTTGCAGCCAGCTGATCAACGTCCACGTCACGTCACGTAAGGGAAGGCTGATTCGGATCGCTGCAAGCGTCGTCCGGTTCATCGCCAACTGCCGGAGAAAAATAAAAGGCGAACCCATTTTGGTATCAGAGGTGAACAGTTTGCTACAGCAGTGCATCGGAAGAAAACCAAGGTGCATCCTGCAGCCTCTGAGTCAAGAAGGCTTAGCGAGGTAGAGAATATTCTGCTGAAACAGGCACAGCACGACAGCTTTCCGGAGGAGGTGAGGATTCTGGAGCTCCAACGAGACTCCAAATCGGCCGCGATCGTCAAAAAATCCAGCTGGCTCTACCAGCTACATCCAATCATCGATGCCGACGGCGTAGTCAGAATGGGAGGCCGATTGGCGTTGGCAGAAACTGTTCCGTTCGATAAGAAGTTCCCGATTATTCTTCCCAGGCAGCACGAAATAACGAAGAAGATTATACAGTGCTACCACGAGAAGTTCGGCCATGCGAATCGGGAGACGGTCTTCAACGAACTGCGTCAGCGGTTCTATATTCCAAAGCTTCGGTCGGTGATAGCGGCGGTCGTGAAGGATTGTTTCTGGTGCCATATCAACCGGTGTCATCCAAGAGTTCCGGCGATGGCGCCACTTCCAGTTCAGCGAGTCACGCCTGCATTACGACCTTTCTGCTCGGTTGGGGTGGACTATCTTGGTCCCGTAGAAGTTACGGTCGGTCGACGAAAGGAAAAAAGGTGGATTGCGCTGTTTACGTGCCTAGCAGTGCACCTCGAGGTGGTGCATAGCTTGACCACGCAAGCGTGCCTGATGGCGTTCAGACGATTTATCTGCAGGAGAGGTTCATCAGACGAGATTTTTTCCGACAATGGGACGAATTTCAAGGGCGCCAACAATGAAATGCTGAAGATGGTAAGAAGGATTGAATTGGAATGCGTGGAGAGTGTCGCCAGTCCGGCGATTAAGTGGCATTTCATTCCTCCTGGAACTCCTCACATGGGCGATGAAGGCAATGGACGACGGCAGGAAATTGACCGATGAAGTGCTGCTGACAACATTGTCAGAGGCGGAGGATATGATAAATACTCGTCCGTTGACATATTCATCCCAGGAGTCGGAAGTCGAGGCGCTTACGCCAAACCACTTTTTGCGTGGCGTAGTTAAGGAGGCGGATCAGATCGTCGAACGCGTCGAGCCGGCGGAAGCCTTGCGAAATCTACACAAGCGATCACAGTATCTTGCTGATAGGATGTAGCAAAGATGGAGCGAAGAATACCTGCCCGAAATCAACAGGCGGACGAAGAGGCACGACGAACGCAGGGCGCTGAAAGTAGGTGATCTGGTTTTCGTGGTCAACGGAGATCAGCGGAAGCAGTGGATAAGTGGAGTGGTGGAGGAAGTTATCGAGGAAGCAGATGGTAAGGTCCGGCAAGCATACGTTCGGACGGCGACAGGAGTGTTCAGGAGAGCGGTGGCCAACCTGGCAGTGGTCGAAATTCCTGGTAAAACCGGAACCGGAGTTACGGGCTGGGGTGTAACGAAACCCACTGGGCTGGCCGCACGGTTTGGCTCAAATGCCGGTCTAGTGCGAGACGAGATCGTTGGCGACTGCGCGAACGGATAGAGTAGGTGTAGATGGTATAGGTAGAAAGAGAATCAAAACAAAAACAAACCTGAAATTAGGATTGAAATAGTGCGGTCTTTTCGGAGCCAAAGTTAAATAATTAGTATTTACCGGTTAAAATCTATATTTTCGGTAAAAATTGTGTAAAGTGCAGTTCCAGTAGGAAGGTGCAATTGAAGTATATCACGGTATGAAGAAAATATAAATTGAACGAAGAACAAACTCATTTGGATGTGTATATTTGTATATAGGTTACATTAGGAGGCAAGTTTCAGCAGTTTCATTAAACTAGTTTCTGTAATCGATCTGCAAAGAATTGAAGTGAGTATTAGCGATTAAAACTTGCGAAACACTATTACATTAAGTATTGTAAAATTCTATTTAGACATCATCCTTGAAAATTGAAACCATTTGGGATCGTGAAGTTGAAGTAATCGTTGTAAGAGGTGTAGCGGAGAAACTATCTCTGTAAGTATTATGAACATAATTTGTTAAAATGATTGAAAATTAATTGAAACGAATAACAGTTTGAGCGGCTAAATCAGCTGCTACGAAACGGTGGTGCATTCCTCAACGAATTCCGAACAATGGTATAAGGTACAAGAGGTCAAATACGTGCCAAAAACAGCCAATCCACCAAACTGTCCAGAACTTCGCACAATAGAGAAGCACTGGGCTCTAGTTAAGCGGAAACTCTTCGAAACTGAGAAGAAAGCAAATGGTACCAATGATTTGAAGAGAATATGGAGAATCGTCACGGCGTGCCTATCTGAGGATATCGTACGGAACCTGATGGCGGATGTACCACCAAAAGTTTCGAAAATTTTACAGAAAGAAGGATCAACATCTTAATCAACTGTTTCTATTGTAGATATATCTCTATGATTGTGAAATAAACAATCGGTCTTGTTGTGCTGCTATAATTTTGGTTTCCGAAATTCAACGTGGACAGGCTTTAACTATTCGAGTTGAATTTTAATATTGAAAAAGGCATTGCTTTGATTATTTGTGTTTCAGTATGTGGATCAGATCAACCTGCTAGATCAATCAATTGATAGTAATGTTATAAAAAAAATGTTATTATTGTGCAGAAAAGTAAACAGAATCAACAGAGATTAATGCTACCCCCGCTCACAAAGTGCTATGGTGAATATTTATTGGGCAGAGAAGGTAGTTTAAATAACGCCTAAGTGCTGATTGGGACCTATTTGAACCAACAGTAAGGATGCTGCTGGGGCCATCGGTAGTAGTAAACTCTAATAATTCTAGGAAAGCGGTCAGAAACTATATTCAAAATCATGGAGTTTCTAGAAGGTCTGATAAGTATTGCTTGAAATATTGCCATACACAAACCTAAAAAAAAGTGTTCAGTACGGCCAACAAGGACTACTTCACAAATTTTCCACCGCAAGCGCCCTTCCTCCGCCATACACACTCACGCCCATGTTTTCCAGTTAGCGGAGGACGCGATGTTCAGCCGAGTCGAAGCGTAGATGATGTCACTCGCGTCGTTGATTGCTGATTGCTGTCCCAACCCGCCCTTATGGTGTAAGTGTGCGGCCTGGAAATCGTTTCGAAACGTGGTGGAAAAATCGATCGATTTTCCTTTGATGACATTTGCGATGAGCGTGAAAATTTGTGCACTTGTTTTTCGATCAAATGGGATTTTTTTCCCCACACAGCTTCCATGAATGGGGAAAATTGGGAAATGCTCTTTACCTTGTTCCGATAGGCATCGTAGCAATTTGGGCTGGCGGCGACTAATTACTTTCACAAACCCGTGAAACCAATCTTCCAACCCTAGATTGGGCAGCCTTACAAAAAAGGTTGAACAACTTCCAATCTATGCGATAGCGAAACTAGCTGTAAAATTTCCAATTTCCCATCGGAAATTTCGGATCAATCCAAGCTTGCCACAGGGCGCCGACAGAGATTAACTTTTACGGATCACACCCTATCTCCTCCTTCGGTCCAATATGAGACGAAAAAGTTTCATCTCACTTAATTTTTCAAACTTCACAGGCCCCTATGATCGCCCCCATCGTTATCGTCGCCCAAACCAAGGAAAAAAACAACAACAACAACACTTCCATGGCAACTTGAGCGCTGTACGTGCAAAGGAAGCATTGTTTTTGCTGGCTTTTGTTTTCCAATTAACCCTTCAATTTTCTGACAGACACTGGATGACTGTCAAATTTATGACCACGAAACCTATAACTGGGCAAAAAAAAATCTAATTCAACCCGAACACGTCTCTATTTTCGTAGCGATGCTTTCGAAAAGTGACCAGTAAATTGGGTGTTAAAAACTAATAAACTGAGCCTCCATTGAGGAGGCACCGAAAGCTGACTTCATTCGCCGTGTGTTTCTGCTGTTTCGCGCCCTAACCTCACTCTCTCACGTCCGCCGAATGCTATTGAATCTATCGGATTCTTCGCTCCAACCGTATCCCATTGATCGATGTTTAATCAAATCATTTTCGCTGGACCCGCCGCCACTACCGTCGCCGGATTCGAGCCACGGAGTTTTTGCCAGTCGGATTGTAAAGGGGAGAGGTCGGGGGGCATTCTGGATCGAACAATGAACAGGAAGTGGATGACTATACGGCACAAACTCCAACACAGACAGAAGCGGACAACGGCGCACGGCTAGCCGAGTGGAGCATCCATCAATAATGGACTTGGTAACACAATAATCACGTCAGTGGTGCTATTATAAAACTATCTCATGCTTCTTTAATTCGCCCCCTTCCCCCACGACCCGGCCGACCTCTGTCTATCCGTCCGCGCGGGGTTTTGAACGTGATTTAGGTTCATGTACGCGCGCGAGACGAGATGGATGGGTGTATGTTGTTTTTTTTTTCTTTACCACTATTTCGGGAAAATAATTAACCTATCATTATTATTAAGACGATCTCACACAAGATTAAACGTACGCGGCCTCTGTGCTAATTTGAGCGCATTTGCGCGGTCTGAGAACTGTGCTTATATGGGTATTTGACTGTTCATTTGCTTATATGATGGATTAATTCAACAGCATATCAGACTAATTTGAATTTGAGCTGCAAATTTGTGATTAACACCTGTTGCGATTGAAAAAGTGGTGAGTACTGTTCGGTTTTTATGGCACTTGAGCCAATCAAACCACTCATGTTTTAGCTGATGCTCTTTGAAGTTTGTGTGAACACACTGTTCGCTTGATTGACCAAATTTTACGTAATTATGACCGGGTAATTATTTTGTGTGCAACAACGAAGATGTTGATGGAGAGGGGCGGTTATTATAAAAATGACGGATTTTAGATTGCAAGACAAACACATTTATTTATCTATTTACATTTCCTAGACGAGTTTGGTCGCACTATCGATGGTTACAAATGGATCCACCATGAATCTTTGGGAAGTAAGCGATTTTTTCGAATTGATATCGAAACAATCAAGGGGTATATTCTGTTTCAGCGAGTGTTTCCAAATTAGAATAATAACCCGGGTGAATAAAACGCGACTACCAACTTTGTTTACCGGACGATTTATGAAAACACTGGATTATTATTTTCCTCAAGCTAAAACCACACGCAGTATGTCCTTTTCTTTAAACTCTTATGTCAGACTTCGATTCGAACATACACTGATACGAAAGTACATTTAAATATATTGTAATAATATTTCCTCTATTTGAGGTGAAGATACATTTAAGTCAAAAATGGCAACTAGTATGGCACCCAACCGACTCCATCCCTCTTTACCCTACCTTGCCATGCATTTGATATGGGCTTCAAATGGTGAGTTGACAACTTCGAAGAGGGTGCGACCTATACCCGCTAAGAAAAAAGTACCCAACGGAGCAGTTAAGTGTGGGAAGCCAAAATTGGGTATAGTTATGTTTACCTACCGTTGGGTACAAATGACTTACTATAAGGTAGAATTTTACCCAAAAGTAAGTTATTTGTGCCCAACGGTAGGTTGACATAACTATACCCAATTATGGCTTCCCACACTAAACTGCTCCGTTGGGTACTTTTTTCTTAGCGGGTAGTTACTGTATATAGACCGGACAACGCAAAATCTTACAATCTGCCAACCCTGAAAAATGTCACAAATTTGAGCAATTGATCTGGCACCACTTGTATTTGTACAAACTTGAAGTAAACAGCGCAATTACCAACCGTATGTGTTATGATATTTATAAATTAGATGACCAACGCAGTTTGACAAGAACCTCGCGGTTACATCCCTGATATAACCCACCTCAATTTTTTTTGTAGTTAAAGTCGAGGGGCTGTCAACTTGCGTGTTTTTGAGTTATCTTCGGGTATTGAAAAGATGCATTTTATATTTTTGTTTAAATATTTATGTTTTATCGTGTACCTGTATTTAATGGAGGCTTGAGTGTTATTTTGCGTATTGTGTATTTTAAGCAGCATTTCAGTCTAGTATACCCAACAAACATCGGTGTTGAATTAGAGCTTGTTCAAGCAAATTTGGAGAAGCTATTCAGCTGTTTCTTCTAGAATAGCTGAATAGCTTCTCCAAATTTGTTTGAACAAGCACTAATTCAACACCGATGTTTGTTGGGTAAGAACTAAGATTTGTTCTTAAACCCACTCACTTTGGACTTATCTAACTGTACCATATTAGTGGGTTTATTCGTATTTTGATACGGAGGTATATATTTTTTTAAGCTTGTTTTTTTTTTGGTTTAGTTGATGGATAGCGTTGATTGCTTCTTAGTTGTCAGGTGCAATAGTAACATTTCGCCCTTTGAGTTGATTTCAACGAGATTTTGGGTGAAATGACCTCAGCGTGTATTGTTTACACTGCGTGAGTTTCATTGTGAAATGTGTCGTAGTTTCAAAAATGGAGTCGAAGGAACCTCAAGTGCGTGAGAACATTTTGCACACGCACCTCGACAACCCACTTCTTTCGCACCGAGCCATCGGAAAGATGTTGAAAATTCACCAGTCTACACTGAACCCAAACATCATCTCGAAATCGTATCGAAAAGTAATTCGATTGCGCCCTTTAACGAAAAGCATTCGGAAATCGGATGATTGTCTTACGGTTAGATCCGTATGACGATCATCCATGTTTCGTATGACACTCAACCAAATTCAATATGATGTTTGTTTCAGAAGTGTGTAGATTTATTAGCGATCTATGAATAATTTAAAATAATTCCACGACATAAATTTATTTCACCTTTCACTTCCTCAACCGTTGAGCAAAGACTGCAACGGGAGTACAAAAATTGAAGGAGTCGGGAATTATAGATTTCGTGACTCCATAGGAAGCGATCGGGTTTCGATACTTTATTCGTGACTGTACCAGTTCTGATAGCGATTGATAGGTGTTTACCGAATGATGTAAAATGGAATGTTTGTCATCCTCATTTCAAATGATTTGCGTCATAGGGCTTTTCCAATGCATTACGCATTCCATTTTGGGATGACGATTTTTCATACAGCGTTCATCAGAATTTTAACGGCAGCTCAATTCACTTCGCGTATTATTAGTTGTTCAACATTAGAAGAATAATCATCTGGTTTCTAGAAAATCGTCCTCCGCCTGCATCTATCATTCGAAAATGCGATTTCAATGTTTCGATATCAACCGACGGAGGATTCATCCGATAAAAGGAGGATGTTTGGGTTCAGTGTACAGTGCGGGTCGAAAATTTGCTGTCACTGTTGTTTTGATTATCAATCGGTAAGCATAAATTTAATTTGACGAAATCTGAATATCATCTCTTGTGGTGTTTTTAAATTATTAAGTGATTTTGAATCCTAATACGAACACACGTATCTTTTGCCGAGAAGATCCGGGAAATTGTTTAAATGCTCATTCAGTCGAGATTATCGATTGTAATGGTCCATGTGAACCTAGAAAACTCAGTACGTGCTGGTCAATAGCTAGCGTTGATCATGGCGCTTATCACGGTTCTCACTTTCCACTTGACACCCGTAATAAGGACAGTGAATCTAATTTGATTTACACGTGAGTTATTTTTTTACCGTGATTCGTTTTCACTCGTTTTCGCCCTACAGGGCTGGTAGCGGATTTATGGATAAATAATAGTGACTTTAGAGACTGTATTCGATGAAATTTGGACACACAAAATAGGTCACCAAAATTTTTCCTTTTCTGGAAATAAAGTACTACTAAATGGTTAAGTTTTGACATCATTGGTTTATTGAACCTCTCCTCCCAACCCAAATGCCCGCACCTTTGCCTTGACCCCTTTCATCAAATTTTGGGCAATGATAGGACCGACTTGCTTACTTACTTTTAACCACACTTTCTTTAGTTCAAGTTCATTTTCAATCAGTTTTGGAGTTTTAACAAGCTTTGCCTTCATGATTGCCCAAAATTTTTCAATTGGGCGAAGTTCCGGAGTGTTTGGAGGGTTGACGTCTTTTGGTACAAAAACTACATTATTATCTTTGTACCAGTCTAAGACGGGTCGGGCATAGTGGCAAGATGCCAAATCCGGCCAAAACAGTGTCGGGCCATCGTGAGATCTCAAGAAGAGTAGAAGTCGTTTTTGGAGGCATTCGTCCTTGTAGATTTGTCCGTTGACGGTCCCAGAGGTGATGAAGGGCTGACTCATTTTGCCACATCCGCAGATCGCTTGCCAGACAAGGAATTTTTTGGCGAATTTCGACAGTTTCTTCTTCCGTACACTCTCCGGAACGGCCAACTTAGAGGTGGCGACGTAGTGTTCCTGTCCTGGCATTTGTTTGGTGTCGGCTTTAATGTAGGTCTCATCGTCCATCACAATGCAGAACGGTTTTGTGAGCCACTCCCTGTACAGTTTTCTTGCACGAGTTTTGGCCACCGAGTTCTGTTTATCGCTCCGGTTCGGTGCCTTCTGGACCTTGTACACATGTAATCCAGAACGTTTCATTGTTTTCTGCACAAAACAAACTGAAACATTCGCCTTTTTCGCAACATCCCTGATCGAAATGTTGGGATAACGCTTAAATTGGTTCAATACCATCCTGGCCTTCACCGGATTTGATGTGCCACGTTTTTTGCCACTACCATTTTTCCGCTTGGTTGTCTTACGGTCCTTGAACGTTTTGATCACATGAGATACGGTTGAATGTGCGATTCCGAGCTGTTTTCCAATCCATCGATGAGAAGCGTTTGGGAAGTGAGTGCTTTTTTCCCCACAACCCCCCCCCCCCAACCCATTCCCAAACACAACACAAAAAAAAATACACTAAAAATTTAAAAAATTTTTCCCCCCCCCCCAAAAAGTTCCGAACAATTGCGTGTGTCCAAATTTCATTGAATACAGTCTTTAGTGACTAAAATAATAAAAATAGTGACCAAATAGTGACTAAAAAGTGATTTCCAGTTTCCAGTGGAACTTTAGGTTTTTTTTTTATTCTTTTATACATTTGTTGTATCAGTACAGTAAAAATGAACTAAATGAACACACCCGTTTGCAAAAATGCAGTGTCACTTTTTGGGGTTTTTTTTTTGTAAAGAAGCCGTAATCAAGAGACTTTTTTTTTCTCACGACCTCTTGCACTTGATCCGCAGGTCGTTTTTTCGAAGCCTTTTCTTTACGCACGGCCGAAACGCCTTCTAGCATTGCCTGTGCTAGAATTACTTCTGACATATAGACTGTTCCGATAAGTATAAATACACTAATGATTAACCGTCAATTCAAAATGCGTGCAGTATTCAACCTTTTGGCTGCGTCCTGTTCTTTACATCCAAATTAAACTGATGTTTTCATTTTTTTTCAATTTTTCGCACCGAAGTTTGAAAATACGTGGTCTTTTCTCTCGAGCAAAGAAAATAGATTGTGCCCCAACGGAGTACCGTCAGTAGTCTTTCGATCAGAAAACTGGCTAAGGAAGAAGGTGTGAGCGTTGGAGCAGTTCAAACCGCATTACGGAAGTATCAACAACCGTGCTCTTTCGTAGGTTCCCCGAGAAACCCGGTCCCGCTGACCCTACAATCGACAGAAAGGTAAGCGACTATTGCAAGCGTCATCCTTCAGCATCAGTCCGAGATGTGGTGAAAAGGCTAAGTACTTCCCTACTAACGTTATGCGTGTCAAGGAGAGAATGGACCCTGCAGACTCGTCGGAAGCAGAAGCAGCCAAAACGAATCACCAAACAGGCTGAATCGGTGAAACCGAGGGTTCGAGAGCTGTACGACAAACTGCTGACCAAAAAAATCGGGCTGTGTTATCATCGACGATGAAACCTACATAAAACTCGATTGCCGGGACCACAGATTTATACCTCACTGAAGGGAAAGGATGTTTCTGGATCAATGAAAGCCATTTACACCGAAAAATTCGGCAAGAAGGTAATGGTGTGGCAGGCCATATGCGGATGTGGTAAAATACCTCGTCCATTCATTACGACCGACACAATGAGTGGTAAAATCTACGTGAAAGAGTGTTTGCAAAAAAGGTTGCTATCCTTGATCAAACAACATAACAATCCTACAATCTTTTGGGCTGAACCTGCTTCCTGCCATTACTATAAATATGCACTAGAGTGGTACAAAAGGAACAATGTCGTATTTGTTCCAAAAGAGATGAATCCACCAAACTTCCCAGAGATTCGCCCTTTTGAAACTTTCTGGCTTTGACCAAGGCCAAGCCCAGAAAACACATGAAACCCGCGGATAGTGTTGAAACATTTAAGAAAGATTTGAGAAAGCTCTGTGCAGAAGCTTACACTCAGCCAAATAATCTTAAGAATTTCATAAGGTTCATCTTATGAAGGATGCTTTAAATTTCATAAGGTTGACTTATGAATGGATTTTGTTTTACACGACGTTGTTCTTGTTCGCCTTTAAGCTTTCCTATTTACAAGTGTTGATATATACTAGTGGTCAAGTCACTCGACCCATAACCTCAATGTTCAAGGTTCGAATCCAGGTTGCTCCATATTTTTATTTTTTTCAACATCATTATATTTCATAAGGCAAATTTATGAAATTCATACTGCTTTCTTATAGCAAATAATCATAATGCAATCTTATGAATATCGAAAGTTTATTTCGCTGAGTGTAATAGGATTAACCCCCCCCCCGAAAAAATCAAACAAATTGAAATGAAAACCCCCCAAACAAATAATAGATGGAAAGAAAACATTGTTATTTACTAGGTTTGAGAATAAAATAATCAAAAATTAGGCAAAAACTGGTTCCAATACTCCTCAATTCTGTACTCTGTACTCGAGGTCAGCTCTTCGCATTTTTACAATTTCCATTCGTCAAGCAGAAGATCAGAATTGACCTGAATCGGAAGTAACTTCGAGCTTTCACTGGATGCAATGGCTGGTGGGTTGAGGCATTGGCAATTATTTAATAAACGAGTTATGCAAACCAGCCTATTTGATTACGTGCTTACCAGCAGCAACTTAATGCTTATTTGGATGGTTGAAAAAGTGGAGTTTGTCAAGCTTCATTGCTTCATCCCCAACAAAAACTTTTCCCGCAGGTAGCATGTTCTCAAAATTGTCCGAAATATCTTCTGGAAGTGAAGTATTCGCGGGCCACACAGAAGAAAGCATTGAAATATTATCAGTATGCTTATAAACTGCCCTTAAAGACTGTATTCGATGAAATTTAGACACACGGAATTGTTCGTAAATTTTTAGCGTGTGGGTAAAAATTATTGAAATTTTAACTGAATGTATTTCATTGTGTTGTGTCAATTGTGTAATGAGTTTCGTGAAAATCGGTCGAGTGATTTCAGTGATGGCTTCGAATGAAGAAATAGTGCGCCAACAAATTTTGAGCACTCACTTCGAAAACCCAAACGCTTCTCATCGATGGATCGGAAAACAGCTCGGAATCGCACATTCAACCGTATCTCATGTGATCAAAACGTTCAAGGACCGTAAGACAACCAAGCGGAAAAATGGTAGTGGCAAAAAACGTGGCACATCAAATCCGGAGAAGGCCAGGATGGTATTGAACCAATTTAAGCGTTATCCCAACATTTCGATCAGGGAAGAAACTGTCGAAATTCGCCAAAAAATTCCTTGTCTGGCAAGCGATCTGCGGATGTGGCAAAATGAGTCAGCCCTTCATCACCTCTGGGACCGTCAACGGACAAATCTACAAGGACGAATGCCTCCAAAAACGACTTCTACTCTTCTTGAGATCTCACGATGGCCCGACACTGTTTTGGCCGGATTTGGCATCTTGCCACTATGCCCGGCCCGTCTTAGACTGGTACAAAGATAATAATGTAGTTTTTGTACCAAAAGACGTCAACCCTCCAAACACTCTTGAACTTCACCCAATTGAAAAATTTTGGGCAATCATGAAGACAAAGCTCGTTAAAAGTCCAAAACTGATAGAAAATGAACTTGAACTAAAAAAAGTGTGGTTAAAAGTAAGTAAGCAAGTCGGTCCTATCATTGCCCAAAATTTGATGAAAGGGGTCAAGGCAAAGGTGCGGGCATTTGGGTTGGGAGAAGAGGTTCAATAAACCAATGATGTCAAAACTTAGCCATTTAGTAGTACTTTATTTCCAGAAAGTTTGAAAAGAATCGGGCTCAAGGAAAATTTTTAGTGACCTATTTTGTGTGTCCAAATTTCATCGAACACAGTCTTTATATTTTATCAAATTTTTTTAGATCAAATTTTACCTAACAAGTTTTGCAACTTGTAATTGTAATTGTAATTGTTCAGTGTATAGTCCGTGCTTTCCTGCTAAGATTGCGTATCCGGGGACTCACCCCCAGGTCTATACACCTACAGTCCTTCCCGTTGCACTCGTCAGCTCGTGCGATACTCTAGACTCACATGGGTGGTGGTATCCGGGTCCTCCACTGGGTAGGCACAAGTGTCCGTCCAGTTTCTGGTACATTAATTATCTATTTTTTATGCCTTAATGAAGTACAAATGCTTAAAACGTTATAAGAAAACCCGTGTGAAAACAACTAACTAATAGTAATTGGTATTGCGCTCAATTGGCCATTATAATGAAGATTTTATTCCGACCTCTTGAAAATATTTCAAACTTTTGAGAGTGGACTAATGTCCATATTTGTACCTTTTAGATTTTGGATTATTAGTAACATTACATGAACTTTTCTCATTAAATGTCTCTCTCGACAACCAGATGGCAGCGTGGAAGGTGCCCTGTATTGGCCAACAAATTCTCTGTACAACCCTTCCCTTATACATCCAAACCCAACACTTCATCACATCCAAATGCTTCCCTGGAAAGAAATAAGAATAATAATAAAAATAAAATATGTAGACACAAATTGACGAAACAACTACAAAAGGTCGGAATCGGATGCTTTCATGTTTCGTTGGCTGGCGATTCCCTTCCTGGTTCCTTCGGCTGCACAGGTGATATTTTTTCCAGTGAATATTTTCCTGAGCGACGGCATGCTCCTTTACAAGTGGTGATCCTGCAAATAGATACTAAACAAACCGGACTACTCCTCGGATTGGTGGCCCGTCATATCATTAATAGCTGATATAACTAAATATTATTAAACAGACCCTTTAGCTTGGCTGACTGCACGTATCAATGGTTGCTATTCCGTGATTGATCAGAGTCAGTGAAATTGCACAATGAATCAATTGAATGGGGCTGGGATTAACCGACCATTCTCACTGTACACGTTTCAGTGACTCAATTTCTTTAATAATCAAAACAAGTTTTGCAACTTTGCTAAAAAAAAATTCGGTTTCACAGCAGTCAAGCAAAGTCAGAATAAACTTAAATAATTGATGAATTATGAATTTTTTAAAACTACAGTATCATAAACTAAGAATATTTGTCACAGAAATTTCCTAGAAAAAATTATAAAATTTTAGTGTACGAGTTTTAATGATACTTTGAAATCATTAAGCTTTTATAAACTGGTCGAATTGCAGTGTATCCTGATTTCACCTATGATCGAATTGAGTTCACTTTACTGTCTGGATACGAACAATCAAATCTAGATTCAGAATTGCTAAGCGAGTCAAAGAAAATAAGTCCTTTATCTGATTTACAATTCGTTCCCACTTTTCTCGACTATTTAGATACCAAAAGAGTAGTCCGCTTAAAAAAAAAAAATCTAACGAAACATTTTTGAAAAAAGTGAGTGTAAATCAAAATTGACTTGATTCTTTTATATACTTTCATTATTAGACATTTTATTTCCATATTGGATAAACGTTTTGAGTTTTTTACTCCTATCCCATCAACATTTCTAGGGTTTTTTTTTTCATTAGGGCGAATCTACAATTGAGAGATTCTCTCCGGGCTCGCTCTCTTTCATTCATTACAGCGCCATTATAAAACTTTCGAGAGATTCTTTAGTACAGATCGAAACACAACAGTGCTGGCTCTTCAGCATACTCTACAAATATTAGAATGAAAAACGTAAAGGTGATTGGTTTATGAATGAAAGAGAGCGAGCCCGGAGAGAATCTCTCAATTGTAGATTCGCCCTAATGAAAAAAAAAACCCTAGATTTGCCCAATCCAACATTTTACGTGCGCTAATGGCCGCCAAGATTGAACTCTTGAGCTTTTTGTAGGGAGCAAACTATTTGATTTTAGGCTTAGGTCGTTTGACATTTGTTCGATTCTTTGTCAAGCGGCTTAAGCCAAGCATCAAATCGCTGCTTCCTACCAGAAACCGAGCTCAATCGAGACGGCCATTTCTAAATCCCTCGCGTTGGAAAAAAAATCAAACCTGACGCGCGTCGTGAGAATACGAACGTGTTCAGGGAAGTGAAAATCTACTATATATCAATAAAAATTAATGAAGAAACATGAAAAATGATTTGACATGGGGTTCACTGGGTTTATATACATAGAAATTTGAAATTTTTCAATGAGATAGCTGGAAAATTGTAAAAATAATGGAAGATGATGTAATATAGGACCCCGTGCGTCGCATCCAAACTAATCTAGAATGCTGTGACCGACCAGCACTCTGCATTTGACAAGTTCCATTGAGGTAGAGGCGGGACAGCGTTCGCCAGGGCATCTAGTTTGAAATAAAACTAATAAAATTATTACAAATAAATAATACAACGCAACTAAAATGATTTAAAGTAAGTTGAAAAAACTCACTATCGCATGCATATTTAGACGTCGACGCATCGTTGACGCTATATTGTGTGGTCAAAGCGTCATGAGCGTAATGATGGCGTTTTAGTTCTGAACGCTGGCGTTGACAACTGACAACTTTAGTCAGACTTGTCACCGCATCATGGTTAACGAATTCAAGAAAATTATACCAAAGCTACTTTGCGGAAGGAAAATATTAATACGGAATTGATTTCAAGAAAATAGTACCACCATTAATAGCCCACAATATTTTTCACTTTATTCTGCTGTCAAGCAGATTTACAGCTCGACTTTTATATAGTATTGCTACATCGCTTAGTTTGGTTTACTATTGTACAATAGGACAAGTGATTTTTTTTAACTTGTCACAATTGGCGGTGCGAAAATAGTGACTTTAGTGACCATTTCCGAAAAATAGTGACTTTAGTGACTTTTGGATTCAAATAGTGACTTTTTAGTGACTAGACTCAAAATAGTGACCAAGTCACTAAAAAGTGACCTGCTACCAGCCCTGTAGGCCATATGACTCTGCCCTCTTAAACATCGCCCAGCGCTAGTATCGATGGATTATTCATGAGTATGAGCAGTTGGCCAGTACGATGAATGAAGAGCTCTCGAGAAAAGATATCATAATCTCATTCTCGGTCCTCACTCGAGTATAAGTACAAGAAGTCGTATTCAATTTAAATGATTCCTCTTTATCTCCCTCCAGGATTACATTCATCAGGATTCAGTCTGTTGTTGTTGATGACGAACAATCTACTACCGACTCAAATCGAAGAACGTCATACCCATTACGATTGGTTATCTGCATCTTGCATTCGGATCGATTCGGATCGATCCTCTGAGGAATAAAGTGACCACGTGAGTCTACTCACCTCTTCTGGCACCATATCGCGCAGTTTGACCTCCTGCGAGCGGGATACGCTAGCCGTCCGGTGGTAGTCGACCAGTTCGTTCAGCGAGCTAAACTTAACCACCCAGAGGAAGAATTTGCCCTGTGCGTCCCGGAGGACCTTGAAGTGCTGCACGCCGTCCGAGCACTTGACCGAGAGGCTGAAATCACCCGGACTGGACTCGCTGATCCGTATCAGGAAGGCGCCCTCGTGTTTGTTCGATAGGAGCTTCTCGGCGTCTGCTCGTGTGATGCGACCGTAATACCAACTGGAAAGGAAAATGGGAAAAGTTTAATTGGCGAAGAAAATTGAAAAAAAAAACCGGCATGAAAAGACTTACTCGTGATTCTTCATTTCTATGTAATTGCTAGGTATCAGCCCTTCCTTCCCGTCCAGTTCCGCCCGGTACCAGTTCATGTCGTCTTCCATGTTTAGAATCTGTTGAAGAGGAAAAGAGTAGAAAAGGATCGTTAGAATATTCGACTGGAGCAAAGAAACGACGACTACTAGATCATTATTTGCGTCTAATGGAAATTCAAGATAGCGGATAAAAAACGAAATTTTAGTAAATCCACCTAAGTAGAAAAGGGGTTTACATTTTATCGATTTCAGTTCGCTTGGATTCCCAAATAACAGCGATAGCGATAGAACAGTCCGAAGAGTCATCCAACATATATTCTGGCCGCTTCAGCAGCTGAATCGCTATCGATAATAACATCTTAGCCTGGGCGGTTTCGATCATACCGATGGGAAGCGACCAAACCCCGTGCCTGTGTTCGATTAATTCTAAATGGATAGATAGGATATAAATAGAACCAACTGCCAGCAAACACAACGTCTGGGACTCGCTGGACGCATGGAACCACCAAGTAGCACCAGTTGCGGTTTGGTTTCGCCATGCCATCCCGGTCAGAACGATGAAAGGAATGTAAACAAATAAATTGAGCGGAGAGAAAAAAAAACTAACTAATGCCGACAGCAGGAGTAGCAAATATCTTGTTGCGTTTACGGGTTTTGCCTCCGATGTTTATCGACTGGTGCGTCGTGTCAATCTATTTTCATCTGGGTCATGACAATCATTTTAAGATAATTGAATCGGTTGTCAATTTTAAGGGGTCGGGGGTGAGGGGCGCTTTTGGAACGTTAGATGCTCTATTATACGTGAGGATGAATTGGACTCTTGCCAGTCTAGCTTGATAGTTGTTTGTTCGAAACAACACTGGGTTTTACGATAAAACTCTGATTACTAGCAAGGCAACTGACAAATCAATTGAGGTTTGGTATCGAAAAATTCCATTAGCATCAATAACATTATGGTCTGTATCCGCAATAATCCGGATACCTCAAAACATGAATAAAACATAGATTTCGCATTATATTTCCGTCGTAGCTGTTTATTTCAGATTCATGGGATGTGTTTTAACAATTCGTGAAGACAAAACATAGTTATTCGGTATTTGCATTAAATTTTCTAACTTTGCGCTTAACTCCGTCCATTAGGGTTTGTACAGACTCTTCAGAAATCGTAGAAGCCGTCTTTGTCCAAATTTGCTGGAAGTGTTTGATGTCTTTGATTCTTTGCTTCTTTCCAGAAAGCTTCCGCTTCATCAGAGCCCAATATCTCTCGATTGGTCGTAGCTCTGGGCAATTTGGCGGGTTTGAGGTTTTTGATACAATGTTCACTTGATTTGCTTGGTACCACTCCATCACAGTTTTAGCATAGTGGCATGATGCCAAATCGGGCCAGAACAAAGGTTTTTCTTTGTGACTTTTGATGAAGGGTAGCAATCGCTTCTGCAGACACTCTTTCTGATAGATCTCCTTGTTGATTGTGCCTGTAGTGACGAAAGATTTACTCTTTTGCCACACGTGCAAATTGCTTGCCACACAAGGTATTTTTTGGGAAATTTCGATGCCTTCTTCGTTCTGAAATGCTCAGCTCTAGCATTTCTGGCCATAGCAGAATAAAAAGCCAGCCCTGGAAGCTGCTTGAAATCCTCCAGGACATAAGTTTCATCGTCCATAACAACGCATGAAAACTTCGTCAAATATTCGCAGTACAAACGTCGAGCCCGTGGTTTTGATGTCAAGTTCTGTTTGTCGTTGCGATTTGGAACTGTTTTTACTTTATACGACTTAAGTCCCAAACGTTGTTTTGATTTTTGGACAAAACCAGGCGACATCCATATTTTACGAGCCACCGTTCGAATGGAGAGATTTGGGTTTTTCGTTAATATCCTTTTCACCTTTCGGTCCATGACAGGATCAGCGCGTCCAATGTTTTTGCCACTTCTCGGTTTCCTCTCCACCGTGAAACGTTCCGAAAATGATTTGAGCACATCGTGAACAGTGGATTTAGGCAAATCCAATGTTTTTGCAAGGTCCCGTATTGACAAGTCAGGATTTGCCGTACGCCCGTACAAAATTCGCTCGCGCACTTGTTTTTCTTTCGTCGCCATTTTGAATACTAAACATGAAATGTAAACATCAATCATAGTCTTTTCATCATAGACTCTCAGCTATACCACAGTGAAATTTTTCATTCCTACGTGCAATATTTCAAAAGTTACAATGATTTGAAGGTGTCCGGATTAATGTGGATACAGACCTTAAATACTACAAAACCCCACATCCATACTACAATATCCCATACCATCACACTGTGTCGAACACCCTCGTTCTACTACAATAATATCTGTTTTCGGGACAGGTGATCTGTTCGGTACTGTATGGACTTCTAAGAATTAAATTGGGTAAATGTGCCATTACTGGAGGTATTAGTTCTGTCCAATTTGAAATCAGTCGCAATTGTAAATCTTTCGCAGTCTGTGAAGGGTCCGCAGCCGTCTACATAATCGATCTACCTCTTTTTCCTGCGGCCGTTGGTTCGTCATCAAGAATCATTTTCGGTTGTCGTCCGACATTCTTACGAAATGCCCAGCCCTACGTAGTCGACCGATTTTAGCGGTGTGAACGATGGGAGGTTTTCCCAAAATTTGATGGAAGTCGTCGTTCATTCGCCTTCCGTCTCCATTTGCACTCCCCCGGAGATCGTACGCAGCTCCTTCCGTTCCAAGACACCTTAAGTTCGTTGGTCTTCCAAGAGCATTTTCCATATTTCATGGTCGTAGAGGACACCGGTTGTAGATGGTCAACTTTGTAGTTCGGTGAATTTTGTTCGATTTGAGCGTCCTACGGAGTCCAAAGAAGGCACGATTGTCAACCATAATGCGCTTTTGTATCTCTCTGCAGGTGTCTTTTTCGGCGATCTTGTATTTGTTGCATTGATTCAATTCTAAATTTGTTTACGAATTTCACACATGTTTCGTTGTTCTGTGTCGTGACAAGACCGAAGTTTTCAGCATCGATTACTTGCTGCTGCTACTAGTACGATGTTGTCAAAATTCGTTATAACGATGCCATGAATAAGTTACTACTACTAAAATTGATTTTTATTTTTCCATTCTTTGACTTATATACTAAGTTTCAATTTCAAGTGTTTAGCCCAATGGTCTCTTCAGCTTTGTTTTAGTGTTTTATGTGTTTTTTGTGCTTTATGATTTAATTAATTTCACAGATCAACCCTTGGGGCATAGTTGTTAAAATTGGATAACCTACTTAACCTACAACTACAACTACAATTTGAAAATCCTAGGGGTGGGGCACCAGATTCCGGATGATCTGGTGATCCGATGTCAGGCTGCGTGCCGTGTACCGATTGATAGATTCACTAAAGCAATCATCGAGCATTTTTATCTCGGCCAGACGGTGGACCTCAGATGTTCTTGTCCTCGGAGGGGTGTTCAGGGTCATCCTGAGAAACTTATTTTGAACACGCTGAAGCTTCAGGTGATGTGTTTTTGCGCAACTCTCCAAGATTGGCATGCCGTACTCGATGACTGGAAGTATGACTTGCTTGTAGATAGTAAGCTTGTTTTTCAGGGATAATGTAGACCTTCTGTTGGTCAATGGGTACAATAGCTTCAACAGAACGTTACACTTTGTGACAATTTTGTCAAACTGCTCTCTGAAAATAAGCTTGCTGTCTATGGTAACGCCAAGATAGACAGCCGATTTGGCCCATTCCACCGTTGCGTTGTTTAGGCTTATTTCACCAAAAATTTGAAAAGGTGGCAAAAAATGCAATTGCAGTTTTTGCAATCATATTTTTGAGAAATCCACATGGTTCAGAGAAGGCAATTTTGCCCATCTTGATCCACAAAGCGTTGTTTTATGGTACAAACGAAGACATGCAAATGTATGCAACCGGCTGGCAGACACAAATAGATCGAAACAAATTTCTGCGTCCCGTTTAGTGCCTCGAAAGTCGAAGCAACATTTGGGTCTTTATTCAATCATCACCAATATTTCAATATGGGTGAGTTGATACCCCCGGATTGCCGCAATGCTGCACTATGGTAAGAATGGACAAATTTCGCGACAAACATCAATAACTCGAAAACTATTAACTTTAGACAGATGATGTCTTCGGAAGATTTGATTTCAAAATAAGATCTATCTTTTATGTTCGTAATAAAAATTTCAACTTTTTATTTTTATGATTTAGAGGATTTTTTGCTTCCACAGAATTGTAGATATTTTAATTTATTGAAACTTTGCTGAAAAATTTAACTTCTATCTCATCTACGTATTGTTTTATAACAGTTTTTCAAACTTTCCTTAGGGTGGGACTAAGAAAAACCGTTTTTTTTCTGTAACTTTTTTATTTCAATTTGGATTTGAAAACTTGGCAAAGTTGACTTTTAGGGCATAAAATGACATGGCATAAATTCACATTTTGAAGATACAACATAGTTACTAGTAATTATAGAAAAAAAGTTGTAGGGGTTGAGGTGCAAAAAAATACTTTTTTGCAAGATATCTTACTCCCTTATTTGAAAATATTTGCAAACACAATATACGTAAACTCAAAGTACAAACTGCCATCTACAAGATCTATGCAAAATCGTGTGTCCCCTATTGTCCCATTTAGGAGAAAAACTCGTTTTAAAATTGGTAGTTTTGCATTTTTCCTGCATAATTTTCAATCAGCAGTATCAACAATTATCATCAAAGAGCGTAACAACGCGAGTTTTTTTTATGAAAATGTTTATATTTTTATATTAACTCATCTCCGTTTATTTATTAACATTTATATCACAGACAAACAGACATAACACATTGAACATTTTGCAATACAAATCATCGTCATTTAAAAAAAAAAACTAACGCCATCTCCTGTGCACACTGTGATGGATGATTAAGCTGAACAGATGGCAGTAGTGTGTAAACGTCAAACGTAACAAAATCGGCTATACGTGCTACCTATGGCGATACTACCAACTAAGAAACATTTGAATTGACCGTTTAATGCGTAATCAATGAAGAAACTGCAAATGTTTTATATGTTTGGCGCTGTTGCCCACTGTTGTAAGTCTGCCGTCAAGTGTTCTATTTTTGTTTTCACTGATCATAGACAAAGCGTTTCATGAAATAAACGAAGCCATGCAAGTGTGAAAAATATATCCATTTCCTTCACTGATGTACCGTTGAGTGGCTCGTCAAGCGAACCAACTGTATGGTTTCTATTCCATTTCTTTCAACTTGATAACTTGGCCAAATAGTTAACATCGAGGGCCATCACGCCGACAGCTATGGTTCAAATCTCGGTTCTGAATAAAAACACTTTTTATTTTTGTGAGCCACCTGATTTTCGAACTTCAATCTCACACATCAACTAATACTACTGCACAACCCCACGCACACATTTTATTTTTCAAAGCAAATAACTGAGTTGCATTTTTGCCCAAAAACAATGTTGCATTTTTCTCCAAGTTACGATCAACAGCGAGAAATGAAACAAAATCATTAAAAAAAAAATATCATTACATTCTTGCTTTTTGATTTTGGATGTTTACAATCCTCAGTCGGAACAAGTCTGAGAGAATTGGATTATGGGAAGAGGGTCTTCGCCGCGTTGATACAGATCTTCCATTCAGTTCGACAGGACATTCAGGCTTCGTTGCAGTTCCGCGGTAAGCGCTCTTATTACCTTATTGAGCACAGCGCACCTATCATAAAAGTGGCACTAGGGACAAAGAGCTGAGGAGAAAGGTGTTGAGGTACGTGAAAGGCAACCCAGGTGTCTCCATACGTGATTTGGCAAGAAATACGATTGCAACTTTTCCACCGTGCGTAACACCCTTTCAAGAGAAGGATATAGGTCTTTTTGTGCTAGTAAACATACGAATCGCTCCCTGAAAAAAAGCGAGCACGATTACAATACGAACGAGTTTTGACGAAATTTGATGGCTGTATTTTAATGGATGACGAAAAATATGTCAAAATGGGATTATAAACAAATCCCCGGTTAAAAATTTTACCTGGCAACTGGTCGTGGGGATGTCCTTTCCACGTATAAATTTGTTTTTGCTGATAAGTTTCCTCGGAAACTAATGATTTGGCAAGGAATCTGCAGTTGTGGCCTTAAAACCAAGGTTTTCATCACATCCCACACAATGACGTCGAAGGTTTACACTACACTAAAGAGTGTCTGAAAAAGCGGATTTTATCCTTCATTCGGCAACACAAGACCAACGTTATGTTTTGACCGGATCTAGCCAGCTGCCACTACTCTAAGGAGGTGATAGAATGGTATGCTGCAAACAATGTTAATTTCGACGACAAACAGATTAATACTCCGAATTGCCCTGAGTTCAGACCGATCGAAAAATATTGGGCAATTGTCAAGCGAAAACTTCGAGGATGCGGTAAAGAAGTGACAAATGCACAACAAATGCGTTAAAAGTGGAATAAGTTCGCCGGTACAGTGTAACCAGCGACTGTGCAGATCATGATGGCATCGATCACATGTTAAGTGCGGCAGTTCGTTCGAAATGGTGAAATGTAATAACTTGTTATATATCTTTTGAAAGCTGAATAAATATACTTTTGTTTGACGTTTTGATCAACTGCGTTGTTGTTTAATTCTTGAGTTATGATCACTTGAATGCGTCCAAATTTACTTTGAAACGGGCTTTAACGTTTGCATTTAAAAAAATGGACAAAAATTGACGATTTTTCATGGGTTTACCTTCACCCGCACTGATAAAACCCGCCCAACGTCCCCCAGCGTCCCATCGAGAATTTCTGGGCCAACATGAAGCGTAAGATCTACTCCAACAATTTTGTCGAAAAAACTGAGAAGGAATTGATAAATAAAACGAAGAAAGAACTCAAAAACATGCCTACACGCTAGTTTTCGTCCGGCATGGCGAATTTTCCGGTTAACTGCAGGAAGGGCGTAGAATTTTTTTGCAAGTAAGCTTAAATAATACCTTCGATGGGAAATTTATCAAAAGCAATTATCTGTCTTAGCTTTTTTTATCACCATCCGAAAAAAAGTCCATTTTTTTAAATGCAAACGTTATTTACTTTCGGTATCTGATGCTTTGTCGACTTGCAGTTGTGGAGTCAACCAACCGTACTGTCACGGGTAAGAATCTACGAGTGTATTACCAAATACAAGAGGACGATGTTCATCCAAATTGGACGATGTTTATCTTGCTCCGCTTGACGGCGAATATGATGTTTATGTCTTCACGGAGACCTGGCTCGATGGAAGGATCAACTCAGTTCAACTTTTCGGTGACCATTTCACCGTGTATAGAGTGGACCGTAGTATAGCTAATAGCTCTCGTATGCGTGGAGGTGGTGTTCTTGTTGCTGTTTTCAAGGGGCTTGTTTCCTGCCAGATCGCCGTAGGACAGTTCAATTCTATTCAAGCAGTTTTAGTTGAAAAGCGTCTTTCCGAACGAAACTTTTTCAACAGCGCCTCGTACATTCTTCCCGACCGAAGACATGATTGCAGCATTATGCAACTTCACCTGGATACTACAGGATTTGCTTCTTCGTTGACTACCTTGACGGATGTGCTTCTTCTGCTCGGAGATTTCAATCAACCAGGACTCATTTGGTCGCCCTCCGGCCTGCGTTTCCTGATCCAGTTGCTTCTAGTTCTACGCCTGCTAGTCACCTACTTGTCGATGGAACTGCTTTTCTTGGACTGAGCCAGATCAATTCCAACTTCCAATCAAACTTGCTCGACTTGGTGTTTATCTGCACGAATGTACTGTCGTTGAGGCTCCGGACGCCATTGTGCCACTTGATAACTACCATCCTTCTCTAGAAAAAACAATTGCCCCCCATATATATTCTCTTTTTAATGAACCGGGAGCAACCATCCCCCCACTTTTCCACAAAACCAATTTCCACCGCCTCCGCCACCCCTCTCCCTCTACCGCCAGGGATGTTTTGGGTGTCGTTGATATTGAATCAGCGGTGGAGCAATTGTTTTGTTGCCTTCCTGCCTTTGTAGACGTGAGGGTCAATGGTTTGGTCGACGCTTGAACAAATTCAATACCTTCCTTATCTTCACCGGATCAGCTGTCTTCGGGTTTCTGCCGCTGTCTGAGCACCGCTCCTTGAATGACTTCACCACCCGGGACACCGTCGAATGCTGGAATCCAGGTGTTTTCCGATCCATCTGTGGGACGCAGTCGGATTTTCCACGACGGCGCACATCATTTTTTGGTGGATCTGCTCTTGTTCCGATGCCATCTCGATAACTACTTGTTAGATTGTGATGAACTTTTGCCAACGTAAACATTACACTCTTAGCAGTCTCAGTCAAATCATCATTTTTTGCCGACATGCTAAAAAGTTACAAACCAATCATTGTGTCTCATTTTTTTCGAGTACAGTCTTTATAAACAAATCTTGGTACGGTTATGAGCTTTCATTGTGAGGCATGCGACTGAGAATTAAATTTCCACCGCATCAGATTCATAAAAAAAAGATTCATTCATTTTAGGAATTGCACTCACTTACCGAACGTCTTCTTTTGTCGCAAAAACGATTTTTTTTTTGGGATAATACGAAGTAGAATGAATTGTCAAAATCAATTAGACGCCACTGATTAATTAAATCAAACTTTGATTTTAATCAAGTTTATCATAGGTTCTGGAGATGAAGAGTAATTCACACAACTTCGCATGAATTTTAATGCTTCCGATTACAATTTAATTTAATGTGATTACAATTACAATTACGATTACAATTTAATGTAATGTGTCTGATTACAAAAAGGGAGTTTCTTCAAAACAATAAAAAAAGATGTTTCTATTTTTGCATAAATTTTGTTCACTTTTTAAAAGTTATATTAAAGTGGAACTGTCATAAACTCAACAACATCAAGTACGCAGTTTACACTCGAACAAAGTTGAACCGCACTTCAACCCATTCAGTGCCAGCATCAAAGGAGAATATTTCCAATTCTGCGAATATCGTTCACGCTTCACCCGTCCGTGGTGTGGATTCTTCTCATTTCCTATTCATAAACGTAGGCGTATGGAGTGTGTGGAGCTCAAATCGAACCCATCACACCGACCGGGCAATATCAGATTCTATCAATGGACGAAAGCTCATTGACCGTCGGGCACCACCGAGAACCTTCTCGGTATTCTCTCTTCGTCGTCGTTGCCGTCGGTAGATAACAAGTTATTCGTAGAATCAAGGCTGATTCAGGGGTACGCGTGTGTAAAGCTTCACTTTCGCATCGGTGCTATCTTGCCTCGGTACGTCAAGTACGAACGAAATCAAGAAAGCTTATCACGTTTGTGATTGATATTTTGCGAGTTTACAACACGGGATGGGTGGGGGTGGCATGCGATCAACCTTCGCCTGGCTGTCTTCGTGTTTGTTATGCAATTCAAAATTGTGTCAACCGTGGACACGACGGTCGGTCAATGAACGAGTTTTGCTCATTCGGTTTTGACGATTTGCGAAATCGAATATTTTAGAGGGTTAGTTGGATTGTGGCAGTAATTGAGTTCATATTCGTTCAACAAATTTATATGACTGGAAATTTTAAAATATGATAGAAGAAAAGGATCCTATTTTATAATTTGGTGGCTGAAAAATGAAATTTGAATTATGGTTATTCGTCATTATAAAGAGCAGGTTATAAATTTTAAGATTTTTTTTTTCTGGTAAGATTCATGGTCAATCGAAATTTAAAAAAAAAAAGCTGTAACTTCATAATGGTAAAAGCTAGAGATCTCAAATTCCATGACTTTTCCTAACTTTAAAATGTTATTCAAAATTGTCGATTTATGTTGAACAATCCTGAAATTCTTGTTAGTTTAATGTACGATATTCTTGTACTTTTGGGTGAACAATCACGAATTTTGAGGCCATCGGACATCACCAGTGCATTCCAGAGTATCCGGAAGGGGCCAAATCCCATTGTTGGAGTAATTGGAGCCGTCGGTACTAGTATATGAGGTTCTGAAAGTGCCCGATTTGGACCCTACTGGATCCGATACCAGATTACCAGGAATTGGCCAAATCCTCCTGTTGGTCCAATGAATTTTAGGTGAAAAATCATGAACTGAAAGCCTTAGAACGGTACCAGTACGTGAGGTTCTGATAGTGTCCGCTTTGAGCCCTACTGGAACCGGTTCCAGAGAATCCTGAAGTGTCCAAATCCCTTTGGTGTCCCATGGAATGAAGTTTTTGTAGTTCTGGATGAAAATTCGCGAATTTCGAGGCATCGCACGGCACCAGCAAATGAAATAAGTCCTTTTCAGGTTACTGCAGGAAACGGTTTCCTTTTGTTGTTTTATTTTTTTTTTCATGCACTTTTAATTTGTCATCTGCTTAGGTTAATGAAAATACGTCAATTCTCCTCTAGTTCGAAATTTCATAAAAATTACTCAAAAATTTTTCCACAAATTTCACTCAAGATTTTAATCGAAGCAAGCTCAGCATTCTCAGCAATTAATTCTAAGAGCTCTGAGCAGATCTTACTCGGCGATTTGAGTGTATGTTGTTCAGCATTCTGAGGCGATCTATCTTCGGATTGTTGGTTTGATAGAGATTGAATCATTCTTTTTTTATTGCGACTCTTATCACTCAAAGATTTGCAAGAGTTCACTCGGAGGTTCGCCCAAAACCTTTGAGGGATTACTCAACACAAGGAAGTAGAACGGTAGTCATGAATACGAGAACTAAGGACTGTACTCGGAAGAAATGAAACACAGTTATTAGCTTGTAATTTTTCAGTGTGAGGGTAAAAATTGATGAAATGGTGACTGAAATTAGCTAAGAGCGTAATGTTTACGTTGGCAAAAGTCAAGTGGTTATTGAGATGGCATCGGCACATGAGCAGATCCGCCAAAAAATTATCAGCCCCTCGTGGAAAATGCAAATCTGTCATCCCAGGGTTACCCGGTTGGTGAAGACCCAGATGACCCAGCGGCAGTCAGGCATCGGCAGAAAACCGAAGACAGCTAATCCGGTAAAGGCAAGGAAGGTGTTGAATCTGTTCAAGCGTTGACCGAACCTTTCGACCCGCGAGGCATGGTAAAGAAGACGGAGGTTTCCATCTGGTTTGTCCGAAAAACGATGAAACGTGGTGGCCTTTATGTCTACAAACTCTGGAAGGCACCAAACCGGAACGACAAACAAAACACGTTAGCCGAAACCCAAGCCCGAAAGCTGTAACGAAGCTTTCATCAAGGCGGACACAACACAATTGCCGGGACAGGAATTTTACGTTGCCACATCACGGTTGGCCGTTCCTGAGGAGGCAAGGAAGAAAAAGGTGAACAAATTCGCCAAAAAGTTCTTGGTTTGGCAGGTCATTTGTGGGTGTGGAAAGATGACTCAGCCATACATCACGGCGGCAACCATGAAAGGGCAAATCTACCGAGACGAGTGGCTCCAGAAGCGCCTGCTGCCCTTCCTACAGTCGCGTGGAGGCGAGACGCTATATTGCCTGAATTTGGCATCCTGCCATTACGCGCGGCTGGTGTTAGACTGGAAGAGAAATAACAATGTTGTTTTAACGTAGGACTACGTTTCTCTTTTCCGTACCGGGTGTCATTTCAAAATTTTGAAAATTAGAGAGTTACGCTAAAGTGAGAGGTTTTTGAATACTTATAACTCTCGTTTGACTGAACAGAATGACTTCATTCATACACCATTTGATCATAAAAACTTACAATTTTTTTGCATTAAGTGCTATTAGTATAAGTAGTTCAAATTTTTACTTAAAATGACCTTCGTTTGCTCCCATACAAAAGTGTATATGAACAGGTTGAAAATATGGGTTTCCCTTTCCGGGTCCTCAAAAACGGGTAACAAATGGTTCGAATTGCCATCTTCTTTTTATTTCACTAGGTTTCATTGCAAGTTTAATACCGCTATTGCCACACCCTTCAGCTGCAAAATAGTTTTGCTCTGTTGCCGGTGACTGAAATCATAACTGAAGCCCGTCCCCTCTTTCGAATTTTGCTTCGTACTGCATTTTCGTGACTCTCCTCATTCTGGGCTATGCTATTCAACGCTAGTATGTAGCATGAGAGGTAAACCGAAATGTGTTTTTCACATTTCAGTGTTCGACACTAGCTCTCAGCCCACCCGGTGCCGTCCGCCGGACTGTGGTATGGGAGACAAAGCAAACCGGGTAGGTGCTGGGTTGTAAGTGTGGGTTATCGCCGTCGGGTCTACATTTTAGGGACTCATTTGCCATAAAACGAGTTTCGCTTATTGTTTCGTACGGCATGGACATAGTTGTACTTGGGACAAAACATAACCTCACAAATTGATGGCTCGCGTTTCACCGATCGTCATTGAGTTTAGTTACCGAGACAGGAAATCATAGGTATTTAATCTCATTACACTGCCATATTTCATCCAAATAGTTTGCTGTTTTTCTATAAACTCGTTACGTGTTAAAAAACATACACGACATATATACAAGATGTTCAATTAAAGATACATTCTAACAAATATGCACGCTCATACTTTCATAAGAACAAGAACACTACAATCATAACAATATCTGTTCAAGATCATCATGAAGCTATTGTATATTTTTAGTTATAGGCTATAAACCACCAGCCACGCCATCAGGCTTATGAACATTTGGAACATGATGATAGTAGGTTTTGCATGGACTACCCCAGGGGCGACAAAAGATAAAACCGATTCTTTTCAGGACCCCAGAACAGTTGAAAAGAGTTGGGGTTTAAGAGTTAATCGATTATACAACCAATTTTACACACTTAAAACTTTTTACAGTATTCTGGTAAAAAAATTACCGGAACTTGTCAAATGTTACCGAAATCCGTTAAATCAGATTACCGAACGTTTAGCTGTTGAAAGTTCGGTAAAAAATTACCGAATACTGTAAAATTTTCTAAGTGTGTATATTCACTTACTCAAATTAAAATATTTCAATATTAGCCAACTATATATGTTGTGGCATGTATAAATTAGATCATGCAATTATTACTACACTGAAAAAAATCTTGTAGTAAAAACTACCATTTTACCCGACTATGCCTAACTTTAAAACTACCATGAAATTTCAGTCAAACTTACTACGTTTATGGTACAACTTTCAGCATTTGTGGTATATTTGAAAGACCTCATATTGATATCTACCGCACCATGGTTGATCTATCCGCAGGCATGGTAAAATCAAACGCATTTATAGTCAGGTGAAAATTGTTGGTGTTTGCGCTTAATTTAACCCTCGAAATGGACGTTTCTACTGCGGTTTATTTTTTGCGTGTATACTACACCAACGCGGTCCTACGTGAGCCTCGCGGTTATATCCCTGATATAACCCACCTCTATTTTTTATTTCAAGCGACTTCTACTCACCGAACTCGGCGGAACTTCGTCCGATTGAGAAGTTTTGGGCCATCATGAAGGCCAAATTTCGTAAAACACCTCAAGTATTCGAGAACTGTGAAGAAATTGTGGGTAAAAGTAACAAAACAAGTGTATTGCCCACTATTGCCCAAAACCTTACACAGAAAAAAATAATTAATTTTAACGAGCGCGTAGAATTTCCCCTCGTTTAATTCCAAGCCAAAGGAGGCGTAAACAACGAAATTGTTTGCAATCTTTCATGCACCATATAAAAAATGTTTGCAATCTTTCATACAACAGGCTAGCTTCAGGCGTTATCTGGCTTAAATTTACATGAAATATCCCATTATTTTCTGCCTTGTTTGTGATCATCAAGCCCCTGTATGAAGGGCCAAAAACGTTTGGGCGGGCCCGGAAGCAGAGACACTTACTCAAAACCCGCGAATATAGGGAAGAGAATCTCCTTCCAAAAGCAAGTTCACACTCACACTAGAATCGAGCCCTCGATCGAAAATTCAACGTTTCTTTTTATCTGTGTATGAGCGGAGTCAAGGGCGAGTGCGGGCATTCGGTCATGGAGAGGAGATCTAATCAACCAATGAAGTAGATTAGGTTTCTACCATAATGGTGTAGCTTATTCAATGGAAGTTTGAAGAATATCCGGCTAAAATAGATTTTTTTGCTATCACTAATCTGCGTCTCATTTTTTCGAGTACAGTCTTTAGCAAAATTGCAACGTGGAGTAAACCACGCAATCCACAAATAGTTCACGTTTTCATGTAAAAATCTTGAAACGTGAATTAGTTAAGGGTCCGTTTTTGGGAACGGTTTTGTTTCTCTGCATCCACTATGGGATTTGTTAAAATTATAGATTCATAAAAATTCACTCCAGCGTTCACTAGAATCGTTTCTAGGATTCAACATGTGTTCAACAAAATTTGATTAATTTGAAAAATTTGCTCAAAATAATCGCCGGCGCCGGTGGTGTAGTGGTAAACGTGACTGCTACTTGGCACCCCAGTGGGTCTGGGTTCAATCCCAGTCGAGGTCGGTGGTTTTTCTGAGGCGAAAAAATCTGGTCACGTCTTCCTTCGGAAGGGAAGTAAAGCCGTTGGTCCTGGCTCATGTGTTGATGAATGCTATATATAGGGTCCAGGTGGTGGAGTCATCTTTCTGGCGTCAGTGGTTGTCACCCCGTTGTGAGGAAATAGGCCGACGGAAAATAAACAAATAAAAAAAAGACGTTTCGTTTCGTGTCTTTGGTGATGTTTATTTATTCCAAATTTCACATTTTTTTACATTCATATATTTAACCTAGGTGCTCCTGCTAAGTTATTAAGTTTTTTTTAAAACGTGTCTTTTTTCCTCAAATTTCCATACAACAAATTAAAAAAATATTAAAAATATGTTTTTTTAGATATTTTATTTTTAGTAATTATTTTTGATTTTTCTTGATGAAAAAAAAAATTTTTTTTCTGTGTATATTTTTTTAAGAAAGGTTTTTTAGTTCCCTACAATTCCCTTATATAAAGTTTTTCTCTAAATGTAATGGTTTTTGAACTACGATTTTTCAAGTAAAATGTTGGAAAAAAACACATACGCCCATCTCAAAAGTTACTCTTGAACCCAAATTATCTTAACACCAGTGGAATTTTTTTTTCCAACGTACCGAACTCATGTGCCAAGTTTCATCCAAATCAATGATGATCGGGTATGATTTTTAGGATTTCCGGCACATTCTGGATGGAATCCCTCAAACATTTCAACCTTATATGCTATCATTTATATCTAATTGTGTTAATATTATGTTTACCTTGTCTATTCAGTATTTTTGACAGGAAAATTGAAGATTGCAATGATTTTATGAGCAGATGTTGATTATTAATTCGAGGGAGGGTGATTGAGTTTTATCAAGGGTGTATTTTTGTTCTAAGGAAACCTGTTACTAGCTCGTTTCCTCATCTTCGTTAAGAGAGATTTTTCTTTTTGACAAAGTTGCTTCACAAAGACGCATCTTTTACACTGAAAATTAAATTAATTTTCAGTTGCGAAATCAAAGCCCCTATTTATTGTTTTCTACGACGAAACTTCGTACTCAATGCCATACGCACTACAACTGTCAAAAGGACAAAACGCATTTGTTGATACAAAAATAACATTCGTGCATTGTACGAAAATGCAAAAAACCGGTACGAATATATCGTTACAAATAAAAAAGAAACGTCTCTCAGATGGTTGCATGAATGATTGACAGATCACAACCATATCGACACGAAAAAGCGCACCCACGAGGAGTTGTTCCTTTAATCAAATCTTTGTGACATGGGGTTCGATGCTATACTTTTGTGAAGAGCTGTTATTGAATCCGTGGTTTTATTTCGGCTTAAACCAATAATTTCCGCCCAAACTAGTAGCTACACCCAACATGTATGAGTACGGTAAAAGAAGATCACTGATTGGCTGGTCTTCGCGAAATTCGTTTTCGTACATTGTACAAAAAAAGTGTAATGATAGAATTTCACAAGATGCTCAAAATTCATATTTACGAAACGAGCAAAAGAGAATTTACGAAAACATATTTTCAGTGTGTGACGTAGGATTTTCAGACTTCATAAAAGTTTGTTTAAGTATAACTTTTAATTTGATGATCAACAGTATAAAAGCATTCAAAACACACACTGTGTAATATGTTTTCCAACTTCACTCCCACACACGGAACGTCTTAAGCTAAAAATTAACTCCTAGGGACTTTTGTCCCGCTGAAATCAGAACCTGAGTTACTGTGGATTGGCACAAAGCACTCCACATTTAGAGACGAGAAAGTGATAGTGGTTTTGACGCTCCAAGATGATGTAAACGGAACATCTGTTGTCGGTACGATAGATGTTGGAAGAGGACAAATGAGTTTCGTGATTTGGTTATGATGATGGCGCCGCATGCATGTGGCGTCTAATTGGTACGTGTTTTTGGGGGTTTGCAAAAGCAAAGCTTCTTACAGCACTCATGCGGAGGAAAGAAAATGATGCTTTTTCGAAGCGAGCTGCATACAAGTTAGCTAGATTTGTTTGTCAGGCTTGCTAGGTTTGCCGATCCTTTACATTGATATTATGCCTCTGTCAGTTGACACGAAGTTTCGAAAGAAATTGTCAAATGCAATTGCGGAATTGAATAATACCAATGCACTATGATTCAAATTTAGTATTTAGAAATAATTGTTTACTTCGTTTTCGTTCATGGTAGTAGGTTGGTGTCCCCAGACAAGTTATTTTTTTTAATAATGCTCAATTTGATGGCATTTTTATTAGGGTGGGCCCCAGATCATAAGTCGAACATTTTTAATTTTGAACTTCAAGTAGGCTTGTAGATCCAGTTGAAACCTACAATTAAACTTATGGCACATTGTTATTGAGTTTAATATTTCATATTTTATGGTACATGTAATGTTTTAGTTTTATTATAGAACTAGCTGAACCCGGTGCGTGCGCTGCTACGCTTGCAACTAAATGAAGGAAAATTTAATATAACTGGCAGGTTTATGGTTTTTTTTTCGAAATGAGTTTTTTTTTCTTGAATAAGCAGGGGTTCAAACTTTTATCAAAACATGCTTCTTACCCGAGAAATACACGTTTTGTGTTTAAGTAACCTGGATAATTCTCATTTTTGGTAAAAATTTGTGTCTCATTTGTATGGGAGCCCTCCCTTCCAGAGGGGGTGGTTTCTCAAACCACCATACAATCATTGCCTTCAAAACCCCCCACATGGCAAATTTGATTCCATTTGCTTGATTAGTTCTCGAACCATCACATTGGGCTCTTCGATTATAATAAAAATTTGAGTTTCATTTGTTTGAAGCCCCTCCCCCCCTTCTTCAGAAAGGGGAGGGGTCTTGAACTACTATAGAAACATTCTTGCCTTCTAAACCCCCACATGCCAAATTTGATTCGATTTGCTTGATTAGTTCTCGGGTTATGATGAAATTTGTGTCTCATATGAATCAGAGCCCCCCTTCCTGAGAGAGTAGGGGTCTCAAACAATCATAAGAACCTTTCCCAGCCCCAAAAACCCCTTCATAAAAATTTACACGTTGGTCGGTTCAGAACTTTCCGAGTCTATAAGGGTCTGACAGACAGACAGACAGAAATTCATTTTTATGTACATATATAGAAATCTAGCCTCCAAAAACCCCCATATGCTAAAAGTGGTTTCGTTTACTTGATTAGTTCTCGAGTTATGCAGAAATTTGCTTTTTATTTGTATGGAGCCCCACCCCCCTTCAAAATGGGGAGGGGTATTGAACTGCCATAGAAACATTTCTTGCCTCCAAAAACCTCAACATGCCAAATGCAAAATTTGGTTTCATTTGCTTCTTTGGCTCTCGAGTTATGCTAAACATTATGTTTAATTTTTATGGGTCTCAAACCACATTAGAAACATTTATTTCTCTCAAAAACCTCCACATGCCAAATTTGGTTCCATTTGCTTTAATTTTTATCGAGTTATGCGGAAATTCGTGTTTCATTTGTATGAGAGACCCCTCTTTCAGTGAGCGGAGGAGTCTCAAACCACAATAGAATCATCTTTTGCCTTCGAAAACCTCTACATGCCAAATTGGGTTCCATTAACTTTAAGTTCTCCAGTTATTCAGAAATTTGTGTTTCATTTGTATATGAGCCCTCCTTTCAGAGAAGGGAGGGGCTCGAGTCAACTTAGAAACATTTCTTGCCTTCAAAAACCTCCACCTGCCAAATGTAGTTCTATTTACTTGATTAGTTCTCGAGTTATGTAGAAATTTGTGTTGGGTTTGTTTGGAAACTCCCCTCCCTCCCCCTTCCAGATGGCGGAGGAGTCTCAAACTTCCATAGAAACATTTCACTCCTCCAAAAACCTCCTCATGCCAAATTTGGTTCCATATGCTTGATTAGTTCTCGAGTTATGCACAACTTTGTGTTTCATTAGTATGAGAGCCCCCCTCTTACAGAGGGCGGAGGGGTCTTGAGTTACCTTACAAACGTTTCTTTCCTTCAAAAACCTCTACCTGCCAAATTTGATTCCATTTACTTGATTAGTTCTCGAGTTATGCAGAAACTTGTGTTTCATTTGTATGGTAGCCCCGCCCCCTACCAGAGAGAGAGGAGGGGTCTCGAACCACCGTAGAAACATTTATTGCCTTTAAAATCCCCGCAAGCCAAATTTGGTTCCATCTGCTTTATTAGATCTAGAGTTATGAAGAAATTTCAGTTTTATTTGTATGACAGCACCCCTTCTAGGAGAGGGAAGGAGTCTCAAACCACCATAGAAATTTGGTTCCATTTGCTTGATTAGTTCTTGAGATATGCAGATACTTCCGTTTCATTTGTATGGGAGCCTGCCTTTCTAAAGAGGGCAGGGGTCTCTGACTACCATAGACACATTTCTTGCCTCCAAAAACTTCTGCATGCTAAATTTGGATTCCTTTGCTTGATTAATTCTCGAGTTATGCAGAAATATGTGTTTCATTTGTATGCCCCCCCCCCCCTTTCAGAGGAGGGAGGGGTCTCTTACTATCTTAAGAACCTTCCCCGTCCCCATACAAATTTTCACGCCGATCGGTTCAGTAGTCTCGGAGCCTATTAGGGTCAGACAGACAGACAGACAGAAATCTATTTTTATATATATAGATTTTTAAAGTTTATTTATTTAACAAAAAAGTTGTTCTTACAGTTCTTAAGACGAGTGTTGCCCTTTGCTCTATCAAATGCTTTGTCCATCAAATATATATATATATATTAGGATTTAGCTGGAGTTTGAGGTGATCTTTGTTAAAATCAACACGGAAAATTGTGGCAAAACTTTTGTTGAAGATTTCGAGGACGTTTGAAAAAACATGTTTGAAAAGAAATCGAAATGTTTTCAACCTTTTTTTTTAATATTAGAAAGTTCTATGAATCTTGAGTCTTGAAGTTTTTGGTGGATCTCAAAAGCAATGCTGTAAATAGTCCTTTCGTCTGTTAGGATAAATTTACCTATAACATGTTTGAGAGCTGAAGTTATAAATATGTTGTACGATAAATTGTAGCATTTTACTAACTCTTCAACTTTGACTAACAGTGCATTGTCCTAGCTGGTATATCAAAAGTGTTATATTTACTGTCATATTCAATTGATGTTCAATTATGAATATAATTTGAAACGTCTGATACTGCACTCTCACGTCATAGGTTTTAAAGTTAGAGCAATACATTGTGAGACAAATTTATGAAAATAATCAAGTGCAATTATTTCATGATATTTTGAACGTGACACGTGATATTTTGAAAATCAGTTTCTGGAACGAGTTATCAACAAATGAATCACATTGGGTCGATATAACCATTTATAGCACTGCACAAAGCAGATTCCCACGAATTTCTGATATTATTCTGGCGAATATCGGATACGATTCAAGAGTATTTTAGCAAAGTCCGTACAAGACGTGAATCCTGGAAAGATTTCTGGTAAATCTCAATAAGGAATCCAGTGCGTTCTGGAGAAAGCTCTGGCGAATTTTGGATTTCGGTAAGTCCAGAAGAGGATTTTTGACAGATTCTAGAGAATTCTGGGAGCTCTGTGAAGGTCATCGGCAAATCCTGGAGAATTCTGGAGAGGTTTAAAATATCTAGGAGCAGATAACAACGGACTACAGACATGATCTTTGCAAATTCAAATGAACCTTGTGAATCGGTAAGATGATTTTCATAAATCTCAGAGAGCATTTTTTTCCGAATTTCGAGAGCAGAATCCTCTTCTCGAAGTGAAGATTTTGGTTGTGAAGATGAATTTCAGTGAAGATTCTGACAAATCTTTGACCGGAACCCGTTATAATATATGGTTCAAATAAGTCAGAATATACTAGGAATATCAGTCGGTATTCATTTAAATCTTCGTCAAATTCCGTACAGAATTCTTATGAACCGCGGGCAGGTAGGCTAGATTTTGGAAAATTGGAAAAACCTCGGTGAAGAGTCGGGTAAATGACGGAGTTTTTCAACCCTGGAGAGATTTTTAGCAAATCTGGGAGCAGATTCCGAAAAAGGTCTGATACGATTCTGGCGAACAATGATAGGTAAATCTTTGTAAAGACTTCGGGAAATGCCACAGATGTTTCGGATGAATTCCTCTAAGGATTCAGGAAAATCTCGGTGAAAAGTCGGGAAGATGTCGGAGTTTTTTAAACATCGAGAAATTTTTGGCAAATCTGAGAGCAGATTCCGACAAATTGCGGATACGATCCTGGCGAACAAAGATAGGTAAATCATTGTTAAGATTTTGGGAAATTCCGGAGAAGTTCGGACCAATTATTCTGAGGATTCAAAAAAATGTCGGTGAAGAGTCGGGTAGATGACGGAGTATTTCAACCCTGGAGCGATTTTTGGCAAATCTGGGAGCAGATTCCGACAAATTTCTGATACGATTCTGGCGAACAAAAAAAGTTAAACCTTTGTGAAGTTTTTGAGAAATTCCGGAGAAGTTTCGGACGACTTTCTCTTAGGATTCAGAAAATTCTCGGTGAAGAGTCGGGAAGATGTCGGAGTTTTTCAACCTTGGAGAGATTTTGGACAAATCTGAGAGCAGATTCCGAAAAATTACAGATACGATTCTGGCGAACAAAGACAGGTAAATTTTTATAAAGATTTCGTAAAATTCCGGAGAAGTTTCGAAACAATTCTTCTGAGGATTCCGGAAAAACCCGGTGAAGAGTCGAGTTGTTTAATCCTGGAGAGATTTTTGGCAAATCTGCGAGCAGATTTAGACAAACACCAGATACGATTCTGGCGAACAATTACAGGTAATGCTTTGTAAAGATATCGGGAAATTCCAGAGGAGTTTCGGCGAATTTCTCTGAGGATTCAGAATAATTTCGAAAAGAGTCTGGAAGATGTCGGAGTGTTTAAACCCTGAAGATATTTTTGCAGATTTCGACAAATTCCGGATACGATTCAGGCGAGCAAAGGCACGTAAATCTCTGTTAAGATTTCGGGAAATTCCGAGGAATTTTTGGACCAAATCCTTTGAGGATTCAGGAAAATCTCGAAAAGAATCTAGAAGATGTCGGAGTTTTTAAACCCTTGAAAATTTTGGCAAATCTGGGAGCAGATTCCAACAAATCCCGGATACGATTCTGGCTAACAAAGGCAAGTTCTTCGCGAATATCAGAAAGAATTACGGGGAGGTAATAGGATTTCCGGAATATTGGGGAGATTTTTGGTAAATCTCTGTGAAGAGTTTAGTGCTTTCTGGCGAAAACAGATTTTTAAGAAATCAGAGAAAGGTTTTGAAATATTTTAGAGAAAGTTCTAACAAAATTCGGAGATGATCTTGGCAAACATAGTGAGTCTGACAAATCATAAATATAATTTTGTTTTTGATTTTGAGATAAGCCTTGTGAGAAAAATTCGCAAATTCTAGAAGATTCTGAAGAGGTTTTAACTTATGATGGAGCACATTTCAACTAATTCAGCAGAGAAACTAGGCAAATCCAATTGAATCAGTAAAATCTCAAAGAAGATTTTGAGGAATTCCATAGAGAATTTAGTTTTCATCAAATTTCATAGAGTAATCTAGTAAAATATCAATTGAATTTCTGCATGAGTCAATCCACGTTACCATCAGTTAGGACAAATGCGTAGGCAGAAGCGTGGGTTTTAGGGTTCAAACCTCCACCCCATCTCCAGAATGTCTATGAAGATTGATATTTGCAACACAGAAAAATTCTTGCAGTAAAAACTACCATTTTACCCGACTATGCCTATCTTTAAAACTACCATGAAATTTCAGTCAAATTTACTACGTTTATGGTAAAACCTGCAGCATTTGGGGTATATTTGACAGACCTCATATTGATATCAACCGCACCATGGTCGATCTAATCGTAAGCATGGTAAAATCAAACGCATTTTTAGTCAGGTGAAAATTGTTGCGCTTAATTTAACCCTCGAAATGGTAGTTTCAACTGCAGTTTTTTTTTTGCGTGTAGGAATTTCTACATAACTTTTCATCCATTTATGCACCTCTCGCCCCCCTCTCACACGCACTCTCAAATTCTGGTTGCACCACCGAGTCAGAATATATGGGTAATGTCAGCCGAAGTTCGTTTAAATAACAAAAAGGCTTTATCAAATTGCGTAGAGTATTTTGATTAAACCTGAACAGGCAAATATTTTTGCGATGAATTCTGAAGAGGATTCCGTGAAATTACACTAAGAAAAATAAGTGTCTAGAACATCTCAGAGAACCCGTTGAGTACATGAGTGAGAGGGCTCCGGCAGATCTCGGAGCAGATTTCGACAAATTGCCAAAAAGATTCTGGATTTCAATCCTGGAGAATGGTGGGGAGAATTCTTGAGTATTTTGGATACGATTATGGCGAAAAAAAAAGGAGAAATTCAATAGAGGAGGTGTTTTTCGGGAAATTTTGTGATAAATTAAAAATTCATGTTAGTTCTGAGAAAAATTGTAAGGTCCCGCTGAAGATATTAAAAAGCAGATCCTGAAAAAGTGGGATTAGGTCAGACAATACAAAGGTTTCAATGAATTTCAGAGAGGATCCTGGGGAATCCCACATAATATCGGGTAAGGTTTGAGCTAATCCCTGTGAAGATAAGGTTTTTGTTGAATTCCGTTTATTATTTTTACAAATATTTGCAATGAAAATAGTTTAGGCGAACGCGAATTCCGACAAAACTTGCTGAAGACGTTAACAGGGTCTCAAATCTTGGAGAGACCTGAACAGGTTTATCCTGGTGCAGATTCAGAGGAATTACGGCTGGATAATCCTGGAACTATGGGGAAGATGTCAGCGAAATCCAAAGTTTCTTTTTCTGTTAAGATTGTTTTTAAAGAGATAATGAAAAAAAATCTTTGCGAAGTTTATTCTGAAGGAAAAGGTTGGTCGTGATTTTGGAATAAATTGAATGCTCATATTTGCCTGAAACTGTTGTGATTTTGTTCAGTTCTAGCCAGAAGCTACAGAGGTCTTCTAGACAAAATGTTAACACAAAATAAAGTAAAATCCTTGTCAGTCTGGTATCAATTCAAGTCGGCGCCGTTGGGTTTTTCTGGGACGAAAAATCTCGGAACACGTCTTCCTTCGAAAGGGAAGTAAAGCCGTTGGTCCCGGCTCATGTATTGATGGGTTCGATATGTAGGGTCCAGGTCGTCTGCCTGGCGTAACGAACCAGCCTCAGGCTGGAAGTCACGTAAATACGAAACTAAAACAGCAACATATGAAAAGGATAAAATTACACCTAGGAAAATTATATTGGCATGGTTAATCTCCTGAAAATTAACAGAATTCTCTGCAAAAATAGTGAGGAGCTCTTTGGTATAATTAACGTCAGGTTTCTTATTTTATTGAGAACTCCCGCCCTCGATTTGGAAACTTAAATTTTTCAAAACCATCATGGATATGTTTTGTAAATCGTAAACTTGGTTGAGAGTAAATAATACGAACTTTTTGAAAAAGCATAAGCTAGTGGTATAAAGATAATCATAGACACTTTCCCAGACCGAAACTTTCAGAAGCTGCCCGAAATAACATTGCATACTTTATTGTTTTTTTTTTTTTTTCAACATTCTGCAAGCAGGAAGAAATCTCCTGTGCATCCAAGAATTGTGTGTGTATATACAATCCAACGCCCTTCTGTCCGGCAGTGTTTTTATGGAAGAAAAATGTTTGCAGTTATACGAACTGTTGTCGACTCGACAAACATTTTTAGCCCGGGAGTTGGAAGGTGATAGCTCTGTTGGGTTCCAGCGACCTATTTCAGAATGCCTGGTTACTTACGTCCATTCCGAGGTCACTTTCAGTAACAACAAGCCCCGCATAGACACAGTACAAACATCAAATGGATATAGGTACTGTGCATACACTTCCATCATCAAATCTTATTGTTTTGAGGATGGCACGTATTTAGTAGTATCGTTCAAATTTATTTATTATCAGATAGATCTCACCGGAAATTGTTGCTGATTTACAGTCTTCGTTTTCTCCTGTACATCCAAGAATTCTCCTAAAAATCTAGCACTTATTATATAAATTAAGATAGCAACAATAAACAAGACACCTATCAGTAGAAATAGCATATGTTAGTAAAAGTTATGGAAATTGAGGCTTGGAACAACTTGGGAGCCTTTCAATAACCCTTATTTTGCTCATGTCGTTACTCTGTCAGCACAGTGACGCTCTGGAATGTGATGAGATGTCACAATACTTGCTGCATGTTTTCAAGAACAAATACGACAAAGATTCTACATGCAAATAATATTCTACTCAATGAGTAAAAACGGTTACTAAAATGCCACAAAGACCCTCATACAGCAAGGATTCACTGTAACCTATGGTTAAAGGGGTGAAGATTACTTCGAAGCTCAGCTTTGCAGTTCCATAAAAGATCACAACTCGAACCTCAATGTGCGATATGTTGTCTACAGTGGTCTGAGATGAAGACTCAATCGTCTTGTTAGAATCGAATGTTTTCAACAATAATTTAGCAATCGTCAGAAGGATTTGTGATAAACACTGCGTTCTGGTTAATCTTTCGCTCGTATTTAAGTGTCATTTCATCAATTAAGATCAGATTCTTAGAACATTTAAGATTATCCACCGACCAGTTCAAGTTTCAATAGTTTCACTTTAGGGCTGTTAACTAAGTTTTTGTACAGGATTGTTACTAATTCTAAAACAATATTTCTGAAGTGATAGGCTTTATCGTTCAGGAAATTAAGACATTTATTCTCTTGAATCATATATCGTACTCTGCAGTTGTTGAAAAAAAAGCACACATTTATAACTGGTATTCGTATGTTCCCTTTACTTCAATTGATTGGCAGTCCATTACAGCAAATAAGCTTCCAAATTGTCTTCACATTGCGGCCGCATTCTTCAATCGAGAGGAATTTTTGCCCGCTAGCTATCTTTAAGAACCCTGTACTCTTACGTAATTAAATTTTCTTCCCTATTATATTGTAGTTCGAAGTTAAAACGCTCTTGGTTAGCCTTTTATCGATTCGTCAGCCTTATTGAATGTCCTCTTCGCACCAGCACACCTACTCATGTGCAAAATTCGACGTCAAAAATTGATTGTATCGCTTTTAAAATAAAGTGAAAATTTCCATCCACTTATTTACGGCCTCTTGATCACGTACGTGCATGTGAGTAACGGAATTTGTGCTACAGAACAATAAGATTGGAATCCATCGTCAGGCAAATATGTAGTCGATGTTCCGGAAATAAATAAATTCGGTAAATAACGAAATCACATACCCTTCAGAAAGCTTTCACACTTGGAAGCGAATTGACGAAGAAGAGCATCTAATTGAGTTAGTATCCAGCATCTAGTTCTCGCACGGCGGGGACTTTGATATAGTGTCATATTGTCATGATGGATGTTCGCCGTCCTGTTCGAAGCTACAACGCACCACCACACCATCAAGAGAAATCGACCATCTGAAATTCATCGCCCGATTGCACTAATGTGCTATTAATTGAATCAATCAGTTGGCGTCTACTTACCACACTCGCTCCCCGCACAGTTCCGATATATCAAGCAGGAAAATTGATCACAAAACGAAGAGGAAAATATCGGCTTCATGCGAATTTTCCATTCACGACAGCGACGACGGCCGGCAATTGCTAATCAAAAGTTGCCGGTCCGCTCTGTTTGACGAATCAATTGTCGGCGGTGGTCAAATATGAAGTAATTGACCGGCCAGTGCGCGAAGCAATTGGTGCGGGGTGCTAATTGAAGGGGTTGGTTGCTGGATCCGGAAATTCAGTTGACAACCATTTCCTTTGGTCTAGCCACGGTTATTGGTAATTGATTGGTTACAGAAATGTTGCTCATGGGGTGAGACGGGGTTGATTGATTTTTTCACTCTTCATCGATGCTTGGGGGCGCCCATAGTTCAGCTAAAGAGCAAAAGCATGTTGCAATCGATAGGATCGATTTTGGATGCAGGCTAGCAGTTTCAGATCCTAGAAGCGAATCACAGACAAACGGACATAACACATTGATCATTTCGAAGTGTAAGGCATCGTTGCGAAAATATCACCGATATCTGTTGAAAACATTGTGACGTGAAACACAAGGTAATAAAAACTACGTTGGAGCCAGTTTCAGAAACTAACAAACATTTAAATTGGACGTTTAATGAGTTTACGGTCATTAACTTTAACCTTCCTCGGGTATTAGAAAAAAACTGACACATAAGACAGTAGGGTCAATATTGACCCGGATTTCAACCCTTTCTAGAATAATGAAATTTCAACTTAGACACAATGTTTATACCCCATTTGAAAGGTTATGGTCTCAAGAATGTTCCAGTAACATTGTACACCGGGAATCTGCTACAAAAGGAAGAAGGTTTTGATTTCGATGTGTAAACTCAATTGCATACAAAACATTCCAGACTAGTTGTAGAGAGTAGCCGTCTTAGACAAAGTTTTTCATTATGTCAATTGTCGTCTTTTGTCATTATCATATTAGTTCCAGATCTTGTCGCAGAGATGGCACTGCAGTATATGTTTTCCAAATGAAGCGCTAGAGAGTTGTCGTCTTAAGCAAAGTTTTCCAGTACGTCATTTGTCGTCTTTAGACATTATCATATTAATTCCATATATTGCTGCAGAGATGGCGCCGCAGTCTACCATTGCTAAATGAAGCTCTAGAGAGCTGCCGTTTTCTGTGAAGTTTCTTAGAATGTCATTTGTCGTCTTTTTACAACATCATATTGGTTCATGATCTTGCCGCAAAGATGGCGCTGCAGTCTATATTTGTCAACTGAAGCTCTAGAGAGTTGCCATCTTCTGCAAAGTTTCTTACTGTGACATTTGTTGTCCTTTGACGTAATCATATTAGTTCCAGATCTTTCAGCAGAGATGGAGGTGTGGTCTATGTTGGTCAAATGTAGCTTGAGAGAGTTGCCGTCTTAGGCATATTTTGTCGGTATGTAATATGTTGTCTTTTGTCATTTTTACTGTTTTCAAAGATGTTTAAAATGCCAGGGTCATTTTTTTAAATCATCAGATTTCTGTTTTAGATCGTACCGCCGAGATGGCGCTGTAAACTATCTGTACCAAATGAAGCTCTAGAGAAATTCTGTCTGGTACAAACTTGATCAGAATGTTAAATTGTGTCAATAGACAAAAGTTCATGAAACTTAACGAAAAAGTGCCCTCAGTGACTTGCAAACTGTTTGCGTAAACTGCTAGGCGATAATCACAACAGGATTCCGTTCTTGACAACACATGCTTTTTGCCTTCTTTGCTTTTTAGGAAATCTGTCTAACGCTTAATGCAATTTCTGATTTCACTAGAATATTATTTAGGGATCCTTTTAGCATGGTTATTCAAGAAAAATTGTCTAAACAGAATTAAAATAACTCTAAGGAAATACTTGGTTTATTGGGTCATGTTGCCAAAAACGGAAACCTACTGTATTTGTATTCACCACTGGCTAACGCAACATGCTGTTTGTGCGGCGTTAGTGTTTTTAACGAGGTATTAACGTATTTTGATTTGAATTCGTACACATGTTTTGAAGACATTTTGTTCTAACTGATGTATGTTCACTGTGCTGGAACAAATTTGATAATGTCAAAAGACGAAAAATAACAAACAGATTTTTTTGCCGAAGACGACAACTCTCTATAGCTTTATTTAGCAAAGATAGACTGCAGCACCATCTTTGGGCACAATTTAGAATTAATCTGATGATGTCAAGTGACTACATTTTACATTCTCAACAACTTTACCCAAGACGGCAAAATCTGGAACTAATCTGATAATGTCAAATGACTAAATTTTATATTCCAAAAAACTTTGCCACAGATGGAAACTCTCTAGAGCTTCATTTGGCAAAGATAGACTGCAGCGCCATCTCTGCAGCACAATTTGGAACTAATATGATAATATGAAAAAACGATTCGTTAGGTACTGAGAAACTTTTCTCAAGGCGCCAATTCTCTACAATGAGTCTGAAATGTTTTATATGCACTTCTGTTAACGCAGCACAACTAAAACTTCCTTCCCTTTGTAGCAGATTCCCGGTAGACAATGTTGCCGGAACCAGTTTTTTTTTTTTGTTACAATACATTTTTGAGACCTTTCAAATGGTGCATAAACATTGACTCTAAGTTAAAATTTCGAGATTCTACGAAGGGTTGAAATCCGCGTCAATATTGACCCTTATGTCTTATGTGTCACTTTTTTTGTACAACCACCTTTAACTGATCTAAAAAAAATGTTTTCGCAAAAATGAAGAATTCCGTAAATTTTAAGTCAGAAAATTTCAGCCCGATTGCTTTAAAAATAAAAAAGATAGCGAAGTTGCGTCATGGGTCAGAATTGACCCCAATATCTTGAGAAGGTTAAAAATATTATGTCTGTTTGTCTGTGACCAAGTTATTGCATGCATGCGCAATCAAATTATGGACGTGTTAGGGGAACACAATAAAAACATTTAAAACATACAAAAGTTAGTATGCATTGCTCATGTCTGTAGTAGTATTAATCTAAAACAAGTCGTGTTTAGTCTCGCTTCCAGCTATTGAAGTTTCTAACTAGGATACGGTCGCTTCATATTTTATTTATCAGCTTCATATTTAGCCTAATATGAATCAGCCTTGGGCACCTTTAATCAACCCCTAATCAGCTTCCGTTCGCGTTGTTCGGCATCTTCTTAATTTGGACAGAAAAAGACCAAAAGTGCCAAAACCTTCACCACATTTTTACACATTGGACTTCGGACACATTGGATTTTGGATTTGTGAAGCATCCACGATCAGGAAAGTCAGATCTACAGTCTACCTCTACATGATGACATAAAAGAAATACGGGTTTTATGTATTGTATTCTAAAAATCATTTTACCTAACTTTTCTATTATTTTCCCGAAATTCACATTGAATTTAGAGGCATACAAATCAATCGTAATAGAGGTTGAAGGGCTTGGTAGGGGATTTCAGTAGGAATGAAATAACGATTCAAAATCCTACTTTCTAATTGAAACTGATTTTCTGGGCCTCAAAATTCAGTCATCTTTAATTCAATCTTTGAATTTGAATCATATCTACATCTAGAATTGAAAATGGAAAACACAAAACCTTCTAATCTAAACAATTAAATGAACATGCAAATCTTGCCAATAATTAAAATATTGAAAACAATTGGCAGCAAGTCGTAAAGCAATGTTCGATTCTTATAGACAGCAGAATAAATGAAAAACATAGCTCTTTAAAAATATACAGACAAGTCTATCGACAGACAAACAGACCAAAGCCATGAATGGAGAAGTTGAAACGATGCTTCTAAGAAACAATACGGATCTTGGATAGAGCCGTACATATTCGAGTGACCAAGCAAAACCCGTTAATAAAAAAAACTGCGGTAGTCTTGCGACGGTCTTTCGCTGTAAATTTTCAAGATCTTTTCAAATTCAAGCCGCTTTGGAAATGGCTAAATGTTGACCGATTAAGTTCAAATTTAGACACAGACTCGGGGTGGCATCGCGAAGTGCCTTTGTGATACACAGGATAAGGTACTGAATACTGTCACAGTTTAAAAAGAAATGCCATGTGGCAATATTGAGACTGAGCCAATGAGAAAACTGATATGTGGCAATATTTAGAATGAGCCTAACACATGCTACCTTTTCTTCGCTGTATATCTACTTTTATCGTACTTCGAATTTCCTGAGGCGGAAAAGTAACGTGAGTCATTGTTGAAATTTGTTCGGATTTTTTTGCATTTTAACTTCCAAAATATATTCTTAACTAGTTCTATTAAATTAAATATTTTAATGGATTTTTTTTCTAATTTGTCTACGACTTCAAAAAATAGATATTAAATAGCGGAAAAACCTTATCAGTCATATTTCAGGGAAGAAAGATAACATGATTCTAAATGAACTAAATGAACTACAATGAACAACTACAAAAAAAAACTAAGTACACATTTGAAAAAAAAAACTAAGTACACATTTAAAAAAAAACTAAGTAGACAATACACATTATCGTCCTAAAGTTTTACCAAGAAATTAATGGGACGTTGTCTTAAAATTAAAATATTGATAAACATCTTTTAACATTTAGACTGAATTCACCCAAATTAAGTTGAAAATAATCGAGATCCTAACGCATCTAAGATTTCGGCAGAAATGACAGTTCATTCTTCTATGCTCTAAATGCTGATTTCACTTTAAGAGAACATTTTGAAAATGGCGTATGTTTTTTTTCCGCAACTGAATAAAAAAATGTAATTCGAAAACCTTTGAATTAATAGAAAAGCGTTCTATGAGCGACTTATGGGCAACTGATAAGGGTAAACTCTGGAGTACATTTTCACAAACCGTTAAACATTTTTAGAAAAATTCCAGAGTGCATTTAAACGAAAACTATAGAGGATTATAGCGAAACTCAGAAAAGATCAGGGCGAAACTCTGGGAGGATTCTGGTGACTTCTGCAGAGGATTCTACCAAATTACACTGCCAAATCCCCGAGTGAATTCTACCGAGTCATGGAGTGGATTCTGCCGAATTCCGGAGTGGATTTGGCTGAATCCCGGAATCTGGTTAATCATGCCAGGGAGACAACCTGGACCGTAGATAGCGAACCCATCAACTTAGAAAACTTTGGCCGGGACCAATGGCTTTACTTCTTCCCCGAATGATCAGACGTGATCAGAGATTTTTCGCCTCAGAAAATCCAAACGGCGCCGACTGGAATTGATACCAGACCGAATGGGGTGAGAGACAGCCACTCTTAACAATACACCACCGACGCGGTCATTCTGCCGAATTCCGGAGTGGATTTTGCCGAATGCCGGACTGGGATCTACCGACAGCCAGAGTGGATTTTCCCGAATCCCGGAGTGGGTTCTGCCGATGGCCGCAGTGGACTCTGCCGAATGCCGGAAAGGACTCTGTTAAATCCCGAAGCAAAGTCGGTCGAATCCTGGAGTGGATTGTCACGAATCCTCGAGTGATTTCCTTCAAAACCTGGAAGTGGATTCTACCGAATCCCGGAGTGGATGTTGCTAAATCCCGAAGCGAATTCCCGAGTGGATCGTATGGAATTACGGAGTGAGTTCTGATGAATTCCAGACAGATTATGAAGAATCCCGGAGGGATTCTGACAAATCCCCTAGTGGATTCTTATGAACCCTAGAGCGAATTCCGACGAATCCTGGAAGTGGATTCTGCCAAATACCGAAGTGGAGTCTATCGAGGCCTAGAGTGTATTTGCTAAATCTCGAAGCGAATTCTGACAAATCCCGGAGTGGATTCTGACTAGATCAGGACCAAACCTCCTCAACTTTGATCTCAAAGGTGTATGAATATGCCTGTCGAAAAATCACTCGTCTCAAAGTTTGTGTAAGGGTTATCAATGACCGCCTCAAAAATCCCTCCTTTTTGTCGGTTACTGCTTGGCGTTAAGCCCATTGAGTTGAGCAATTTTGAAAATACGAGCCATTTCTTTTGATTTACCTACCGTGGAAAAGTTTGCATCCTGTGAAACATGTGATGAACGGTAGCCATTTCGTGTTGGTACAAGGAATTTGTAAAGGCAAAAAAAAAATGTCACACAAATTGGAACATGGTTTAGGGTGTATTTATAAAAAGGACAATGGTTTAGGGTGTATTTATAGCTGTTTAAAACTGTTTTACCTACAAAACACACTACACGCCCAGTGTTGGAAAAATCATTTTCAAAAAACGTTCACTCTTTGCTCACTGCAAAGGTATATCGCCGAGGAACTTCCCACTTAAAGTTCGCGATGTATTTCATTCATTCATTCATCTTAAGTTCATGAAAGCGCAAAGTGAGGAAATGTTCCATTTCTCATCGCAAAAGATCTTTCGTTTCTCCATCTCACAACGTTTCACTCGTATTCGAGATCCGATTCAACAAAATATCCCATCGGCTTTGCGAGTATGTGTATGTATGTGTATGTATGTATGTTCACGCGTGATTCGATGTTTGTTTTTAAGTATTTTGCCACCGCAAAGTTCGAGTGGCAGGAAACATCTGCTGGAATTTGCATTGAGGACAAATTCAACCATAGCTCCCCGGCCAGACAGTCAGCAATCGGACATACATCAGGCAGACGAGAGTGTATAAATTTATGCGAGATATCTTTTTTTTTCTAGATTCCATTTCTATGAAATGCGCAGTGTGCTATTTAAAAACGAATGTGGCGTAGAGATAAAGAGAGAGAAAAATGAGTGAGAAAACTTTCTCATGAAATAATCAAAAACACCATTTGAAAATTGAATGGATTCCAGGGAGCAGAAAATAAATGCATGTTTAAATTGGGAATGAGCCATAAAAAGTTGTAATATATTTTAGGACAAGTTAAAAAAAAATCATATGGAAGAGGTAAAATGAGCAATGAATAATGAATAATGTTTTAAAATACATACAATTTACAAATACAATTTTCAAATGGTGTTTTTGATTATTTCATGGGAAAGTTTTCACGATATCACATTATTTTTTAATTTAAGATGGGTAACTGTATCTACTTCACGGGACATTTGAGTTTCTTTTATTGTGATTATTCAGAATTTCATTGCTCATTTTACTATTTTTATGGGAAAATGCAATAAAATCCCAAGACATATGCGAGTATTTCAGTGCTCATATTCCAGCATTTGGCGGACATCCAGCCATATATATTTGCATACATACTAATAGCTGTTGCTTTATTTGACAGATTTACCGGTCAGAATAAGATTATCTGAAGATGTTTTCTCATCTATTATTGCTCATTCCTGAATTTTTAATGCTGATCACACATTATTTGTAGGCTTCTTCTTCTTCTTCTTTTAGCATTTCAAGCTTATTGCTTTCGCAATTAGCTTATTGCTTGCTCTCAACTTAGTGTTCTAAATGCACTTCCACAGTTATTAATTGAGAGCTTTTGATGCCAAGTACCATTTTTGCATTAGTATGATTGTGTGGCAAGTACAATCATACGCTATGCCCAGGGAGTCGAGAAATTTTCCTTAACGAAAAATTCCTAGACCAGACCGGGAATCGAAATCAGACACCTCAAGCATGGTGTTGCTTTGTAGCTGCGCCTTTACCAACTGAGCTAAGGGAGGACCCGCTAAGGGAGCTAAGGGAACATTATTTGTAGGCACAGCCCTTAATAATTTAGTGGCACTTTTTTCTTTTTTGATGCCTTTTCTGAATTACTACGTGCAGGTAAATATTTTAGTCGATTCATAATCGTTAGTAAACTTGCGCCGCCAAAAAATAGATAACCGAAACAATACGAAAAAAATAGTGCGCATAGCATCGACACAGCCATTCACAACCAATTCTCGAAGCAAACTCTTTTTTCGTAATCTTTCAATTTTTACAACTGCACTCCATAAACCACTTCACCACTGCAACTAATATTCGCATCAATCAAGTAGAAGCTTCTGAAGAACAATCTACGCTAATCCATCCAAAACTACAATTTAGGGCTTCACTTTTTTTTAAAACACATTTTTTAAAAACACTTTTGCGAGCGGTTAGTAGAACGATTTTAGTTGAAAGACTAGGAAAATTTAAATTAACACTTATAAGATAAGCTATCTGTAGTGGAATTTAACGGAATTTGCTCGCGTTTACTAGTGATAGTTTAAAAAAGTGTTTCAGTTAAGAGACGAACTAGCCCAGGAGGCTAAAAGTCTCTTTAATAAAAAAAAAAAAAAAGTTTTAGTTTTTTATTTTTTTAGAAAAAGTGATCAAGTGAAGTGTTAATTTAAATTTTCCTAGTCTTTCAACTACAATTTAGGGGTTTATGATCGACAAATCGCCTTCAATTATTTTTTTCCTATTTTACGTCAACAGTCACTCGTCAGCTGGCAGTATAAGTAAAGGAAATTTGGGGCGATGGCAATATTCTATCATCCCAAAGGTGTCGAAGAAATCTTGGTTTGGAGGTATAAATGTGGGTCGAGACTTCATTCGTGTGATGTATCGTCTCATGTCCAATCATTATTCTTTGAACGCTCATTTATACCGAGTTGGGCTAAGCGACAGCAATCTCTGTGAATGTGGACAAGGTTACCAGGACGCAGATCACATTATTTGGTTCATCCCAAAGGTGTCGAAGAAATCTTGGTTTGGAGGTATGAATGTGGGTCGAGACTTCATTCGTGTGATGTATCGTCTAATGTCCAATCATTATTCTTTGAACGCTCATTTATACCGAGTTGGGCTAAGCGACAGCAATCTCTGTGAATGTGGACAAGGTTACCAGGACGCAGATCACATTATTTGGTTCATCCCAAAGGTGTCGAAGAAATCTTGGTTTGGAGGTATGAATGTGGGTCGAGACTTCATTCGTGTGATGTATCGTCTCATGTCCAATCATTATTCTTTGAACGCTCATTTATACCGAGTTGGGCTAAGCGACAGCAATTTCTGTGAATGTGGACAAGGTTACCAGGACGCAGATCACATTATTTGGTTATGTGCTGAGCATCTTGGAGTCAGGTCTGAGCTCTGAGAGTTTAACCTGTATGTTTACTATACGTTTTTTTATCTGTGTTTGTGTGTTTTTTTGTTTCCTTTCTCAAAAATGTTCAAGTCAAAAGAAACCCAAAAGTTGTATAGTTATAAGATTTTAGACAATTTAGAATTCAAAATAAATGTGTTAGGTAAACCATATTTCAAATTTCCGCCCATCTTCCTATCCGTTAAATTGTTATTCCTATTAACCTCGACACGGCCGCGAGTAATCGGTCCTATCCCCCTCACTTTAGTTTTAAGATTATTGATGTATATAAATGTGAAAACTTGGCTCTGTAAAGTTAATTCGATTAAGCCTGTACAAATAAACGATTTAAAAAAATAATACAATTTATCGACCTAGTAAAAATAAGAGTCCTTAGATGCATTTCGTGCCTTCTAGCCTTCTAGTGTTGTATATTGGAACCTTCTGATCAACCATTTGTTTACGTGGTTACTATGGACAACGATGTCGGAGTGGCAAGCAACAGCAACTTGAAGGCGTTTGGCAAGGAAACGGTGCCGTGGAGCTTGTTCAATAGTCCTGACCTCGCTACAAATCTGTTATCGGTGAGTACTATTTGCTAGCCAGTATTCACGGCAACCAAGATCCTGAATATCAGTTTGTTCAGGTTAAGTGAACCTTTACATGCCAAAATCAGTAAGTTCCGCCCCGACGCCACCGATATCGGTCTGTGTAAATTCCAAAAATTGACGCATTTCCTAGTCCAAACCTTATGTCAACAACATTTTATTAAACAAACATCCAAAACAGTAACAAACAGACACGCCGACCGGCGAAACACTGTTTGTGCGTCATCGACGTGGTATTTCATTGCATCACTAAATGGTTGGACACCATGCGCTGTTCCCATTAATCTGCTTGCAGCTGATCTGATCCGACCACCGACCGTGGAAGAATGAAATTTTTTATGCTGTCCATTTACTATAATCCCTCGGAAATCGCTTAGATTTTACCATCTATCCTTCTTCCCGCATCAGGGTCAGCGGTTTCCGACGATGAGATTTATTCGACGGGATAGTTCCTTTGCTTCAGAAAAAGAAGAGTAAGGCTCCAACCGCTCCCGTTGAACGATTATGCTAATAACGTGAAAACGAGTGTTTGCCCACTTTCTGCTCGGAGGTTTCCCCCAAGGAGGCACTTCCATGCGAGTGGAGGAATTTTCTCATTAACAACGGTGACTATGACGACGACGTCGACGACGAAGCTGAATCATCGCTGCTGGCAAACTCATTGTGGGTTTATCGTACGGAGTAGACTGGTCGTAATCTCTTGAAGAGAAAGGCTAAATTTGCGACACAAGAGTTGGTGCAGGAGAGTCGTAAAAATGTCTCCAACGAGCAACAGTACATTCTTGAGTGGATCGGGATGATGAGAAATATTTCAGATCTCAGTTTGACGAGATGACAAGCAAATCTTATCATGTATTCGGGATCTGCTAGTGGAAAAAAAACACTTTTAACACTTCAATCGAAAGACGTTTATTACCGTTTTTCTAACGTTTGATATGCAACCGTGCGTGGTTCGTTAGAGAGAAATTATTCCGCCAACTTTGCGTGAACTTTTCATGCCAATAATTACACACAACAACAATAAAGCGACTGCAGTCGGTCGAGAGGAATTCTGGAAAATGGCTTGAATGAATCACTTGCAGCGAAGAAGAGATCCAATAAAGTGATCCCAACTCAATTACGACCATGCGGGACCGTTCGGTGCAAGCGATAAATCCTTTTATTGTGAGTCGTCTGTATTGGAGAACTGGAACCTGCCACGGCTCACTCATCTAACTGGAAGTGGGGGTGACGCTGTGAGACATCGATTAATGTCTTTTTCCGACACGGAATAACAGTCAATCGAAACGAATAGTCTGTTATTGTTCCAGCGGCTTCCGCGCCCGCCGGCAATAAACAACCACCGTCGTCTCTGTCCAAAAACCATACCCCAACTGCGGAAGGGAAGATTTATTTGTTTTGTCATCTATGTGGCAGTATCATCACATATTTGCCTACACTTTCCAATCAACCAAAGCGGCGCAACTTTGTTATGAGTGTGGTGGCATAGGGGTTCAACGACTCTGAAGTAGAGCTCGATGCATTTCTCACAATACGTTGAACATTATGACCAACGCTGGTTCTAAAAATATCCATCGATAGATGCACCGAACACACCCGTATAGCATGCTAAATGCTCGGAAGTCATTCCTATGGACTAGGTCACGTAAGCATAAAGTGAAAATTGGGCGCAAATTGCTTCGCTCAGCGGTGCGCAATGCTCGAGAACCGTGGAAATATGCTGGTCTCTGGTAGATCGGCAAGGCAGATTTAAACACGCGTTCAGCGTTATTATACAGCCGGGATGCGATGATAGGAATTCACATTTGCATGAAGTTCTTCGAAAAGTGATGTTTGCAGTGCACTAGAAATTTATGCACGTGCACTACGGGGCGATGATGCTGCGTTTTTTTTTCCGGAAAATTGAGTCTAGTTTGATTAACGTTATGTTAAGCAGGCCATGAGATAATTTAAATCAAATTAAAACTATTATTATTTGTCATAATTGTTCGCTATTGAAAGTACCTTATGATGTTCAAGAGCCAATAGTTTTTGTCACGCATACCTGAAAAAAGAAGAAAACAGAACGTTTGAATATATGGTACAGCAAAGTAGACGAGAGTAGCAATATCAAGTTTATCAGAGCTATTTTACAGTGAGCGTTTCGGAGATGCAATGCGGCTATTTTCTATAGCCGCATATACTTTTGACGTGTAATTCATGGACCAGGTATTATGTATAAACTTAAACGACATGGTCATACATTTTTTTTTAAATAGATCTTTTTGAAAACAAAATTCATTTTCATTTTCAAGCACAGAAGGGGGTTATAGGGCCAAGTCTCCAGCGATGACAATCACTGTCCAGTACCAGGGTAAAGGGTGTCCACAGTTAAATTGCACCACTTTAAACTCGCCCTAAAAAACAAGTCTCTCAACCGATTGTCGTGAAATATTCAGGGAATAAAATACAATGTATAATCTTGGTTTAGGTATTTTTATTTCACTGTATTTCTTTACCAAATCCACTAGCCCGAACTTTCTTCTTAATACCACGTTTAAGATTTTGTACAACGCTTGAACCGGCCTTTTTTCCGCTTTCAACCATGACATCAACATTTCCTGTTCTGTAAAGAAAACTTTAGGATGCTTACGAAGTTCGTGCTTCATTATAGCCCAATATTTTTCAATTGGTCGCAACTCTGGAGAGTTTGGGGGATTAAGATCCTTCGGCACGAAATTGACACCATTCGTCTTGTACCACTCCAGAACATCCTTGGAGTAGTGACAAGAGGCTAAGTCCGGCTAAAACATTGTAGGAACGTTGTACCGTTTGAGAAACGGGAGCAGTCGTTTTTCAGGCATTCATTCATGTTTACTTGACCATTTACAGTTGAAGTTGTCACGAAAGGCTTGCTCCGTTTTCCATACGAACAAATCCCCTGCCAAATCATGAATTTCTTGGGGAACTTTGACACTTGCTGTTTGCTGAGAGACTCTGGAACATCGAAAATAGGCCATATGAATAAAAACGAGTAATTGCTCACAAGCAAACCAGTTTGAGTAAAGTAAACTGTTTGAGTATTTGCTCAAATTCGTATGAATAAAGTTGTACTTTACTCGGAGTAAGTTCGAATTTCGAACATAGCATTTACTCTGTCAAAAAAAAATCTTGTTTTTCTTAGGTAGAAAAAAGCATTGTTGATAAATAAAAAATAATGGTCTGAAATATCAATACGGGAAGAGGTTTGACGATTCCTTCAACGAGGAGTATTTGGAGGATGAACAGAATCACAGTAAGTCTATTCTATTTACCAATATTTCAAATATGCTAACTATACGCTATTACTGGTAGAGTTGCTAGAAGCTATCATCGTCTCCTTCTCGTCGCGTAGTATAAACTTGCATTGAACGATCAAAACTTTGATAAAAACTGTTTACGTTAACAACCATTGGAAATGATTAATGTACAAAACCTCCCTCGTATATTTTATGTTGTTCCTTCCAACGCAACACACGATTCTTTTAGTTCGATTTAAACTGAGTATGCTGTACAGGTGACTCAAAATTTTGTGAGCATTTACTCAGATTATTCTTTTTATTCATATGGATTTGGATGTTCGAAAAGTAAATACTCAAATTCTTGCTTTTGTCATATCGACGTGAGTAAATGCTCAAGTAAATGGTTTGACGTACGCATTTGAGCAAAGAAAAAGCCTTTACTCACTTTATTCATATGACCTAATGAACTATACTACTGTGTTAAAAAAAAAGGTGACTTTTGTTATATTTCAAAAAATCTTTATTTAATCATCAAAATCTATTTCGTCCCCTTCAAAGTAGTCTCCCTCTGATGCAATGCACTTATGCCAGCGTTTTTTCCAATCCGCGAAGCAGGCCATATAGTCGGCTTCCGGGATGCCACTCAATGCGCGCAGCGATTCTCGTTGAATCTCTTCAATCGATACAAAACGGTGTCCTCGAAGTGGTCTTTTGAGTTTTGGGAATAGCCAGAAGTCACACGGAGCCAAATCAGGTGAATACGGTGGTTGTGGAGCGATATGAGTCAAATTTTTGGCAAAAAAACTCACGAAGAACGTTTTTCAAAAAAAATTGAACGATTTCGGCACCAAACGCGATTTGACTTTTCTGAGGCCCGATTGATCCTTAAAAATCGATTGAACCGATCCAATTGAGATGCCAAGCATATCGGCAAGGTCTCTAATTGTTATTATTACTTATCCTATTTTTAAAAACGTTATTTGACAAATTAAAATCAAACTCATCACAGACAACATTGAACGAGCGAAGACATGAATCCAGCGAGTTATTGTAGCCGTAGTTTGCTCTATGCTATGGAACTGCAAATAACGGAGAATTCCGGAACCTTCTAGCAGGAATGTTGAACGGAATCTGTGTGAGCAGTTCAGAGCAGTCTATAGTTCCCGCAATTTCATCGAAGACGAATATCCGCTGCATCGTAACTCGTCTATCTGATAGTGGCTCCAATCCTATGAGCCTGCATCGGTCTGAATAGGGAGGAAGATTGACGGGGTCGTTCCATGGCAGTTGTCTCAGCGCAAAACGTACAAACTTTTTCTGCACCCGTTCGATCGTCAGAACATGTACTACGTGGTATGGAGACCAAACCGGGGCAGCGTACTCAAGGATGCTACGAACCAACCGCGCAATAGAGTGTTTTCAAGGCGTAGATATCGGTGAAGTCAGACGCGTGACGACGAATGAATCCCAATACAGAAAAAGCCTTGGCAGTCATAGTACTGATGTGCTCGTTGAATCTGAGCTTCGAATCGATGGTAACTCCAAGGTCGCGAATGGATGACACACGTTCCAGTGATGTCGTTTCCATTTTGTATTCATGAAGAATAGGGTTATGGCACCGCCCGAAGGAAATGATTTTACATTTGTTGTTGTTTACTCGCATTCCGTTGTTGCCACACCAAGTCAACATTACATCAATATCTTCTTGTAGGGCTGCGCAATCAGCAAGAGAAGCTATGACTCGATAAAATTTTAGGTCGTCAGCGAACGACAGCTTGAACGAACAAAGCAGCGAACACAGGTCATTGATGAAAATGTTGAATAATAGTGGCCCCAGAACGCATCCTTGTGGTACAGCAGAAGTGATGCTGAAGGTGTGGGATCTGGCCGAGTTAACCACGACGTATGCAGTACGATCACTTAAGTACGAAAAAATCCACTCCGTAATCGAATCTGGAAAGCCTATGTGTCTCAGTTAAGACGACTAGAATATGAGGAACAGTGTCGAAGGCTTTCGCGAAATCAACGTACACCGCGTCAACTTGTCGCCTCGCTTTGACTTCGCGTGACAGTGAGGTGACGTAACACATGGGATTCGTTGTTGTAGAACGACGTTTCATAAAACCATGCTGGCTATCAAAGATGATTGGAGATGCCATGTTGTATAAAAAGTGGTGCACCAGTCTTTCAAACACTTTGCTGAGACAGCACAGTATAGATACGCCACGATAGTTCGATACTTGATTACCGCTGCCAGACTTGTGAATAGGCACGATGAAAGCTGTTTTTCAAGCTGCCGGAAACGTCCTTTCGTAAAGCGATCGGTTGAACAAACAGGCAATTGGACTCGCTAGTTCTCTGGAACACTTTTTCAGCATTAGGGGAGAAATACCGTCCGTTCCACATGCTTTATTGATGCCGAGGTTGTCAATAGCTTCTTCAACTTCGTTTGGGGAAAACTGGATGACTGGTAGATTGATATAGTGTGAAGGAATGTGAGCAAAACAGTTACGCCTTGGTACAGGTGCAACTCTGCTAAACACGCTCACGAAGAACAAAGCAAACAGATTCGCGGCATCCAAGTTTGTTTGAGCTTGGACATCCTTGAAATTAACGTTGCGTGGGATGCGAGAAGATGCTTTTGCCGTGTTTTCACGAAATTCCAAAAACTTGACGGGTTCTGGTTTTACGTTCACCTGGATTCGGGATAAGTAGCTATCATAGGTGGAAAACAGAACTGCTTTGTACTGCAGCTCAACTTTTCGAAGGTGATCATAGTCATTCTTAGACTTCGAAAGGAAAAAACGGTGGCGTGCTTTTCTAAGGACGTTCCGAAGGTGTCGTAATTCGGAGGTCCACCAAGGGTAATTAGAATGTGACTGTAACGTTCGTCTTTTCCGAGTTACGCAGTTGTTAAGCGCCACGTAAACCTTTTCGTAGATCATTGATATTGCTTCATCCAGTGGTCCAGTTAATAAACCCCCCCCCCCCCAACTATAGCCCCCAAATAAAACCACCGTAACTGACTCACTACAACCCCATAAACTCGGCAGCCCCCCCACGCTCACCCCACCCCCCCCCCCCCCTTCCCCCCCCATTTTCACCCTCCCACCCCCCCCCCCCCCTGGTTCGCCGTAGAGTTCAGCGAGCTCGTGGTTCCATCTTCGCTGCCACACTCCATCCTCCTGTACGCCGCCAAAGATGGTCCTAAGCACCCGGCGTTTGTTAACACCAAGTGCTTGCAGGTCCTCCTCGAGCATCGTCCACGTCTCGTGCCCGTAGAGAACAACCGGTCTCATCAGCGTTTTGTACATGGTACATTTAGTGCGGGGGTAAATCTTTCTTTGACCGCAAGTTCTTCTGGAGCCCGTAGTAGGCACGACTTCCACTGATGATGCGTCTTCGGATTTCACGGCTGTTGTCGTTGTCAGCCGTAAGCAAGGATCCAAGGTAGATGAATTCTTCCACCACCTCGAATGTATCCCCGTCTATCGTAACACTGCTGCCTAGGCGTCCCTGTCGCGCTCGGTACCTCCTGCTAGCATGTACTTTGTTTTTGACACATTCACCTCCAGTCCGACTTTCGCAGCTTCGCGTTTTAGGCGAGTGTACATTTCTGCCACCGTTTCAAATCTTCTGCCGACAATGTTCATGTCATCCGCAAAACAAACGAACTGACCGGATCGAGTGAAAATCGTACCCCGGCTGTTGAGCCCGGCTCTTCGCATGACACCTTCTAGCGCAATGTTGAATAACAGGCACGAAAGTCCATCACCTTGGCGTAGTCCCCGGCGTGATTCAAACGAGCTGGAATGTTCGCCCGAAATCTTTACGCAGTTTCGCACATCGTCCATCGTAGCTTTAATCAGTCTAGTGAGCTTCCCGGGAAAGCCGTTCTCGTCCATAATCTTCCATAGCTCTATGCGGTCGATACTGTCGTACGCCGCCTTGAAATCGATGAACAGATGATGCGTCGGGACCTGGTATTCGCGGCATTTTTGGAGGATTTGCCGTACAGTAAAGATCTGGTCCGTCGTCGAGCGCCCGTCGATGAAACCGGCCTGATAACTTCCCACGAACTCATTTACTTTTGGTGAAAGCCGGCGGAAGATGACCTGGGATAGCACCTTGTAGGCAGCGTTTAGGACTGTGATCGCTCGGTAGTTCTCACACTCCAGCTTGTCGCCTTTCTTGTAGATAGGGCATATAACCCCTTGCTTCCACTCCTCCGGTAGCTGTTCTGTTTCCCAGATTCGGACTATCAGCCGCTGCAGATAGATGGCCAGCCTTTCCGGGCCCATCTTGATGAGTTCAGCTCCGATGCCATCTTTGCCAGCTGCTTTGTTATTCTTGAGTCGTTGGATAGCATCCTTAACTTCCCTCAGCGTGGGAGCTGGTTCGTTCCCATCCTCTGCTGTGCTGACGTAGTCATTTGTTCCATCGACTTGGACTTCAACGCCCGCGTCCTCTGCGCCATTCAGGTGTTCGTCGTAGTGCTGCTTTTTTGTTGAAACTAAATCGTCATCGCTCTCATCAAACAGCAAAACAAATGGCACGTGATGATTATCAACGGGTAAAAGTGGTGCAGGAGGTTCGATGATATCTAGTCGCTCTGGAAGACTAACGAATACAAGTTAGAGAAGTCTGCCGTTTGCATTTGTGTATCGATTAGCTTGCTGCAAACCAGTAGTAAACATCGTTTCAATGAGTATGAGTTCATGCTCGGAATGAATGAAACCGTTCACGTCCTCATCCAGTTGCCAATGCAAGTTTGGCAAGTTAAAGTCACCCAGAGACATAATAATATCTGCTGATGATGCTAAATTTGTTACATTGTGCACTGCGTTGGCATGAGCAGAATAATGGTCGACACATGAGTTTGGGGGAAGGTAAATAGCGATAATGTAAAAAGACCTGGATAGCAATCTTACACAGACTGCGATTTGCTCGAGATAGTCGCAATTCAACAATGGAATAACTTCACAGTTAAGGTGAGATTTAACAGAGATAAGCACTCCTCCACCACGAGAATGTCACGACTAGTCAATGAACTACGATCACAACGGTAAAACGTATAGTCGGACGAAATTTCTGCACTATCAATATCTGCTCCAAGCCAAGTCTCGGTGAAGATTACTAGATCGTAGTCACAGCTGGAGAGAAGCAATCGTAACTGAACAATTTTGGTACGAATGCCTCTAACATTCTGGTAGTACACAGTAATCAAGTGTTCAGAAGATTTTCCTTGCATCCCGGCAGCAGCAGCTACTGGGCTCGCTATGATGGTTGTTTCCGTTGGTAAAATATCAGCATGCAGTAGTTGACTGGAAACGTGGGATTTTTCAGGTACAATATTGTTCGTACTGATTGTGTACTTGCCTGCGACGACGGTTTGGAAGACCCCTTCACCACACTCAAACCCAGGACCGGGATGACTGTTGAACGCTGGCAGGAATGGCACGACTGAGATGAGGGGATTAGGGGCTTCCGTTTGACTAGCAGGCGTGCATCGCGGGTGCTGAACGAAGGATTCCGGTGACGATGAAGCTTGGTGTTTATGCTGAGTGGGTGATGTGATGCAATTGCCGGTAACATTCCTTGATCTGTTGGATTGGACATCATCAGAGCGAATAAAGTTCTTAATTTGCTTGTACTTGCCTGAGAGCACAGGTTGTAAGCCCCTCTCACCAGACCCAAACACAGGCGCGGGACGACTGATGAGCGCTGGCTGGATGGTCTGGACTGTGATGGGGGGCTCCGGGGCTTCCATAGTGCTGGGTTCTGTGCGTCCCGGGTGTGGAGAAGAAACGCGAGGTTTTACTGCGAGTTCGGAAGACGTACAGTTGATCCGTTTGGTGATTAGTACATTATTGTAATTGATAAGTTCATTTATGAATTAGTTCTCGTCTGTTTCTTCTCCTATTGGTTGTGGTTGCACTAGTACCGCAAGTTGTTGTCATCCAACTTGCTCTTCGATCTCATTCACTGATTGTTGATTACAATTTTGAAAGCATTTTCCACTTCTCAAGTTTCTGAAGAGATAAGTTCAATTATGCAGATCCAGCTTTCCTGTTGACTCCAGTAAACCAAAAAAGAAACAGATATATAGTCATTAGAAAGTGATATTATCAAAACGAAATGGCTATTCAGTATGGTTCAACGGATGTGAAATGAAGGAACATCAGAATTAAGCATGTTTGGGGGAAACTACGAGATGATTAATTCAATTTCAAATGGATTTGTCGACCATGCGTTATTAAATTTTTCAATAAAGGAACTCAATCAACTTATGCAACTACTTATCAACTCCGACTCATGTTCTATGCTAATATTAAAAATGTTCCGTCATGTCACATCTTCAAGTGATCTGCATAAGCCACCCATTTTGTTCAGGCCCTTTTGAACTAGATGAGGTGAAATAAAGAGCCCAGTATTTTAGAACTAGGATTCAAATAACAATGACATAATGAATGTCATCACTTACTCCTACTTGACTTCCGCCTCGACCAACCTGGCGGAACGTCATCCAATTTTTTACTGAATCAAAGGGCAGTTCACATAATAATCATGCGTTATTGGCAACAAAAACAAGAGAGAGGAGAGAAGAAAAAAGAAATTAGAAAAGAAACAATAACAAAGTAATTGTTAATGTGAGTTGATGCAAATAATTATAATAGACACTTCCGCCTACCACCAAGAGTAACAATAAAGCAGGTAAGAAAAGTTAGTAATAATACATAACTACAATATAACTAATCTACGCGGAGGAGCGTTGGTTTCGGGATCTTGTTAGTGCTAGAATTGTTTGTATAGACCCGTACTTAAGCCCTGGCGGTCCAATAGTGATAGGCAGCTGTAGTTAAATCACGCGCAACTGTTTTTATAGCTATGTTAAAGGTATGATAAATCAAATTTCGAAAAAATAAATAACTTTAATTAATAGAAATATCTCAGCTATAATTATAAATATTAATCAAAAGATTGATTACATCGACACTTGACGAATCATCGTCAAACCCTTCATCCTTGGTCAGGGCCTTTTTGAAAAAAAAATTCATAACAAAATTAGCAACATGTTATAATAGATGCATTTCGCAACAACTCGAACGAATGTTGGAAGCACCGTCTCATATTTCAATTAAACTTTCGGGACTTGTAGACTTTATCACAAAAAGTCACTTTGTATATTTAGTTTTACCAAAATTGATTAAGATTGTCTTTTGAAAAAGGGCCAAACTTTTTTTTATCGATTTTTTTTAAATGGATATAATCGAAAAATGACAAATCCCACAAAAAAGTTTTGTATGAGAGATTATCACAAGGTTAGTTAAATTTTTGGATAAAAATATTGAAAAAATCCAAATTGAATCCTTCACTGAAAAAAAAAATCGATTTAAAAAGATTTAAGTCGATTAACAAAAAAACGCCATTTTTGATTTGCATGAAAATTTTTCTCAAGATAAACGGAAAACTTCTCCGGAAGTTCAAATAAATTCTTCTGAAGTTCAAGGAACATCTTTTGAAGTTTCTGACGATCTTCTCCTGGTGTTTTGAGGAACTTTTCCTGAAGTATTAGGGAACTTTTCCTCAAGTTTCCAGGAACTTCTCCGGTAATTCGATAAACTTCTCCTGTAGTTTTGACTTTCCGAAAAACTGCCCATGGAGTTTCGAGAAAGTTCTCATTAAAATTCGAGGAACTTCTCCGAATGTTTCGAGTAACTTCTCTCGAGTTCCAATGAGTTCGTATGAAGATCAAAAAATTTCTTCTGATTTTTAATGATTTTTTTTTTTAAGTTCAACGAACTTCTGATGTTTTGAGGAGCTTCTCTTAAAGTTTCTAGGAACTTCTCCTGTAGTTCAAAACACGTCTTCAGCAGTTTAGACTCCCCGAAAACCTGCTCCTGAAGTGTCTAAAAACTTTTCCTGAAACTTTTCGAGCAACTTCTTCTGAAATTTCAAGAAACTTTTCCCGAAGAAATTTTTCCATTAGTTTCTTTTCCTCAAGTTTCGAGAAACTTCTAATGAATGCAGTTTCGACTTTCCGAAAAACTACTCCTTAATTTCGAGAAACTTTTCCTGATGTTTCGATCAGCTTTTCCTGAAAATTCAAGGAACTTTTCCCGAAATTTCGAGAAACTTTGCTTGAAATTTGAGGAACTTTTCCTGGTTTTTTTTTCCCAAATGTTCGAGGAACATCTCCTGAATTTACCAGGAACTTCTCCTGAAGTTCTGAAAGTACGTGAAACTTCTCATGAATTTGCGAGGAACTTTTCCTAAAAGTTAAGGAGCTACTGTTGATGTTTCAATAGCTTCTCCTAAAGTTAAAGGAACTTCTTCTGTAGTTTAGAAGACCATCTCCTTAAGTTTCGAGGAACATCTCCTGAAGTTCGAACGAAACTTCCCCCAACTTTCCCTAAAAGTTAATGAGCTACTGTTGATGTTTCAATAGCTTCTCCTAAAGTTAAAGGAACTTCTTCTGTAAGTTTAGAAGACCATCTCCTTAAGTTTCGAGGAACATTTCCTGAATTTACCAGGAACTTCTCCTGAAGTTCTGAAAGTACGTGAAACTTCTCATGAATTTGCGACAAAACACCCTAAATTAAAGGAACTTCTCTGTAGTTTAGAAGACCATCTCCTTAAGTTTCGAGGAGCATCTCCTGAAGTTCTGAATGTACGTGAAACTTCTCCTGAACTTTTCCTAAAAGTTAAGGAGCTACTGTTGATGTTTCAATAGCTTCTCCTAAAGTTAAAGGAACTTCTTCTGTAGTTTAGAAGACCATCTCCTTAAGTTTCGAGCCCCTCCCTTTTTTTGGCAGGTCTCCCCGCGGTTTTGAAGGAACGTGGAGCTTCTCCTGGCCTTCCGGGGAACTTTTCTTAAAAGTTAAGCAGCTACTGTTGATGTTTCAATAGCTTCTCCTAAAGTTAAAGGAACTTCTTTTGTAATTTCAAGACCATCTCCTTAAGTTTCGAGAAACATCTCCTAAAGTTCTGAAAGTACGTGAAACTTCTCCTGAACTTGCGAGGAACTTTTCCTAAAAGTTATGGAGCTACTGTTGATGTTTCAATAGCTTCTCCTAAAGTTAAAGGAACTTCTTCTGTAGTTTAGAAGACCATCTCCTGAAGATTCGAGGATTTTTTTCTGAAGTTTCGAGAGACATTTCCTGCAGTTGTTTTGATCTTCTGAGGAAGTTCTCCTAAAGTAAAAATAATGATTTTCTCGATGTTTCGAAAAGAACGCCTTACAACTGTGTCGTGTCGAAGGAATGTGAGTGCTAAAATGTCTCCAAAAAGTTGTATAGTTGTTCAAACATCAATGGTTTGGATTGAATACTAAAAATAATATTTTCTTCCAACACTGCAAGTGTATTAATGGAAGTCAGAATCCAAATTGAAGCAACTTTGAAGTTACTGTATTAGTTTGAATATTTGCTATTTAAATTTAAAATCGGCCTTACAGTAATGCTAGCATAGACTGTTTTAAGCATCTTAAAATCATAAACATTCATCAGAGATCGTAGTGTGCGGGGCGCGAAGCGAGACGTGAAAAAAATTCCCTTGTCATTTTTGCTCCGTTTTGATTTTATTTTTATTTGTATTTTTTTTTTTTTAATTTCGGTCGTGGAGTGCTCTCCGGAGTGTGCTGATTGTTACGGGTGTGCCAACCGACCACCATCATATTTTGTGCGTTGCCCAAACGGTTTCCTTGCTACGATTGTGTGTGCCTTGCTCAATGCCCTGCGATGTGGATCAATCGTTTCTATGAAATCTAGCATGTGAAGTTTTTCGACAATGTTTCGTAGTAATTATCAACTGGACTTGAGTCTGTGCTTCTAGTCGGATTACGAAGAAATTGTGCGATTAAACGATACCTGTGTCTTCAGTATTCAGCTGGGGGTTATGGGCATTGCTCGATGCTAGTTGCCTGATCGGGTTTTTTTTTGGATCGCACACGTAATTAAATGGAATTCAGCTAAGTACTTTTTACTTTTTATATTTTTGATATCAGTAGAGTTTTAGCTCCCGTAACGTTTGTTGATCAGCGGGGGAAATTCCTTTAATCGTACATAAATTGTTTGACCGTTTGGTTCAATCTAAAGGTATTTACAAACCATGAATATGTGAATGTGTGAGTGTAAGTGTGTGTGCATGTGTTTGCGTGTGTGTGCCTGTATGTGTGTGAGTGTGTGTGCCTGTATGTGTGTATGTGTATGAGCGTATGACTCTGTGTCGGAGCGTCCTTCTTCTCTTTCCAGAAAGCGAGTAAGGGCGCTATAACCATAAGCCGTAAAAGGCTAGGATAAGAGTTAGTGCTCATGTCCCAACCGACAGTTAAGCTCTCACGCAAGAAAAGACGCTACACTCTTGGATTTGGAGCTTGAATACAAGTAGGAAACGCCTGTGTGGACAACAAAGGAGTGCATTAACTTTCTTAGCTTCGTCACTCCCAACGACCAATATACAAATAAATATACATATGCTTTCTCGCCAAGGAAAGCCTACCGCACAATCCCATCCAACTTCAGACTCCAGATGTCTATGAAGGTAGCATGAGTTCTCAGCATCTTCTTAAGTAGACATCTAATCAACACTTCCCTCCCATCCCTTGCTGATCATAAGGACCTGGCCAGGTGTTGTGCAAAGAGATTGATGGATGAAGAGCCTGTCACACCCAAGGCAGCTCTTCTGGCGCTTCCATCGTTTCTACAACAGCCAACCCAGGATTGTGTATGGTCGGAAAATGCTATGCTATGCTATGCTATAAAAAAATATTATAATAAAAAAAAAAAAAATCCCCCCCACCCCCCCACACAAAAAAACAAATTGAGGGAAAAAAAAAAAAAAAAAAAAAAAAGTTTTGTCCCCAACTGGTTTTTTTTTATTTTCTTGTTTTTTAAAACAAAACCACCTCAGAATACAAAAAAAAATAAATTTTTTATGAAATTTTGCTTAATTTAGCAACGAAGTATACTTTTATTAAGAGTTTATATCTTTGAATAAATATTATCATATATGACTCCTTTTTTCTCTTGCTTAGATCTGAGGCAAAATCAGGGATCCTAGCTAATCTTAGCTAATACCTATATCGTTAAGGTTCTCAATAAACATTGCTTCAATAAAAATTGACTAAGGAAAGAATACCTTGTATTTTCATTGTTTTAACACATTTTTAAAGTGTTTTATTGAACACCCTGTACAATGCCGAAATGTCTTTCGTGAAAACCAGCCAATCACTGCTTTTTGTCTATCTTACTCATACATTTCGGTGTTGCTGCTGGGGTGGACGGGAACCATTTATATATCCCAAATGAGAAATGAAAGCCCTATCGAGATTCAGAACTTCATACTCCTTAATTCAATAACAGCTCTTCCTAAAAATACAAGATCGTACCCCATGTTAGAAACACACAATAAAAATGCTAAGCAACTCCTCGTGGTTGCGCGTTTTTTTTTTTCAATCTCATTTTGAGTCGATATAGTAGATCTGTGTGTCAGTCATGCAATCACCAGAGAGACTTTTTTTTATTGGTAACAAAATATTCGTAGCTCTTTGTATTGTTTTCGTTTGGTTCGAGCTCATTGGTTTGGCTGTTAATCAAGAAGTGTACCAAAATCAATGTTTGAAGAAAATATTGATTACATTTCTTCAAACACATCATGCAGATAGAAATTACGTGTTTTGGCCGGATAAAGCGTCGTCGCATAATGCGGGAAAAACACAAGCCTTCTTGGAAAGCCAAAACATCCCGTATGACCGCAATCAAACAAATTTGCCCCAGTGTCGCCCGATTGAAGATTTCTATATTTGAGTTCGCTGGTGTACAAAAACAACTGGAGAGACAGACTGTAAACGACTGATTAATAGAATCAAAAGATGCATTCGCCAAACCGATAAAGAAGCTGTATAACGCTCCTGTTCTAACATCAGGACAAAACTTCGTCAAACAACTGATGAAGGACCGTATTCAAATGTTCATTATATTTTTTTTAAGTAGAGACGTGCATTCAAAATAAATCAATCAGTTTTCCTTTCAATAAACAAGTCTTTTTATTATGGCCCTTAAAGAAAATTCTCATTTTTTAGCTATACCCCGTTATTAACGTGAATTTCAGCCTGAGGCTCGGTTGTCACGCAAGGAAGACGATCTGGACCCTATATATCGAACCCATCAACATATGGGCCGGGACCAACGGCTTAACTTCCCTTTCGAGGAATGACGCGATCAGAGATCTTTCGTCTCAGAAAATTCGGAACGGCGCCGATTGGAACTGATACCAGACCGACTGGGGTGAGCGGCTACCACGCTTACCATTACACCACCAGTGCCGTCTAAATGCTAACGTTATACCAGTACGATTGAATGCTTTGGAATGGCAAAGCCCTCAATTAATAACAGTGAAAGTACTTAAAAAAACACTAATTTGAGCGGCAGGCAAAGGCTCACAGGGCGTATAAAGGTAAGTATCAGCTAAGATAAAATATTTTCAATGACTTCCGTGTTATATCAAAAAATTGGTTTAGGAAAAAAAATATATCAAAACAGATAGGACCTTCTGAAAAGTACCTCCAGAATTATTTCATATCGCTTGATCACCTTTCCGAAAACTATCTAGCTTCCTGTTACTATCAAAGTTCAATGGAATGGCTATACAGAAACACCGTTAGATATTGGTGCACCCCGAATTTGCATTTATATAGAATCAGAAAATCTCATAACTTCATATCCATACATTGAAACTTCGGTATCACAAAGATGATATGAAAATCGCTATGCACATATGCATCAGTAAAGTACTGCACTACCAAAATAACATCAACCTTATTGCACACTGCGGATCCCGGAGGGTCACGGTGGCGGCGGTGTTGCCACTTTTCACTATCTTCACACGAATGTACACCACTAGGCATACGGTCATTTTGCATAATGGACGTTAGACATAAAGACATCACGTATAATGGAAGTTAGACATAATGCACGTTGTCTTACCATGCGAGTGGGGTTTCTATGGTCCAATCGATGGCAGCCTATTAAGATGAAACGAGAGGGAGTCCGTTCTCCATATGAATTATAGGTTAGGTTTATTATAACTTCATGGTTTTGAGACTAAAAATTACAAACAAAACAAAACAAACAAAGCTCAAATTGCTAACCAATGGATGCTCCAGTGAAGCAAACGATTCTTGAACATTTCACGCCTGCAGTCCTAATAGTATTTGAGGTAATTGCTCAGAAAACTTCGAAGTGATAGCGACTTGGTCCCGAGCAGCACAGAACCGTCTAAACAAGTTACAGCAACTTATTTATGACTAGAATGAGTCACATATAAGTTATCTCAACTCATTTGCAACAAATGTGCTACTAGGGGTCCCATATGTCCTTAGCCGCAAAAGCCGTTAGCTATACGGATGGTTGTCATATGGTGATGAGAAAACCATACCCCCGCTATTGGAGGCTTGTCACCCAACTAATGTCGGTTCGTACGATGTAGGATCTGAGTGAGGATTAACACAAAGCTGCGCTGTGCTATAAATCTGAGCATTGTCATAAAGTTTTGTTATCTATACACTTCACTATGATATAGCCGTTATAGATATCTATTTCATAGTTCTATGAGATTCGAGAAACGATTTTGCAAAAATATGAGCTATGAAGTAATAGAAGCTATGTAGTAGAAATCTTTGCCGCAGCGCTATCAGTTAACTTTTTCGGCGTTCACACGATTGATTTTCTTTGTAGTCGCAAATATTCATTTGCAAGCTTTTAAAAAATAAAGTAATCATGGGCACATTCGGTAGCTATGGACAGAGAATGAAAAATGGCTACAGTTGCTGTGTACATCATATTGAAAAGGCGGATAAAACGAAAACTCGCAAAGTCTGGACAAAATCGTGGATTGCTCGTCTTGGAAGCTATGGAATTTAAGCTAATCTGCTGAAGAAGCTGGGCCATGAAGATCCGGAACACTTGTTCAGGGAAATTCTTCAGAGAAGTTCAGAGGAGTTCTTCAGATATGTTATCGGAAGTTCTTTACAGAAAATCGGGGATGTTCATTAGAGAAGTTCAGGGAAGTTCTTCAGAGAAATATAAGGTCTGTATCCACATTAAGCAGGACACCTTCAAATCATTGAAACTTTTGAAATATTGCACGTAGGAATGAAAAATTTCACTGTGGTATAGTTGAGAGTCTATGATGAAAAAGACTATGATTGATGATTACATTTCATTTTTAGTATTCCAGATGGCGACGAAAGAAAAACAAGTGCGCGAGTGAATTTTGTACGGGCGTACGGCAAATTCTGACTTGTCAATACGGGACCTTGCAAAAACATTGGATTTGCCAAAATCCACTGTTCACGATGTGCTCAAATCATTTTCGGAACGTTTGACGGTGGAGAGGAAACCAAGAAGTGTCAAAAACATTGGACGCGCTGATCCTGTCATGGACCGAAAGGTGAAAAGGATATTAACGAAAAACCCAAATCTCTCCATTCGAACGGTGGCTCGTAAAATAGGGATGTCGCCTGGTTTTGTCCAAAAATCAAAACATCGTTTGGGACTTAAGTCGTATAAAGTAAAAACAGTTCCAAATCGCAACGACAAACAGAACTTGGCACCAAAATCACGGGCTCGACGTTTGTACTGCCAATATTTGACGAAGTTTTCATGCGTTGTTATGGACGATGAAACTTATGTCCTCGAGGATTTCCAGCAGCTTCCAGGGCTGGCTTTTTATTCGGCTATGGCCAGAAATGCTACAGCTGAGCATTTCAGAACGAAGCATCGAAATTTCCCAAAAAATACTTTGTGTGGCAAGCAATTTGCACGTGTGACAGAAAGAGCAAATCTTTCGTCACTACAGGCACAATCAACAAGGAGATCTATCAGAAAGAGTGTCTGCAGAAGCGATTGCTACCCTTCATCAAAAGTCACAAAGAAAAACTTTGTTCTGGTCCGATTTGGCATCATGCCACTATGCTAAAACTGTGATGGAGTGGTACCAAGCAAATCAAGTGAACATTGTACCAAAACCTCAAACCCGCCAAATTGCCCAGAGCTACGACCAATCGAGAGATATTGGGCTCTGATGAAGCGGAATCTTTCTGGAAAGAAGCAAGGAATCAAAGACATCAAACACTTCCAGCAAATTTGGACAAAGACGGCTTCTACGATTTCTGAAGTGTCTGTACAAACCCTAATGGACGGAGTTAAGCGCAAAGTTCGAAAATTTTATGCAAATACCGAATAACTATGTTTTGTCTTCACGAAATGTTAAAACACATCCCATGAATCTGAAATAAACAGCTACGACGGAAATATAATGCGAAATTTATGTTTTATTAATGTTTTGAGGTGTCCGGATTATTGCGGATACAGACCTTAGGAAAGTTCTTCAGAGAAGTTCGGGAAATTTCTTCAGAGGAGTTCAGGGAAGTTCTTCAGAGAACATCAGATAATTCTTTAGAGAAGTTTGGGAAATTTCTTCAGAGAATTTCAGGAATGTAATTTCAGGGAAGTTCTTCAGAGGAACTACAGGAAAGTGCTTCAGAGAAACTTCAGGGAAGTTCTTCAGAGAATTTCAGGGAAGTTCTTGAGAGAAATTCAGAGAAGTTCTTCATAAACATCAGAGAAGTTTTTCAGAGAAGTTCTTCAGGGAATTTATGGGAGTTCTTCAGAGAATTTTAGGGAAATCTTCAGAGAACTTCAGAAAAAAATCAGAGAAGTTCAGGAAAGTTCTTCAGAGGAATTTCAGGAAAGTTCTTCAGATGAATTTCAGGGAAGTTCTTCACGGAAATTCAGGATTGTTCTTCAGAGAAACTTCAGGAAGTTCTTCACAGAAATTCAGGTTCTTCAGATAGAAGTTCAGGGAAGTTCTTCAGAGAATTTCGTGGATGTTCTTCAGGGAACTTCGGGGAAGTTCTTCAGAAAACTTCGGAGAAGTTCTGCAGAGAACTTCGGGGAAGTTTTTCAAAGAACTTCAGGGAAGTTCTTCAGAGAACTTTAGATTATTCTTCAGAGAAGTTCGGGAAAATTTTCAGGGAATTTCAGGAAAGTAATTTCAGAGAAGTTCTTCAGTGGAATTTCAGGGAATTTCTTCACAGAAATTTCAGGGAAGTTCTTTATAGAAGTTCAGGGAAGTTCGTCACAGAACTTGAGGGAAGTTATAAACATAACTTCGGAGAAGTTCTTCACAGAACTTTGGGGAAGTTCTTCAGAGAACTTCGGTGGAATTCTGCACAGAACTTCGGGGAAGTTCTTCACAGAACTTCAAGAAAGTTCTTTAGAGATCTTCGGGGAAGTTCTTCAGATAACTTCTTGAAAGTTCTTCAGAGATCTTCGGAGAAGTTCTTCAGAGAAGTTCAGGTAAGTTCTTCTGAGAAGGTTAGGGAAGTTCTTCTGAGAAGTTCAGGGAAGTTCTTAAGAGAAGTTCAGGGAAATAGGCAAAGCTCATTGACTTGAGGTTTCAAATTATTCATGCCGGTTCTTAGAGCAGCAAAAATTAAATGAAATGATTTTGAAGTAAAATGGCAATTTTCCAATTGTGTAGGAGCGTTAGACGGAGAGCACGTTAGTATGAAAGCCCCTGAAAAGAGTGTCAGTGATTATTTAAATCATTAAAAGCAGTTCAGCATCGTTCTAATGGGTATGGTGGATGCTGAATACAAGTTTACGTATGTCAACATAAAAGCAAAAGGAAGGATCAGTGAGGGTGGGGTATTTGCCGATTGCTGTTGAGGAATCTGATGCAGGATCTTTAGCTCCTGAGATGCCTGTTTCGGCTTTGATGGTGGGCAAGTTGTATGGCTCATCTGACGCGAGGACAATCAGCTGCTTTTGAGACATTCTGAAAACTATTCTCTCTTAATAGGACTGCTCAAATTTATTATTCAAGTTCCTTAAAGCCATCGAATATTTGTTATACAAGGCAGTCTTCAGCCCATATCGTCTCCAGCAACGAGTTGGTCGGTTTATCCAGAAAAATGGCCCGATTTGGTTTTTTAAGTTCCGTGGGTTCGGACACGATTTCGACGCAGATCGAGAGTAGCGCCATCTTATCGTATGATGACTTTTTACGCTTCAAATTGCGCATTGCTGGTTTTGGTTTCGATTCACTCGGATTTTCCAGTTTCAAAAAGGGGTGATCGTACGTTGGAGTCAGGGATCAAAAACAAAGGTTGAACTTTGGAATTGGTAGAATCGTAATCTGCCTCTAAACGTCATCATGTAGAAAAAACTTAGTACTTAGCTAGGTATGAATATCCCCTGGTCTAGACTTTCTTAGGATGACGAACAGCAAAGCAAAATAATACACTCACTTTGAATTATACACAGGTGATCGGGTTTAGTAGGGTCCCACAACACCGGATGTTGCTCCCACTTCAATCAAGTAGAAATTCTTTTCCTGGTCCATTTTGCTTTAAAAATACCGCGAAAACACAAACTAGCAAAAAATTCAAGCGAACTGTTAAAAAACTTCGGCCAACCAACTATGAACTATTCCATCTGGATGGAATAGTTCGTAGCCTACTACTATAATATAGAAACGATCGCTAGAGTGTACACACGACAATCCATATCATAGCGTAAAACTATCGCTTGCAAGTCAAAACTATGAGCTATCACTACATAGTTTAGGTGTTCCTATGAACTATTACATAGTTTTCTAGCATATAGCTCACTATATACTAGAAATAGCCGATGTGTAGCCGACCGCCCGTGAGATCAGTTCGAGTTCTCCTTTCGGTCTCTGGTGTAGGTTGAAATTCAGATTCCATCACAGCCGTGTTGGTTGGTTGGCGGGATAGGTGCGATGTGAATGCACTCGAAGATATATGCAGCATGCAATATTCGATATGGTCTTGCAATCGCATCTTGCGGGATATTACGCGAGGGATTTGAGCATTTGCAATCGACAATATTGCAATCGATTGGGGTTTATGACCCCTTTTTGTACGATTAATCATTTCTGTCATTTTGTGTCTGGGCAGATACATCCATGGATAGAACGGATTAATGCGCTTGAATGCCTGAATGGTTCTACCTAGCTTATGGACGTCTCTTTTTGAGTGGAAATGTAAGATTCTCACACAGTACAAATTTTCCTTACCCTAATGAGTCCCGAGAACGAAATCTCAGTGTTACAATCTAGATTACGGTTGCGAAAAAGTAAAAGTTCAAGGGACACATTCTCTCACACTCTGTGTAAAAACCATCAACGTAATGGTACGACTAGCATTGCTATTCCCCACAGAACTGAGATGCACTTGAAAAGATGAAAAATCCGAAACAAGGTACATCTCGTTGAAAGCTTCTGCACCAGAAACACTTGACCTATTTCACTCATACCCTCTTCCACAGCACGTCCCACGCCAGTCCCCTCCAACTTGCTGTTGATTGAAATTTCGGTCGGAATCCCACTTTAACGTGCAAAAGTACCAAAAACCAACCATTGAATGAGCTGCTCTGCAATCGCAACAGTTTGTTTGGCAAACTTCACTCACGATATACAAACGCCTGGAGCTGTTTTTGAAATTGTTGAATGGAGCCTCCCACGACAGACGACTTTTTTTTCAGCAAATGGTCACATGTTCGGTCTTGATGGATGTCATAACTTTTCGCGAGGACGTGTCAGATGCTGACGACAGTTAAGCGCTCCGGTTTTATATAGGATCAGCTCTATTTACCCTCTAAATTCGTTACATCCTATCGCCGTCCGACAAGCTTCGGGGAAACTCATGTCAATTCACGTCAGCGAAATTACCCACCCCATCACCATCAGCGTTAAACATCGGACCATCCACCAGGCAGAGCAATCGCCAGTGCAATGAATCATCCACCACGGTCGTCTGGCTCGGGTGGCGAATGCCGGGCGGCAGCGGCTAATGGCGGCTACGTCAAAACACTGACTGCCTTCACCATTACCAGCAAAGGTAGGAAATCCTTGCCGGTTCATTTCGTATCGTCCGTAATGTCGTCTTCGTGGAGCGTTGTTATTGCCGGTAAGTTCACGGTCTTGCTCGGTGCAGTCGGGTCCCAGCGTACAAATTGTATCGCTTGATGATGGGGCTCTTCCGCTACTTATTGTGGAAGGAAGTTTTTCAGTGGAATTGGTATGTTTGTGAAACGGGATGATGAATCGCTTGATGGAAAGTTGATTACGGCAATGCCGTTAGATTTGGTTTCGTGGACTAGCTATAAGGTAATCATCCTTCAGTTTCGGCAGTCTCCAGCTGAAAAGCTTTAGGAAAAGTATTGTTCTATTTCTCTTTCATTAATAATTGAGGCCGAAATGAGGCTCTAGGAGTGGACAGTAAATTTGCTAGAACGAAAGATATGAAGAGAAAGTGTTGATAGTTCCGTTGGTGTACGGCAGGGTGTGAAAAATTGAATAGAAGTAGTTGAAATTGAGCGGAGGGCTATTTTGAAAGGTAGTACCAACAATCAATATGAAACTAGCGATATGAAATTGGTTCACTGTTGAAGAACCCCTAGGTCCGAAGTACGCCTTGCAATACACTTTTGCGCTTTTCGATACCTTTCGGTACTAGTATCTTTGTTTTTGTTTGATTTGCTACACGCTTAGTTCAGTTTACCCAAATATTGGTGAAGAATACCCATAATCGCGAAAGTTCACAAACCCATTTATGAGTAGATTACTACTTACCCATATTTGAGTATTTTTTTCCCATACATATTTAGTCAAATATGGGTAAATTCAACTGTACACATAAATGGGTATGTGCAATTTTGCGATTATGGGGAAAACTGAGTTTAGAGAGTATGTTATTTTGACTGAATATTTGAGGGTGTGTGTCTGTAACGGAGATTACAGGACCCCCGTCGAGAATTCCAACCGGTCCCAGAGCATTTTTCGACTTTGATCTTTTCGCCACGGTCTCGTCAGCGTTACTCGTCGGTGACTTGAATCTTCTATCTATATCTTGATATCTTCAATGTTGCCTTTTTCAACTTTGTTGTACGGTGTAGGTGACCACGTCGTGGAGTGGGAAAGGCCGTATTCAGCTTGCATCATTGGACCTTTGATCTTCGCCATGACTACCCGGTATGCGTCGCGTCATGGATTAGCATATCGGCATTGCTCCTTGAAACAGTTTGACTCACTTCGCTTTGAGGTCTGTGTCCACATTAATCCGAACACCTTCAAATCATTGAAACTTTTGAAATATTGCACGTAGGAATGAAAAATTTCACTGTGGTATTGCTGAGAGTCTATGATGAAAAAGACTATGATTGATGATTACATTTCATGTTTAGTATTCAAGATGGCGACGAAGGAAAAACAAGTGCGCGAGTGAATTTTGTACGGGCGTACGGCAAATCCTGACTTGTCAATACGGGACCTTGCAAAAACATATATAAAGGCAACAATCTCTTCTGGAGACACTCAGATCGATAGATTTCCGCATTTATAGTTCCGGTAGTGTAAAAAATGGTTGGCTTCAAACCACAGAAACATATTGCATGCCATACCAGTACCTTTCGACCGAATTTCTCCACTTGAATCGACCTGTCCGCATCGCTCACATCCTCCCCAACGACGGCAGTAAAGTATTGTGGACCTGGGAGGGCTTTTAAGTCCTCCTTTACATAGGTCTCATCGTCCATCAAAACGCATGCATCCGGACGCTGCAAAAGACGCGAATACAATTTCCGGGCCCTTGTTGCTACGCGTTGCTTCTGTTCTGCACTTTGTTTCGAGATTTTCTGCTTCTTGTAGGTCTTCAGGTGGTTTCGCCTCTTGATACGCTGCATCATTCCGACACTCGTTCCTGCTTTTTTGGCCAAATCACGTATTGACATTGATTTGTTCTTCATGATTAGAGATACCACTTTCTGCTCCAGTTTCGGGTTGGAAGAACCGGGTTTTCTGCCTCTTGCTGGTAGCTCATCCAAAGAATAGTGTTCCCCAAACTTATTAATGATGGATTTAACACTCGCGTGATGAATTCCAAACCGCTTCGCCAATTTTCGCATAGTAATACCCTTATCACTTAGCCATGTGTCCAGAACCTTAATTTTCACTTCCTTTTCAATACGCGACATTTTGAAAACGCAGAATTTGAACCGCACAAACAAGTAAACAAAAGAAAGCTGACAGTCAAACGCACAGCATGCAGTGTTCAGGGCATAAAAAACCATTACAAATACATGCGTACAACGCAAATGTATGTGGATAGCTTATATTCGATACACTCCTTATGCCTTTCAAGGCAGTTCATTTCATTGGATTTATGAAAAACTAACCAAGAATGAGAAGATTTTCCGCGGTAATGCAGCTTTCTGCAGAGCATCATTCAACTTATCAAGGACTTTGGTAGAACCGAGGAAGAACGTTTTACGAAGCTTTGAAACAATCTGGGACTTTAACCCACAGCGAATGGTTGTGTGTAGTTCTATTTTCCCAGCCAAATTCGTTGTCGCATCGTAGCATGACGTGCACAGAGAATTACGCGCATCTTTCAGCGTAATCTCCCGGAAAAGGTGCTAAAGCATCAGTCACTATATAAAGCTCTTTAATTCAAGTCATTGAAAAAACCGCAAACAGCACAAAATGTGTTTCGAACTCCATCACAGGATGCAGCTGGAAAATCAGGTGCAACACATTTCAATAGCCATATCAATTCAGCCTTAGTTGCTCCATCTCGTGTATTTAAGAGCTGCACTTGAAAAAAAAAAACATGCACCAGCTGAGGAGGGCTGCTCGTTGCTGATCGATTTTGATTCGCAATCACGACACAGCCACAGTTGACTTAGATCACGAAGAACCATCCCTCACTCCTTATGTCTCGCAGTATTTGCGTGCTGCTCGATAGTCTGGAATCTTTTAGATATTTTGAAGGCTTTACTGCAAATTTCCCCATAATGTAATGAAAAGACTGGAATATCTCGTTGAGTCCTCTTGGGGAAAGCGAAAAATCATGGAGTTTTTTTTTTGCAATTTTCGGAGCAGATTGCGTTCTGGAAAATCTTGGAGGGTATCGAGAAGAATATTTATGACCTTGCATAGAATGTTATCCAAGAGTATTCTGTCAAATTGTAGTTTCTGGTGAATCCTAAAGCTGGTAAATCTCGGTGAAGATATTGGTAAGTCTTGGTGAAGGTTCCGATCAATATTGAAAATTGAGGGTTTCATGAAAAGCGGATTTCGGTATGAAGTCTAGATGAGGTTTTTGGGCAGCTCGGAGCGAAATCCGACGAATTCCGGATTAAATTATTTCGATCCAAGAGGATGCAGGGAGATTTAGTAGAGACTTTCCCGAAGAGATTTCTGTTTCTTCCTGATATAATTCTGGCAAACTCTGTAGATGAGTCTTGGTGAACGTTCCAATGACTTCTGGAGAAGGCTCTGGCAAATTCCGCCGAGAATTTGACAATGAACTCGGAGTGGATTTTGGGAATTCTAGGGTTGTGGTGAGTTCTGAAAAGGGTTTTATCAAATCTCGCAGGTCTTTCTGGAAAATGTAGATGAAGAGACTGGACCTAAGGAAAATGGACAAATCTTGAAGCAAATCTTGGAAAGAATTGGATCGAATTCTTGTGATCTGGAATTGAATTTTAGCCAAAAGCATTCTGGCAAAATTAGTAGATTCTGGGGAAATCTGGTACATCGCTGTGAATTGTGAATCCTCTGTTGAATACCTTTAAGGATTCGGGATAATGTCGATAAAAATTTAGGTGGGTCCAGATGATGATGCCTACAAACGCTGGAGAATCCTCAAGGGGTTTTGGTACAGATTCAGACGAATTACGGAAATACTTAGAGAATATTATACAGGATCCTGATAGATCCCAAAGAAGATTCTGACGAATCCGAAATTAAATTCGGTCAAAGTTTGTTGAATTTCGGTGAATTTTGAAGAGGGTCCTGGCTGTTTGCGATAAAAGTCATATGAAGATCACATCAGAGAATGCGATAAGTTTTCTTTCACCACCCGGTCTTATATTATTCAGACATTCTTGAGAGCGAGTAATGGCGCTATAACCATAAGCCATATGGGGCCAGGACTATAGTTAATGCTTAAGTCTCAACCGCTTGAAGAGAAATGGAGCATCACTTAACCTTCTTAGACTAGATGCTCCCAACGACCGTTTTAAATATTTTTTTGTTCTGTACACCAAACAGGGCATTCTGTTTAACTATTCTCTCCGACTATTCATTTCCTTTTCCTTTGATATCTACCGAAGGCTACATGGGTTCCCAGTGTCTTCTTAAGGTAGATACCAAATCCTTCCTATCTCCAACGGTTGCATGGACGTGGCCAGGTGAGCGATCGAGGAGTGTCTTCGTGGAGATTATTGTGTGAAGAAACGTATCAGTAACTGGTTTCCAGGTGGCATGCAATGTCTTCAACGAATTATTCCTCATCGTAGCTCCATCCACGAGGTGTGCAAACGTCAATGCTAATGCTAATGCTTTACAGCAAATTTTCCCATAATGTTCTAGAAATGAACCAAACACCAGTAATAAGTTTTCATGTGCGGTATTTGTTTGTCGGCATTAAAATGAAAGTCGAGTAATATTTAGTTGCAACACTTTTAACCTGTGAACTGGAGATAAGTAGCGTCGACATCGATGGAAAATATTGTACGTTTGCACCCGCATTTTTGCATTTGTAGATCACGAAAACTCACTGAGCTTGCACACGATTCATGTAATTTGCATGTAAAAATTGACTTCCATAAGAGTTAATTCAAAATTCCGAACTCACGCGTTACTGTCAACCTGCCAACCTTTTTTGTTACCTACAAACCGGTGAGCCGATTCGAAAACATATTTACAAAACGGCGAACATAAACGTCAGACTTTTTCGCACGGTATTTTTGTCTTTTAAATTACTCATTTTAGAACAAAATTTGTCAGATGGCGTTGAAACATGAAGTGATGCCAAAGTAAAACTATTTTTTTTCGCCGAAATATTCAGTGGTAGAAACGGTTATTGTAAAATAGTGACTTCATTGGCCAATTTTCGGAAAAAAAATACTTTAGTGACTTTTCGGTGACAATAGTGACTTTTTAGTGACTGCCTTGAAAATAGTGACCAAGTCACTAAAAAGTGACCCGCTACCAGCTCTGTGATTCAGCATCATGCTAATGTAAAAATTGCTCTGACATTGAAAGCTCTCAATTTATAACTTTGGAAGCACATCAAGGATACCGAGTTGAGGGTCGGCAATAGGTTGATTGCCCTAAACATATTTCCGTAACTTTGCAGGTAAGCCCAGCAAAAGAAAGTTAAAACTGAACTATCAGCGCATTTCTGAATCATGCCCTTTTGACATTAATCCATTTGCTAATTGTTCAAAACATCAATTTTAACATCGTTATCCAAAGCAGCAGCACAGCCACATGAAACCGATATGAGTCATCCATCACTTCGCGAACAGATGACGCGCCACCAACCACCATCTCACCATCATCATCGTCGTGCCTTTTGTAATGTCTGTGCTCTATGGCACAGAATATGCAACTCGTCAATTGCCTCGCGCTCGCTCGGGGAATTGAGAGAAAAATCGAACGCCGTCGTTCGCAAATTTCCCACTTGATTTCGCATTTGCAAAAAAGTGCGAAAATCAAAAACCGACCGCAAATTTATTCCACCCCTTCTTCTCGATTCGGGGCGAATGCATTCTCTATTTTTTTTTACCACCAATGTGCTGTGTTGTTATTCACCAGTCATTTGCATTTTTGTCTATTTGCGTAGATGCGATCAGTCACGAGGTGATGTTTTCTTGCTGCGCGGCACAAAAAGCGAACTAATTTTTGCAATGTTTACGTTTAAATGGGATCGAAGCGGTGTGTGTGCGCGCGATGGTGTGTGTCCGTGTGTGTAAATTAGGCAAGGCGGTATGTCCGGTGCGAGGGGCAATTTATTCTTGGAACAATACGAATTCAAATTGAAGTAAACTATCCATTCAAACGACTCGAACAAGTGCGCTCATTGATTGAAGGTGTTTCAAATTAGTACCTCGAGCTGCTGACAGCGATGCAATCAAGTAACAACACCAACTACCCGATGCGTGCCGTATTACAGATTGAAATTGTTTTCAGAAGGTATCCCAATCCCAATAACGAATCTATTTTTAAACCATTATTTCCTACCACGAGCAACATTTATCACTTTATTTCCACCGCCCCAAAACAGGAATGTTAGGTATGGATTGTGTTCAATAATGAAATCCACATGTCACCTTCGCTGCAGTGTACCTCGCTACCTGCCTTCCTCACGTTTGTAAAACTAATAGACACGGACAGACAGGTGGTTATTGTTTGAATCAAGTTCGGAAATTGGCTATGAAACCAAACAGCACGACGTTTATGCAAACACACAAACACATAGACCCGGTGTTCGGTGGCGATGCTGGCGATATCAATCAGTTGCAGGAGACATCACCCATCCATCGCCGGTACGATTGTTTTCAGATCGGAGACAGAAAAAAAAAGTCTTCTCGTATATCCAATAACTAACTACCTAGGTAACTGAATGGCTAGTAATAGCACATGGTGACCTGCCATTGTCGTCTTGTCTATTATATACAGCGCTCATCAAACATGTACGGTTAGTAAAGAGATGGCAGAGTGGGGGTTGCATTCTACTAACAATGTAAATTCAGTTTCCCTTGATTTAAGTTGTCTAGGTAGAATCGCACCATATAGACTCACTGGTATACGATGGATGGTATTTAGTCACTACTGCAACGAGACGCTATTATATCTCGCTGGACACTGATAAAACTATAATTACTTTTTTATGCTATGTTTAGTTGGTGGCCGAGATAATGGTGACTAAGTTCAGTTCTAAATAGTGACTATAAAGTGCTGCATGGACACCCAGAAATGAACTTAAGCAGCAAAAAAGTAGCATGAAGGTAAACGTTGAACATACACTGAAAACATATTTCACTTAGCTACTGCTGGAAACACAAGTAGATATTTTCCAATACTAAAATAAGTGGCTTTTACATGAATATCAGATAGAAAAAGAAATCCTACTTGACTAATAATTTACATTTCACTGAACGCATAAGCTTCACGTGATTTTGCAGAGCATTTTCCACTTCCTGAATCCTGAATTTTTTTTTAGGTGAGTGATCTATAGTCAGACGTTTTTCAAAACGTTCTAAAGGGTGTCCACGATGAAATTGCCACACTATGAAATTGCTCTAACTTTTTAACCGTTGGGTAGAATTTAATGAAAATTTGGGTGGATTTAGTTCATAGTGCATTATTTACATCCTGCAAGTTTTAAAGTCCTGTGATCAAAACTCGCGGAAATGGAGTCGAAAGAACAGCTCGTGCGTGATAAAATCTTGCGCATTCATCACGAGAACAAGGATCTCTCGCATCGTTCCATCGCTAAAACGTTGGGAATCGCGAATTCCACGGTGTCGCGAGTGATTAAGCGGTTCGAGGAACGGTTGACCACCGATCGGAAGCCCAGAAGTGAAGGAAAAAGTATTCCGTACAACACCAAAAATCACAACCGCGTAGTTGGGGCCTTCAACCGAAATCCGAACGCCTCCGTTCGGGATGTGGCTAAGAAGCTGCACCTAAGCCGAAGTTTTGTCCAGAAGGCCAAAACTAAGGCTGGGCTTCAAACGTTCAAGGTACAAAAGGCCCCTAATCGCGACGAGAAGCAGAACAAGTCCGCCAAAACCCGTGCCAGGAAGTTGTACCTCAACATGCTGACGAAAGTTGAATGCTGCATCATGGACGACGAAACATATGTGAAGGCCGACTTCAAACAGATCCCCGGCAACCTGTTTTTCACGGCCAAGGATAAGTTCAGCGTTCCGGAGCATGTCCGCACTCAGAAGATGTCCAAATTTGCGAAGAAATTCCTGGTTTGGCAAGCCATCTGCACGTGCGGGAAGCGGAGTGCACCTTTCGTGACCCAGGACACGATGAACGGACAGGTGTACATAAAAGAGTGCCTCCAGAAACGGCTGCTTCCTCTCCTGAAGGCCCACAACGTCCCAACAATCTTCTGGCCGGATTTGGCCTCATGCCACTACTCCAAGGACGTGCTGAAGTGGTATGCGGACAATAAGGTCAATTTCGTGCCGAAAATGTTCAACCCTCCCAACACTCCGGAGCTCCGCCCCATCGAGAAGTACTGGGCAATTATGAAGCAGCACCTTCTTAAACGACCTAAGGTAGTGAAGACAGTCGAGGAACTGAAGAAAGTATGGGTTTACATGCAAAAAACGGTTGATTCACAGGTTGTGCAGAATCTTATGGCCGGGGTTAAGGCCAAGGTGCGGGCATTTGCGTATGGACTGTAAATAAAATACGAGTAAAATGGTAAAATGAAGTTTAACAGTTATTTCTCAATCCCTGAAAATTTGATGGCAATCGGATGAAAACTCGAATTTTGCGAATCAATATTGTGTGTGGCAATTTCATCGTGGACACCCTTTATTAAAGCCTGTCCACGTTAAATTTCGGACACCAGAATAATAGCTGCAAAAAAAATTACACGTAACTCAACAAAACCTATTGTTTATTTCAAAATAATAGAGTTACATCTACATTAGAAGCAGTTTTTTAACTCTTTATTTATTCAAAATTTTACATTATTTTACATTCATATATTAACCTAGGTGCTCCTGCTAAGTTATTAACATTTCAACCTTATATGCTATCATTTATATCAATTTTTTTATTTTTATTTTTTTTGTAGGTGTCACAGTGGTAGCAGGCCCTTACTTTGAATCTGCACTGGACCCTTTTATTGGTAAAATTCGCTTCTATGAGCCTCTATTTTAAATCAACACACAGACGTTCCTAGGCTATGGTGCCCATATGGTCACTGTTTTTATCGTGATGATTCAAATAGTTTTAATAAAATTGATTCGCTCTCATGTATTGTGTATGATCTTGTCCATGTTGAGTTTTCGTCAGTGTACTGTGTATTTCTGTGTCTTGTCTTATTCATAATAATGTGCACGTGATTATAACCTACAATTGTGTTTGATAGATACTGTATTTCTATTTGATTCCTGGATTAAATTGTATTTATTCATAACCAAGTCTCATGTATTCGACATCCCGGGAACCCAATATATGTTAACTTGGTTTCGACAGGCCAATTTTTGAAGTGACATAGCACATTCCCATACAAGTTTAGAATTAAATGTTGCGAGTTTTAGAGCATCCTAGTGCTACTAGACTATCAGACATAATACAGATATTTGAATGTTTATAGTTTATACGAAAGCATATTATAGAACATTCAAGAATTGCTTGAATTTCTGCTCGAAACACGGTTGGCCATTTACCCATAGATATTGACACATCTACTCCCGGACCAGTTACGCCTGCTCCCACAAGATTGTCCAATCCTTATTTATTTTATTTTATTTAAAAAGCCATACATCGTATTTACGATATGACTTCATCTACAACATTTCGCCAATATACTCGGTCTATGGCTGCCTCTCTCCAACCTCGTTGACGACCCACACTCGCCAGATCCTGTTGCACCTGGTCCGCCCATCGTGCTCGCTGTGCCCCACGCCTTCTTGTACCGGCCGGATTCGAGGCGAACATCATTTTTGCAGGGTTGTTGTCCGGCATTCTCGCAACATGCCCTGCCCACCGTATCCTTCCAGCCTTCGCGACCTTCTGAATGCTGGGTTCGCCGTAGAGTTCAGCGAGCTCGTGGGTCCATCTTCGCCGCCACACTCCATCCTCCTGTACGCCGCCAAAGATGGTCCTAAGTACCCGGCGTTCGAAAACACCAAGTGCTTGCAGGTCCTCCTCGAGCATCGTCCACGTCTCGTGCCCGTAGAGAACAACCGGTCTTATCAGCGTTTTGTACATGGTACATTTAGTGCGGGGGTGAATCTTTCTTGACCGCAAGTTCTTCTGGAGCCGGTAGAAGGCACGACTTCCACTGATGATGCGTCTTCGGATTTCACGGCTGTTGTCGTTGTCAGCCGTAAGCAAGGATCCAAGGTAGATGAATTCTTCCACCACCTCGAATGTATCCCCGTCTATCGTAACACTGCTGCCTAGGCGGTCCCTGTCGCGCTCGGTACCTCCTGCTAGCATGTACTTTGTTTTTGACACATTCACCTCCAGTCCGACTTTCGCAGCTTTGCGTTTTAGGCGAGTGTACATTTCTGCCACCGTTTCAAATCTTCTGCCGACAATGTTCATGTCATCCGCAAAACAAACGAACTGACCGGATCGAGTGAAAATCGTACCCCGGCTGTTGAGCCCGGCTCTTCGCATGACACCTTCTAGCGCAATGTTGAACAACAGGCACGAAAGTCCATCACCTTGACGTAGTCCCCGGTGTGATTCAAACGAGCTGGAATGTTCGCCCGAAATCTTCACGCAGTTTCGCACACCATCCATCGTAGCTTTAATCAGTCTAGTGAGCTTCCCGGGAAAGCCGTTCTCGTCCATAATCTTCCATAGCTCTATGCGGTCGATACTGTCGTACGCCGCCTTGAAATCGATGAACAGATTATGCGTCGGGACCTGGTATTCGCGGCATTTTTGGAGGATTGCCGTACAGTAAAGATCTGGTCCGTCGTCGAGCGCAGGTCGATGAAACCGGCCTGATAACTTCCCACGAACTCATTTACTTTTGGTGAAAGCCGGCGGAAGATGACCTGGGATAGCACTTTGTAGGCGGCGTTTAGGACTGTGATCGCTCGGTAGTTCTCACACTCCCGCTTGTCGCCTTTCTTGTAGATAGGGCATATAACCCCTTGCTTCCACTCCTCCGGTAGCTGTTCTGTTTCCCAGATTCGGACTATCAGCCGATGCAAATGGCCAGCCTTTCCGGGCCCATCTTGATGAGTTCAGCTCCGATGCCATCTTTGCCAGCTGCTTTGTTGTTCTTGAGTTGTTGGATAGCATCCTTAACTTCCTCAGCGTGGGAGCTGGTTCGTTCCCATTCTCTGCTGTGCTGACTTAGTCATTTCTTCCACCGACTTGGACTTCAACGCCCGCGTCCTCTGCGCCATTCAGGTGTTCGTCGTAGTGCTGCTTCCACCTTTCGATCGCCTCACGGCCGTCTGTCAGAATGCCCCCATCGTTATCCCTACAGATTTCGGCTCGCGGCACAAAGCCTTTTCGGGACGTGTTGAGCTTCTGATAGAACTTCCGTGTTTCTTGGGAACGGTACAGCTGCTCCATCGCCTCGCACTCAGCTTCTTCCAGGCGGCTTTTCTTTTCCTGGAATAGGCGGGTCTACTGCTTCCGCTTCCGTTTATAACGCTCCTCGTTCTGCCGGGTCCCGTGCTGTAGAATTATTGCCCGCGCTGCGTTCTTCTCCTCCAAAACCTCCCTGCACTCTTCGTCGAACCAGTCGTTCCCTCGACTCCGCTCAACGTACCCGACGACGTTCTCTGCTGCGTCGTTGACGGCTGCTTTGATATTCCTCCAGCAGTCCTCGAGAGGGGCTTCATCGAGCACACCCTCATCCGGCAACGCTGCATCGATATTCTGCGCGTAGGCCGTGGCGACATCCGGTTGCTTCAGCCGCCCTAGGTTGTACCGTGGCGGGCGTCGGTACCGTACGTTGTTTACGACGGATTGTTTTGGGCGCAGTTTTACCATCACCAGGTAGTGGTCGGAGTCGACGTTAGCGCCACAATAGGTCCTGACGTCGGTAATGTCGGAAAAGTGCCATCCATTGATCAGAACGCGGTCGATTTGCGATTCTGTCTGCTGCGGTGATCTCCAGGTGTACTTATACTGGAGGCTGTGCTGGAAGTAGGTGCTACGAATGGCCATATTTTTGGAGGCGGCGAAATTAATAAGTCGGAGGCCGTTGTCGTTCGTTCGCTGATGAACGCTGAACTTTCCAATAGTCGGTCTAAATTCCTCCTCATGGCCAACCTGGGCATTGAGGTCCCCGATGATGATCTTGACGTCATGGTTTGGGCAGCGGTCGTACTCACGTTCGAGCTGCGCGTAAAATGCCTCTTTGTCATCATCGGTGCTTCCAGAGTGTGGGCTGTGCACGTTGATAATGCTGAAGTTGAAGAACCGGCCCTTGATTCTCAACCTGCACATTCGGTCATTGATCGGCCACCGCCCGATCACGCGCTTCTGCATGTCACCCATCACTATAAAAGCTGTTCCCAGCTCGTGTGTGTTGCCGCAGCTGCGGTAGATGGTATGGTTACCTCTAAACGTACGCACCATGGATCCCTTCCAGCACACCTCCTGCAGCGCTACGATGCCAAACTTACGATCCTTCAGTGCATCGGAGAGTATGCGGGTACTTCCGACGAAGTTGAGCGATCAGCAGTTCCACGTACCGAGTTTCCAATCGCTAGTCCTGTTTCGTCGCTGTGGTCCTCGCCGATTGTTCTGGGTCGTATTCTGCTGTAAATGTTCCTGTGCTTGCTTTTTTTACGGCTGGCTTGCAGGGCCTGTCACCAACCCCCTACTTTCCGGAGGACCATAGTGCTCAGTTGAATTTAGAGTCCCACGCTGGCACATGGACGGTGATTCAGCCGCCCCTGACATGGGGAACAGACGCTGTTTTGAGCCGCTCCTAACCTGGAGAACAGACGCTCTGGTGCTGCATTGGCATTTCCTCCGAATGCAGGTGCTAAATAGCTTGGTTATAGCGCCGCTGCTCGCTCTTTGTCCAATCCTGAACCGTCTGTATACAAGACGATTGATCCTTGACGAATATGTGGCCATCCATTTTCCCACAAATCACGACCAGGATTTGTCACGTTGTATAAACGACTGAAGTGATATTTTTTTCTTCCGTCTCATCATTTTTAAAATGCTCAGATGTCCATTAAGATCACCTTATATAAAGCGCTTTGCCCGTTGAATAATTGATACGCTTCTTTCAGCTTCTACAGGGTGCGGCAGAAAATAATGCGGAAATTTGTTCTATTTCTTTCAAATCCCATTTTCAACTAATTCAAGCAATGATAACAACATTTTCGAGTGCAGTTATCTTTATAAAGTTCATTTAAACAAATTTATTCAATGTGTCCTCCATTTTTATTAATAACATCCTCAAGCCGACGCCGGAAGCCAGAGCATTCCTTTCGGACGTAGTCCTCCGACATTGACTGCTATGTGCGTGTTATGGTTGACTTCAGGGTTTTCACACTAGGGTGTGATGTTTTGCAGGCTCGTGCTTCAACATATGCCGAAATCGAATAATCCAACGGATTAAGATCAGGACTGCTAGGGGGCCACAAATCCTTCGGCCAAAACTTCATGTTATCATTCAACCATTCTTGGGTTCGATCGGACGTGTGACACGGCGCTCCATCCTGCTGTAGGACAACGTTTTGGTCCTCGGAGAAGTTGGCCTTCACCCAGGGAAGCACTTCGGTATTGATTTTAACTCCAGCATCAATGGAAATAGGCGGCATGTTCAAACCGTTGGACGCCACCAAGCCAAACATCATGACACCAGCCGGATGTTTGGTTTGAAATTTGAATTTCACTTTTTCCGGAACGTTCTCCATTTTCTGCGGTGAAATGAACCGGTCCGTGCGGCTGTTGGCCACAGCATCGATGCTGAAAAGCTTTTCGTCGGAGAACAGGATTATTATTTATTCCTTCTTTAACAAGAAAACAATCTCTTGGAACGAGTCAGTCGTAGTTCCTTGACCCGGTCCGTAATCAAGTGGCGTTTCACCCTGGCTCTGGAAGATGCATGCAGGTCTTTTTTGATGATGCGCCGCATGGATTTCTCCGAAAAATTGGCTTCCTTTGCAAGGTTTCTTATGGAACGCACCTGGTTGCGAGCAATTTTTGCACGGACCGATTTGATCACGTTTAACGTGCGTGCAAAGCGCGGACGTCCGCTTCCCGGCTTCCGCTGCTTAGGACCATCCACCTTGGCAATCTCTTTCGGCTTCTTCTGGGCGAGCAACAAACTGGTGATCACTTCTTTCGCGAACATTTTGACGAATTTGCAATAAAACAAATAGAATGTTTGGATGCAGCACTTGAAAGTAAACATAAACAAATACACTTTCGATAGAAATTATTCACTAGCAACACGAATCAACCCAATACTCAAGTTTGAACATTTTCGCATTATTTTCTGCCGCACCCTGTAATTGAACAAGTTGATGCAATGGAAGCATATAAAGCAGAGCATCTAGTGCCATACTCGGTGTGCTGCTCATTGCGCCCGTTATTGGGAGAGCAGCCAGTCTTTGTAGCCTTCCCAGTTTGGCATGGATGCAGCTCCACTTAATAGCAAGATCAAATTGAGCCAGCGAACTGAACTCACAATGTCGCTGTATAAAGGGCCAAAAACGGAGGGATGGACCCGTAAGCAGAGACACTCACGCGAAATCCTTAGGAGTAGATAGAGTTAGTTGCACCTTAAAGTACATTAAAAGAGCATTAAATTAAGCCTAATAGAAACAAAAACATCGACAATAAACATCCAATATAAAACTGAAAATAAGAAGAAAAAGAAGAGAAAAGAAAATTTGAAGAAAAGCCAGTTGATATGCCAGATGCAGTCTGTATGCCAGTGTAAAGAATTCTTTACATTATATTCTTCAGCAATAAATCACACATTGCATACATACTAGAGGTCTGCATGATGCAACTGGTATTGTCACTGTACGGGCCCGGAATATCGTCAAGCTGAGCAAGCCGTCCCTGCTTACCTAGTTTATCAGCGGCCACATAACCTAGAAGTATCGCGTTTCCAGGCGTCCAAGCTTATTAAAACCATGGATTACATAAAACTTTTAAAATTACTAGAGTCATATCTTGTTACATATCTGTTTTCACGTTTTTCTTTCTTAGAGGGAATCTTGAAGATCAGCACCCCTTATGGCAGACAACCTTTCCGTCATAACGCTGCAGCAGTATCAACGCCCGCAAGTAAGAACGCTGAAAATATTCCATAACTCCCCATCATCTCGTTATCCTCCCGTATCCGATTCCCATAAGCATAATACCACTCTTAACGAACCCCATTAAGCGGAAAATCTCGAAGAAAATAACATTTTGCAGCACTCACCTTTAGAACCTGGTTCTTCCGGAAACTCAGCTCATCGTCGGCCGTGGCGTTAAAATCGTGTTTCGCAACCGCCTCCATGATGCTGTTGTTGTTATTGTTGCAGTTCCTGGGATTGTTGTTTCTGCTGTTGCTGATTGTAGCCCTACTCCTTGTGCACCCCTCCCTCCACAGGCAGGAATCCTTTTTGTGCACCAAAAGAAGATTCCACCGCACACACTCTTGATGACTACGTCGACAATGAAAAGGAAATCCGAGACTTCGCTCGTTTTTCTTCTTCGTTTTTTATATTCTTCTGCACAGCCTTCTCCGATGCTTACTTCCTTCGAAACGAAATCACGCAGATAATTTATTGAATCTTATTTTCTCCAGACTAAGCTGTGCACTTTTTTTTTCGCGTTGCCTCACTCTACGACTTTTGGCTTTTTCTTACTGCACGTGGTTTTGCTCTTATTATCACACCACTCGTTTTATGCCCTTACACTCACTCGCTGTGCTGCTTCTGCTGATTATTAATCACATACAAAACTGATGTGATTTCGCTTATTTTCTATGTATTTATTTTGCTTGTGCTTATCCGAACGAACGATTCACTTTTCTTTCTATACTGCAGGAAAAAAAATGTAACCTCACAGACACAATAAAACAGAAAATTCCCCCGCACGTACGCACACGACAACGGCGATGGCGACAAGACCTGGAGAACGCGGACGGGGAAAAGAATAATATTAACTTTTTTTTTTCGCTTATTACAGTCGGGTCGCCGTGTGGCTGTTCGTCTACAACACACTCTTTTCGATGGTGATTTCACAAAAAAGCTCGAGAAATGATTTTCTTTCCGTTTTGCTGCAACATCTAATCAGATTTTATAAATAGCTACCACTGTGTACACACTTTCACAAAATTCAATGCTCCGCCTTAGGGAACTGTGTGTTTTGACAGCACTGTCGAGCCGTAATCACTCTGCCGACTAGTATTTTTTTTTTTTCCTCGAATCACCTTCCAGTCAGACCGCTTTAAAATATTGCAGAAAATTACTTCGAATTCACCGGAATCGAAAATCACACCTCAAAAACCTCAATTCGGAAATCGAGAGAAAACTTCACTTCACTATCGTCGTCGGCACGTTAACCATTCCCACCTATCTTGCCTGCCACTGACTGTTCGGACTATCTCGAGTCTGAGTCTGAATCCGGCTGCTGGCCTGACAGTCTCTTCACATCTGTAGTTTGTATGTTTCGTGTTGTATAGTCGCCCCCCGAAAAATGTGTGAAATGTGGCCGTGCTCTCTCGCTCTCTGTTTCTCTGATTGCTCGCAACACCCGCACACACAGAGTTGCAACCGCACGCTCGCACTCGACGACGACGACGACGACAACGGTGGACCGAACCGCGATAGGATCTGATCTCTCCTGCTAAACTCGCTAAACGGCGACGGCGACGACGACGTTGACGATGAGGTAGCTTCTTCTAAAACGAACCGTGGTATAAATGCTATTTATACGGCAGTATGAGGTAGGCAGTTACGGTATGTTCTTCTCTCTTCCGCGAATAATGGCGTGCGCGGTTCGGATGTTTTGGTGCGACGCGCGGTGTTTCCCAAGGAGGGTGTGTTTTGAAAAATATGTGATCTATTGAACGCACAATAAGATTAAAATCGATGCTACTAATTGTAAGAGTAATTTGGAAAAAAAAATGACGGCTCTGTATAATAATTTGCAGGTCTGTTTTTAGAGACTCAGTTATTATTTTAATGTTGGTCTCTCAAAAGTTTTTATTTCTAGATTTCTAATGTATACAAGATGCTTGTAACAAATATTTTCAATCCGTTAAATAAACTCGTTGTGAAATTAGTGGGAGGAAAATAGATCCGCATCAAAACAACAGCAAAGAAATAGGGAAATTATTGAAATCTCTGTTAAAACCAAGTAATTGCAACCTTCAATGGCACATTAGAACAGTCAGAGCAAATCATAGCATGTAAACTTAACGATTATTTCGTTTATAGTATGTCAATTAATCAATCCATTGAGCAAGTATATGAGCCAGACGGAATAAAACAACCAATTAATAGTAACTGTAGTTTTGAAAGTTTTCACCCCATTACGGTAGAGGGAGTGCTATTTCTTGCTTTTCTTAAAAAAAAAAACGACTTGATTAGATAACGTAAAAGACGAACGCTTTCGACGGATATGGATGTAATACAACCTTGTCTCATCATTTAAGTTTCTCGTTAAAAACAGTCTTCGTAAAGTTTATTTTATATTATTTCCTCTGGAATTTCGTTTCAAGTCAAATTCGTATTACTAAAAACACCAAAATTACAATGAACACTACTTTAATTAAACACTCCAAACAAAAGTAAACTACTTTAAACAACACCATTTTGACATATGATCTCTCATCCAACCCATATTAAAAACATTATAAGTCATTCCAAATAAGTTATGTTGACCATATTTGGTTTGAATCATCATTTGAAAAACATTCAACCACGTTTACAAACATTTCTATTGATAATTTTACCAATACCAACGTTTTTTTTATGTCATAAACACATTAGAACACATTAGATTAGCTGGGAATATAAGAAAACATAAGTTCCTAAAATTGGGTCTACGGTTTTCTTTTAAAATCATGGTTCATGTTTATATGTGATCAGTTCATTTATAACTTGAGGCTATATTCTGTACATCTACACTGATAGGCAAAATAAAGTGCCCACCTCTTCGTTTTTTTCAATTTCTCTCATTTGCTTGGTTCAAATTAAAGGAGACACACTGTATTTTTTTTATTATCTTATTTTTTATATTCTTTTTAAGTTTCACTTATGGAATACTGAAAAAAAGGGAGTTGTACTTAAAGAAAAAAAAATCAATTTGTGTTGAAAAAAAAACAGTGACAAAATAAAGTGCCCACTTCAAAAATCGATATGTTTTCGATAAGTTTCCATTGGAAGACCCCTCGATTGTTTATGTTTTGATATTTTGACATGTTTTGAAGCAAACGGCTCAACCTGGTGCATTTGTATACGTGATCGCATTTGATTCAATTGAAAAAAAAATGAAGAACGCAGTGCTTTCGAAAGCAATTCCCTTGTGTATCCGAAAATTGATCGTTCGTGATGTGCAAAACGGTGAATCGCACCGGGCTATCGCTAAGAAGTACAGTATCAGTAAGGCAGCGGTTGGCAAAATTCTTCTGAAGCTTAAAACGTTTGGATCAGTGGTGGATCGCCCTGGCAGAGGCAGGAAGCGGAAAACGGATGCGAGAACGGACACCAAGATCATGCGCGAAGTCAAGAAGAACCCGAAGGTAACTGTCCGCGAGATCAAGGAAACCCTTCAGTTATCAGTTTCGAACTGTTCGTCGCCGTCTCGTAGCACAGGGGTTGAATAGCAAACTTGCCTGGAAGCGCCCATTTATCAGCAAGGCAAAAAAGCCAAACGGCTTAAGTTTGCTAAGGAGCATGCTGATAAGCCCCTAAAGTTCTGGAAAACGGTTCTCTGGACGGACGAATCAAAATTCGAGCTGTTTAACCGAAAGTGGCGGGTTCGTGTTTGGTGCAGATCGGGAGAGGAGCTTCAGGAGCGCCACATCCAAGGCACGATGAAGCATGGTGGAGAAAATGTGATGGTCTGGGGGTGTTTTTCGTGGGGTGGAGTCGGAAGCATTGTGAAAATCGACGGGATTATCCCGGCAGATTCTTACATCAACATCCTGCGAGAAAATCTGGAGGTTTCGCTGATCCAGACGGGCCTTGAAGAGAAGTTCGTATTCCAGCAGGACAACGACCCGAAGCATACTGCCAAGAAGACCAAGTCTTTCTTCCGGTCTTGTCGGATCAAACCGCTGGAATGGCCTCCAAAAAGCCCGGACCTCAATCCCATCGAGAATTTGTGGGCGATTCTCGATGCCAGGGTTGACAAAACTGGTGTTACCAATAAAAATAACTATTTTGAAGCCCTGGAGCGCGCCTGGGAAGAGCTAGATCCACAGCATCTAAAGAACCTGGTGGAGAGCATGTTGAAGCGCCTGCAGGAAGTCCTGAAGGCCAAAGGAGGACACATCAATTATTGAAATGCTTTTATTTTACTTTAATTTATGTTTTCTGTAGCCTAACTGAAGTGGGCACTTTATTTTATCACTGTTTTTTTTTTTTTCAACACAAATTGATTTTTTTTATTCTTTAAGTAAAACTCCTTTTTTTCAGTATTCCATAAGTGAAACTTAAAAAGAATATAAAAAATAAGATAATAAAAAAATACAGTGTGTTTACTTTAATTTAAACCAAGTAAATGAGAGAAATTGAAAAAAAGATGAGGTGGGCACTTTATTTTGCCTATCAGTGTAATCCCCTACCAAACCCCCCCTACCCACCCCCCCCCCCCCCCCCTCCCTCATTTTCCAAGTTTTCACATTCCAATACCACAAAATTATTATGAACTAAACTATTTCTTAGCCACCGCTGGAAACCAACGGAGGAACCCAACCAAATTCCGACTTTTCCCTGGAAAATCCCCCCTGTTTACTCCCCCCCCCGTTCTCACCCACTGGCAGCACTTTCATCTTTTTTAATTCCTTAAGTTCCAAAAAAAGTTATTTGGTACGCTATTCCCCCTGCCCTACGAGAATATGCAACGGTTAGATTTGATAAAGAGAAATTCCAATGAAACGAACTCTTTCCTTTGGAACATCGAATTGGTGGTGCACCTGTGCACCTATGTTTTATGTTTTATGTTCAATATTATCAACTGATTTCAAAATTCATAATTCAACTGATTTCCAAATTCGAAATTTCGATTGATTGAAGCACGCATCTCGAAAATCTATCGAGAAATGATTGAGTTATTAGCGTTCAAATTGTTTCAACTCTTCCTAACGGTCGCCATTTTTTTAAATTTACATTTGGCATACTACCCTTGCCGTAAGCTTACTAGATGATATCTAAGCTTTGGAATAATATAGATAACGTTGAAATTTCCGAGCCAAGTAAGCAATTGTACGCACTTTTCAAGATTTGCAACGAATGCAGCGAAAACTGAAACTATTTCTAGGCCACCGCTGGCTTTCAACTGATGCGAATATGCAAGTTAGGGAAATTCAAATCAAACGAACTGATTACCAGGGAAACTTGAATTGGTCGCCCAGAAAAGGACGGATTTTAAATGGTCCGAGTTTAGCCATCTGGTCTTCTGTGGAAGTAGGTTATTTCACATCTCATCTCTTACTGGCTGAATGAAAATCCACAGCAGGCTCCGATTGCTTCGCTGTCGTATGGTTCATTCACATCGCTGCTAATATTCTGCGACAATGCATTAGCCAGCAATAATAGCGTCAGACTAGCAACGGTTATTAGCAGATTATTGAAATCTGCTAATGACTGGTAAAATTCCTGCTAATGTTGTCAGTTAATTTTCTGAAAATATTGCGAAAAATTATGTGAACCCGACATTAACAACCGGCTGGCTCACGGCGTTTATTTCACTCAACGTTGCGCCTTGACAAATTATGCCCCTGCGAACTAGATCACACACAAGTACCGTGTTTTGCTCCTAGTGATTGCGCCTAACCGGTTGGCTACAAATTCACCACTGGCTTGGATCAACCGACTGCCTAGCACACTTATGTATAGTCAACGGATGCCTAGCCAACAGATTGCTACTGCTAGGCTGCTGAGCCATCCGCCACTTAACCAGCAGCAGCCCAACACTGCACCCGCCAGGGTACTTGCCACCGCCAACTGCCAATTCAACACTGGCTCCCCGCCGGTCTTAACAGCTCCAAGACTGCCGAACGAATGGGGCTTTTCTGGAAGGTGTACCTTTTATATGTCGTTCACTGCTGCACATGAGACATTTGAAATCTGTGATAAGAAAATACTGTGCATTTACAAAATTTAGTTGTAGTTCAAACTTTCATTTGACACACCCTACCCATGCCGTAAGACATAGTCTACTTCAAAAGTATGGACAAGTGATTCTATTCACAAGTGAAGTGATGTCATTTCAAATTGTAAACAAAAGCCATTTCTTGAACATGTTATAAGTTTTAGTAATAATAACAATAACAACAAACAAGGGCTGCAAAATGGCGAGTCGACAATGGGCAGGGAGCGTGCGTCCCCGCAACATAGCCCTGGTCCTCACAAGTTCCTACCTCATGCTTCCACGGGTCAAGAGATGACAAAGACCGCCAGCTAAGGGTTGCGTACTTAGCTGGTAGTGCAGCCTGGGCACTGTCGTCCTTCTGACTTCAGCTAGATTGAGGAGGTGCGTGCCGAGCGTCTGTGTCCAACAAGGAGGTGCGGTCTGTCCTGGCATCGGCAGCGCGACCCGGTAAGGTAGTATGCAGAAATCTTACCCTACCACGAAAAATGGAAGTATTCTTAATACGGTCCGACGGTGCTAATTTCAGATAATAATAATTTCAGTGCTTATTTCAGGTATAATAATTTAAGATTATTTTTTCCCTCGTGGCTATGATAATGCAAGTCCGTTTACAATTGTAGCAGGACCACAATCTGCAGACATAACAAGTGTAATGGTTATTATAATTTTATATTATCACAAAACCTTCACAATATTTATAATGCTATTTTCAGCTTCGCATTTATGCATCGTTGTGAGTCTAAGCCAACCTAAAATACAAAACCTAACATTGATCCTACATCTTCTATTAGACAGGCATAAAGAATCATTTATGGGCCCATTGGGAAACAAAAGTTAGCGGATAAATCAAATTTCCTCTTGTTTTTATTTTTATTTCTTTTATTTCAGATTTATTAAGCTTCCGTTTTTAGGCAATAATCATATTCATAGGGAATTTATTTTGCCTTATTGTTTGCTTACATTTTCCTAGCAAAACGGCTGCCAGGAGATCAACTATGTTTCATTATATCACATTGGAAATTTCCGTTATTTCAGAGTTTAAAGCAACTAACACCGCTGCCGAAGAGGCAAATGGCTGCATTTTATAATTATATATACATTATTTAGTATATTTATTGCAACATCGTATTATTTCATCATCATCATGGTATATCATTAAAAACATATTGAAATTATTATTAAAAATAATAATAATAATTAAATTTTATCTGCTTCCAGGGTACAATGAAGTTTGTTCCAGATCGTATAGCTATTTTTTTGTCATTGTAGCTCAAGGTTCTTTTCTATTAAATTAGATCATTGGATATTATTAAAATTAATAAATGCTTTTCAATTCTGCTGATTATGACCCATATGTTATAAATACGTACATATTTTTTATTCTTCAGTATAAACTTAAATGCCATAATGCATGTTTATACTTCATTTAATTACAAAATGGTTTGGCAAAAAAAGGTTTCACATTCCGGAGTTACATTCAACTACCAATGATTGAACTGTAATGAGGCACCAAGCAGCATATAATTTTCATATGTCTATCATTGTTTCAGTTATTTCATCATATTATATTATTTACAACCAGGTAGACCAGGGAAGGTAAGATTATTATTATAAAGAAAAATACTCTACATTATTATATGAACATCACTATATTAGACATCAAATAAAAAGGGTTGGGAAGGGACCATCAGAGCACCGGATTGAAGCGATTTGGATGGGAAAGAGTGGAATTGCCAAATCCCTGTCATTAACAATTCGTGAATTGATGGCGAGCTCTTCTACCCACTCATTGGGAAGTCCTCACGTTTGATGGCTTGTTCGACATTAGGTTGTAGGATTCTAGCATTGGAAGGAGATTCTCATTATCCCGCGGATTACGCGTAAGTGTCTCTGCTTACGAGTCCGCCCATCCGTTTTTGGCCCTTCAGACAGTGTTAAATTGAATACAGGCAGATGTCGAACTTGATCAAATCATTCGTAGAGGACGATCCACTGTCTTATGGCTGTGCCTGCAACGATGAGTGGTATCTTTTACATACATACATACAATAACAATAACAACAAACAACTGAGCGCATTATCAATGTTTGAAAATAGTAGCTCCACCAAAAAATGATCTATTGACGTACCGTTACTTCGAAGACACTCGCCACTACTAAGTCCATGTTGCTGTGTATTGGTGTGTCATCACGATCGACTTCACCCACACTTTTTCACACTCAGAATGAGAATCTCCGAAACGAGAATAGGTAATGTACCCTTCCGCCCATACCACTGACTGATTGCCACCAGTCACCGACCAACCCCACGAGACACGAGAGACAACACCATTAGGGGTCATCCGCCCTCCGTCTGCTTCGGGAGGTATCGTAAGCGGTGGATGACACCAACACAGTCAGTGCTCATCCCTCCGGTGTTTCGCAGCCGATGTCAGGGAGCATAACATCTTCGAACCGTCCGACGGATCGAAAAAAAAAAAAATACATGCATGTAGGTTATTTCGTTCATTTTCGAGCAGGGAAGAACATTCCAATCGCGAGCAGGAACAACAACAACAACGACCACGACGAAATTTTAAAAGGTGACAGTCCCCCACACAAAGACGCAGGGCGCGACACCAACTAGGAAACACCCTATTAAAATGTACAATCGTAAAATATGAGCGAAATAATAATAACAACAACACTAATAATAACATAATAAACTCGTGAAACCAGATTGGCCAAGCGGTGTCTCCTCCATCCATGACATGGGCTATGGAGAATGGGTGCCTGCATGCGGGTTGCTGGAGTTTTTTTTTTTTTTTTTTTTGCTTAAATAGGCCCATATCTCTTTCTCTCTATGATAGGTGAACATTATTTCTGCGCTTATAAGGGGTTATTGAAAGTAGCAGATTAACAAGAAAATGAATGATTTGTCATGTTAATTTGGCGGTGTTGAAGAAGTTTCGGTCGTTGGTGCTTTTAGGTTATCTTTCGTGCGATAGTGATACAACATTAGATGGATCAACCTTCTGCTCAAAGCTGTTCTTGATGTTGTCTTGAGTCTAGTTCAAGGTATTTGAAACAAGAGAATCGGGATCAGGATTTTGATACACCATCTCTTGACTGCTATAACGACTGAGTAGACCCGTTTTTATTGATGAGCTTTTGCTTACAAACACTGACCATGGGACTTATTTCAAGATCCAGTATGGCAGAAATTAGAAATCGTTGGACTCGATTGTTGTTGATCAGCAGCTTTTTCATAAATAAGAGGTTTTGTGAAACTTCCTCGTTAAGTTATGATAACTTTTATTACTAAATAAATTTGATTGACATCGGGGAGTCACTTTATAGACTATATAAAGAGCGCCAAACAAGTCACAAGAATAATATACACGGCCACAATTTGAACTTCGTTGCATGGGAACAACGACGCAGTTTTGCAAACAATTGAGTCACTCATACACTTAGTAGGTACTTAGTAAACACTGAGTTAAATTTGTGACCGTATGTTTTTCAGAAACGAGCATGAATTACATGGTGAGAGACTCAGTTTTGAAAAAAGTGGAGCTATGCAGCCGATGAGTGATTACACCTTTTGCGAGTGTGTACTGTTTTTTTTGTAGATTGCACGGAACGGAAGTATAACTTGAATGATAAATATCGATGAATATAGAGTGCTCTTGGTCGCGACATCTTGCGGTTGAAATTTCCAAACTTAAGGCCAGTATCGACTTAAAAAGTAGAGAGGTTACGAAATTTTGTTCAATATAACCAAGCGGAATTTTGACAATTGATATTCATGGAACGAAATGTCACCTTCACTTACGGAATAATCGAGCGGAATATTTTTCCGAAAGTAAAAGTGACAGCTCCATTAGTTTGCGTGAAAACCTTACAAATTCCAATTTTATTTTTCGTTCTTTTCGGGTGGATACTGCTGCGGATATTTCTTTTCGATTCTTTACTTTTCCGTTCCAGTAAACATGGGTTTGGGATAGAAAAAGAAATTTCTTTCGAACACGATACCGACCATTAGAAAAGATTTTTAGACATACTAGTGTAAAGTAAAAGGTGTCCACGATGAAATTGCCACACACAAAATTGATTCGCAAAATTCGAGTTTTCATCCGATTGCCATCAAATTTTCAGGGATTGAGAAATAACTATTAAACTTCATTTTACCATTTTACTCGTATTTTATTTACAGTCCATACGCAAATGCCCGCACCTTGGCCTTAACCCCGGCCATAAGATTCTGCACAACCTGTGAATCAACCGTTTTTTGCATGTAAACCCATACTTTCTTCAGTTCCTCGACTGTCTTCACTACCTTAGGTCGTTTAAGAAGGTGCTGCTTCATAATCGCCCAGTACTTCTCGATGGGGCGGAGCTCCGGAGTGTTGGGAGGGTTGAACAATTTCGGCACGAAATTGACCTTATTGTCCGCATACCACTTCAGCACGTCCTTGGAGTAGTGGCATGAGGCCAAATCCGGCCAGAAGATTGTTGGGACGTTGTGGGCCTTCAGGAGAGGAAGCAGCCGCTTCTGGAGGCACTCTTTTATGTACACCTGTCCGTTCATCGTGTCCTGGGTCACGAAAGGTGCACTCCGCTTCCCGCACGTGCAGATGGCTTGCCAAACCAGGAATTTCTTCGCAAATTTGGACATCTTCTGAGTGCGGACATGCTCCGGAACGCTGAACTTATCCTTGGCCGTGAAAAACAGGTTCCCGGGGATCTGTTTGAAGTCGGCCTTCACATATGTTTCGTCGTCCATGATGCAGCATTCAACTTTCGTCAGCATGTTGAGGTACAACTTCCTGGCACGGGTTTTGGCGGACTTGTTCTGCCGCTCGTCGCGATAAGGGGCCTTTTGTACCTTGAACGTTCGAAGCCCAGCCTTAGTTTTGGCCTTCTGGACAAAACTTCGGCTTAGGTGCAGCTTCTTAGCCACATCCCGAACGGAGGCGTTCGGATTTCGGTTGAAGGCCCCAACTACGCGGTTGTGATTTTTGGTGTTGTACGGAATACTTTTTCCTTCACTTCTGGGCTTCCGATCGGTGGTCAACCGTTCCTCGAACCGCTTAATCACTCGCAACACCGTGGAATTCGCGATTCCCAACGTTTTAGCGATGGAACGATGCGAGAGATCCTTGTTCTCGTGATGAATGCGCAAGATTTTATCACGCACGAGCTGTTCTTTCGACTCCATTTCCGCAAGTTTTGATCACAGGACTTTAAAACTTGCAGGATGTAAATAATGCACTATGAACTAAATCCACCCAAATTTTCATTAAATTCTACCCAACGGTTAAAAAGTTAGAAATTTCATAGTGTGGCAATTTCATCGTGGACACCCTTTAGTAAAGTGGACTCTGACACTGAGTTAAATTTGTGACCGTATGTTTTTCAGAAACGAGCATGTATTGCATGGTGAGAGACTCAGTTTTGAAAAAAGTGGAGCTATGCAGCCGATGAGTGATTACACCTTTTGCGAGTGTGTACTGTTTTTTTTTGTACATTGCAGGGAACGGAAGTATAACTTGAATGATAAATATCAATGAATATTGAGTGCTCTTGGTCGCGACATCTTGCGGTTGAAATTTCCAAACTTAAGGCCAGTATCGACTTAAAAAGTAGAGAGGTTACGGAATTTTGTTCAATATAACCAAGCGGAATTTTGACAATTGATATTCATGGAAATGTCACCTTCACTTACGGAATAATCGAGCGGAATATTTTTCCGAAAGTAAAAGTGACAGCTCCCATTAGTTTGCGTGAAAACCTTACAAATTCCAATTTTATTTTTCGTTCTTTTCAGGTGGATACTGCTGCGGAATTTTTTTTTTGATTCTTTACTTTTCCGTTCCAGTAAACATGGGTTTGGGATAGAAAAAGAAATTTCTTTCGAACACGATACCGACCTTTAGACCACATTTTTAGACATGCTAGTGTAAAGTAGCAAGGTACAAGCAGGTTTGTTCCTCGTGAAACGAATATATAAATATACATAAATAGATATTTTTAATGATTTGAACTAAAATAGGCTTCTCTGACGTTTCTATTGTGTGAGTAAGAAATAAAATGTGTACGTACATCGATTCTTTCATCCCATAAATATCACACCCTATCACCTCACACTAAAGCACAGAGTGGCCACACAATCTTTATTTAAAAAAAATTTCCCGCATTTTTGCCGAATTTTCCCGCATTTCCTCCTAATTTTCCCGACTGGGAAAATGAGTGAATATAAGTTGGATTTTTAGATATTTTTGCAGTTTTTGAGGAAATGGTCCAATCTGGAATACTTCCGACTTGTTTCAATTAGGCAAAATGACGGATAACAGCTGCAAATCGGGCTTCTTACGTATTGCAAAACCTGTCTCGCAGTATGCAAACGAGAACAAAAATCGCTCTATAGAAGTCATTGATCTTTCAAGTTTCTAGAAGCCTAAACATCGAACCAAAAATAGTAAGGCATTTGCGGTTTTCGTGTACAAATTGATGCAGACTATACTCGGTGTGAAATTCAAATCATGACGCAACACTTTCGGTTCATGCATTTACAATGACGAGTTCCACCAAGTTTACAATCAAGTTGATGGTTAAGCAATTAAAACACGGCAGACTTTCATAGGTTTTCCAGGAAGTCTAAGCACGATTAGTAAATAACAATATGGGCTCGGTTTTTAAGTAAAATGAATTTTAATGAATTTTAATGAACTTTAATGTTCTCTACAATATTCTTCTTCAACGTGACATTTCCGAGATCCTTTAATCGTACGAAAAAGAGCGAACCTTTGATCTAACTCTGCTCATTGCACAGACTGTTTGCCAATGATTTTTGATCCTTCTTCCCAAACTTTTGATCCCAAAAGTTTTGATGGAATCCGCTGCCCTAACATGTTTGCGCAAATATGCCTTTGTCAGAGCCCAAAAAGTTTCAAATGTGTTGCCTGGGGACAGTTTGGAAGATTCATCTCCTTGGGTACGATTTTGACTCCGTTGGCTTTGCACAAGGCTACCGTGTCCTTCGCGTAATGCACTGATGCCAAATCCGGCCAAAACAATGCTGGATTATTATGTTTCCGGATCATGGGGAGCTGGCGCCGCTCCAAGCATCCTCAAACGTAAACATCAGCAGTCATCGTACCGGTTGTTACCAATGGATTGAAAAGCATTCCACACTCACACTTCTCCAAATTGTTTTTCGGTAAAAAAAATGTCATATCTGCATCGACAATAGTTTAACCAGCACGGACTGTGTAAAACTGGTCACCTGGTCTTATAAGCAAATTTCACCTAGGATTCATCATCCATAATCAGCTGTTTATGGTATAATTTACGGGCGCTTGGTTTGACAGACGCTGCTTGTTTTTCACTTCGTTTTGGCTACTTCTGCTTGTTGAAAGTCCTTGATCCATTTCTTGGCTTTGTTTGGTCGACGTTACTTTCCGAAGTTCTCAGCTTTTTGGCCACATCTCGAACGGAAGTACCCTTTGCTTACCCTTTTGCAAAAGCTTGCGTGATTTTCCGGTCCAGGTTTTGGTCCATGGGCCTGGTTTACGTTTAGATTTTGTCTTGTCCTGAAAGGAAGACTCCTCACCATACTTCCAAATCGCGTTACGAACTGCGCTCCGATGCTCACACCTTCCATTTTCCCAACTGACTCAGCGAAACGTTGGGAAAAGTGCACCATTTGTGCACGATCTGTTTGCGTTTTGCTGGGGAAATGCTTCGAATTCGCATTTTTCTAAAATTCTCCTTCACTTTTCTGTGCTGTCAACGACTCGCCGTATTTGGCACTTCGTAATTTCAACGTCATTCACAGTTCCAGCGTAATGGCTTCGTAGACAATTCTCTGAGCACCCAAACTCATTTCTGTTTAGTTCGCTCCATCGGCGTATTTCCGTGCGACAGGATCAGCACCTTTTTAACAAATGTTGACAAATTTGGCAGCTCCTTTTTGGAATGACCAATCAGTTCTAGCCAAAATTAGTCCAAATGCTGTTCTTTTCTCTGGAATCCGGTCTGCAATGTCTTTGAAGATGGCATCGAGCACAGCTGCCCAAATTCTTCTTCCACTTCGTCAGCAACTGTAGCGCTCAGATGGTCTGTATCAACGAACGTACCAGACACAGCAACAGGCGCTTTTTAGCTATGTCTATGAAGGTAGTAATAACATCAGAGTGTAACGCAATAAAGGATTTTTTTTTAGACGGGATGGAAAATCTGCAACAAGACACCTGAAGAACTTAGGGTGTGGGGATGAGGGTCCTCGACTTTAGTAGTTAGGTGGGCCCTGCGACCTGCCGTTGGTCGTTTCGCCCTTTTTGTTCTAGGACAATCTGGGAGGCTGCTATACATACCGCGTCCAAAATGTCCCGGTCTTGGCACATACTCTCGACCAGATATCCGGAGTCGTGTCGTGACCGCTTACGGCTATCATACCGGATCTCGCGCCGTCGAAGCGAGGACTTTTGAAAAACACATGTTCCGCAGTTTCCTCTACCCCCGCGCACTCGGTGCATGCGAAGGACTGTATATGCCCCTATTTGTGCAGATATTGTCTGAAAAAGCTGAAACGTGGCCTGACAAAATCTGCGTCAAGTGGAAGTTCACTTCACCATGTCGCCTACCAACCCACCCGGAGAGTTCCGGGATTATTCAGTGTGTCCACCGACCTTTGGTGGAATTGTTCCATTCCCTTTGCCACTTAACCATAGATGCGGCTCTACTGGTCTTTCGAATACCTCTTGTTCCACGTTGTTCGAAGCACTCTACATCCTCTTTTATGACAATGTCTATTGGCATCATCCCCGTTAGGTCGCAGACCACGTCGCGTGATACCGTTCGGTATGCACTAACCACTCTTAGGCACATAAGCCTGTGCGAACTATCTAGCTTAGTCAGGTAGCTCTTGGTTCTCAAGGCGGTGATCCATGCCGGCCCACCGTACCTACACTGGCCAAGAGTTTACGCTTACTCCCTTGCACCGCCGAGCTATTTGACATCATGCGGGATAATGCTGATGGTCCTCCCTTAGCACAGTCGGTAAAGGCGCAGCTACAAAGCAACACAATGCTGGTGGTAGCTGGGTTCGATTCTCGGTCTGGTCTAGGAATTGTTCGTTAAGGAAAATTTCTCGACTCCCTAGGCATAGCGTATGATTGTACTTGCCACACAATCATACTAATGCAAAAATGGTACTTGGCATCGAAAGCTCTTTATTAATAACTGTGGAAGTGCATTTAGAACATTAAGTTGAGAGCAAACAATAAGATAATTGTGAAAGCAATAAGCTTGAAATGCTGAAGAAGAAGAAAGAAGGGATAATGCCGATATAGCCATAGAGGCTTTCTTGCAGGCGTAATCGACCTGGCTGATAAAGGACAGCTTATCGTCGATCATGACCCCAAGATACCTCAAAGACCTGTTCGATTCGATTGTGCAGTTACCTGTACTTATCGTCGCATTTTGCTCAGATTTTTGGTTGTTAGAAACATCAGTCTTATGGTGGACTAGCTCCAGTTTCCTGGAACTCATTCATCTCTCCACAATGCCAATGGAGTAGCTCCACCTCTTCAATGGATTCACCACATATTTTTACGGTGATGTCGTTCGCGAACCCGACAATCTTCACCCCGTTCGGGAACTCAAGCAGTAGTACCTCATCGTACATCGTGTTCCATAGCACCGGACCCAGGATCGAACCTTTTGGGACGCCTGCGGTGATCTGAACACGTTTCTGGCCTACCGCAGTATTGTACACCAGTACGCGATTCTGGAAATAGCTCCCCAGAATCTTGCACAGGTACCCAGGAACCTGAAGACGTTGGAGCGAGTCAGCGATAGCCACCCAACTGGCGCTATTGAACGCATTTCTCACGTCAAGGGTGACCACTACACAATAGCGGACTCCTTGCGCTGGATTGCCGGTCGTCTTGGTGACGGACAGAATGGCATCCACCGTCGACTTGTCTTTACGGAAGCCAAACTGGTTATTAGACAGACCACCTATACCCTCCGTGTACTTTGTCAGTCTGCTGAGGATTACCCTCTCACGCACCTTACCCGCTGTATCCAACAGACATATAGGTGTATATGCCAATGGATCCCCTGGTGGGTTCCCTGTCTTTGGTAGCAACACTAGGGTCTCTTACCTTGCTAATGCAACTGCAAAATTCGATTTTGTTTGTAGTCCATTTTCCCTCCTTGCACTTCTTACTGATGGCAAACTGTTACACACAGAGACATATTTGATAGTAAATTTTAACAATTATTGGGGGTTAGGATGACTTGCAGTTAGTGATTTTGAACCGACTATGATCATGGTCAAAGCGACCGTTAAAAATAGTTGATACAACATTTACCATAATATCGGAATAGTCCTTGTTACCATGATCATAGTCGAGAATGCCATGAACGTGGTGAATTCGTCCATTTTCATGGTTATTGTAATCACTATATGTAATAGTCATCTAGACTATGGTTTAATTGTCGGTATAACGTTAGAATTTTTCTCAGAGCAGCATAAGCAAACATTGTATACAACTATATGTTTCAGAAACCAGGCACCATGTAACACTAGATTGTGTAGAGACTTCTACACTGAAATAAAAATAAACTATTTCCTGTTGAACCTATAAAATTAATCTTTTCTAGGATTTTTGATTGGATCCAACAAGCTTTTTCTGCCAATGATTATACGCGAATCCTGCGAATAACGCTAAACACTTTAATCAAATCCGTTGCGATAGGATTCAGCTCGTTTCTTAATTCAGGATAACACTGGGAGTGGTTCCTTGTGTTAACGTCTTTTAAAACTGTTCGTCTGTTGTAGATGATTTATGTTCATTATTCAGCTGTGAGATTATATTGTTCGCATACTACAAAATATTTGATCACGATTCTTAGATGATTATGCTCTTCACATCAATCTGTTTAAGCACCATGCAAAATCCGTTCAACGGTATGGCTTGAATTGGATCGCTCTTGAGAAAAAAAAACTGCTGCTAAAAATAAATTCGGCTAGGATCATTACTTTGAGAAACGTAAGAATTTTTAGAAACATGTATGATACGCAACGAAATAAAGTAGTTGCGAATAGAAATGAACTTGAACATATTTTCAAAAATAGGAATGGTCTCACCAAGTTCAACTTTTCAGTTCTGTTTCTGCTTTCGATTGGGACGGTTGAGAGTGTTGTTTATTCGCACGATTCGCCTTCTTTTCTACGGCATTGTAATCAATTTGCATTGTTCTTGTTTCATCAACCCGGTCGCTTTTGTTATAGCAGCAATGTGCGAGTTGAAAAATACTGTGCGATTTACTTTCGGCAATGGAGCGGATAAACCAGCCTTAAGCGAAGTGGCAAATTTCGTCAAAGGCTTGGATTTGGAGCTTGATGAAATTGAAGCTGCATATAGGATAGCAGATGAAAAGTCCCTTCTCGTCAAGTTCAAGTCTGAGCAGTCGATGTTACACACGTTGACCGTCAACTCGGATGAACTTATGTTAGGGAAACAACGACCCCACACAAAACCCCCCCCCCCCGCCCCAAAGCAAACCCGGGGGGCCCCACGGCCGCGGGACAAACCCCCCACTTCCAGCCGGAAGGAAAAAGGAAGCAAACACAAATGCATCGAGAAGAGAGAACACCGGCCCCCCAGCGGACGGACCAGCCGAGCGCAAGAGAAGGATCAGAGCGGTAAACGAAGGAAATGCGCGACACGGACACGACAAGGAGAGAGGGAGGAATAGAAAAAAGGAGCGGAAGATAAAACGGAGGAATCTGTCCTCAACGTGTGTACACGGTGTTCAATAAGTTCGAATACAAGTTTTCATCATTGCGTAGGTATGCGCCATGTACATATTCTGCATTGGTATTAGTGTCAGCTTTAGCTTCATTCATACGCTACCGAATGTGCGCGGTGTTGACATTCTGTTAGTTGTTGTTTATTTGTTACGCGCGATGAAAGAGTATCGGGACTCCGTAATTAAGCGTTTTTTGAACGGTGAGCGACCCGGCGATATATTCCGGCTGCTGAAATCGCATGGGGTCAAGCGGAACTTTGTCTACACGACCATCAGGCGATACCGGGAGACGTCCTCGACCAATGACCGTGCGAGATCCGGTCAGCCGCGTTCAGCGAGGACGCCACGGGTCATCAAGATCGTGAGGGAGCGAATTCGGCGCAAAAAGAACCGCTCAATCCGGAAAACGGCTGCAGATCTCAACGTTTCCATTGGAACCGCTCACACCATACTCACCAAGGACCTTGGTTTCAGGCCTTACAAAAAACGTAAGGTCCATGGCGTTTCGGAGGCTACCAGCAAAAAGCGGTTGGATCGAGCTAAGAGGATCCTCTCTCGGCACGCTGGTCAGGAGTTTGTTTTTTCGGACGAGAAACTGTTCGTGCTGCAGCAGCCGCACAATGTGCAAAATGACCGGGTGTGGGCGCCATCGAGGGACAGCATTCCTGAATCCAATATAAACATCCCTCGGTTCCAAAGTGCCGCGTCGGTGATGGTTTGGGGGGCAGTATGCAAACGTGGTAAGCTACCCTTGGTGTTTATTGAAAAAAACGTCAAAATCAACGCGGCGTACTACAAAACTGAGGTTTCGGAAAAGGTTGTTGCCCCCAGTCTCCGAAGCCTCTACGGCGATGAGCACTACGTGTTCCAGCAGGACGGTGCACCAGCCCATACGGCAAATGTGGTTCAAGCCTGGTGTCGGGACAATTTAACCGACTTTCTGGACAAAACTTTGTGGCCTCCCAGCTCCCCGGACTTGAATCCTCTCGACTTTTTTGTTTGGTCCTATATGATGGCGAAGCTGAACGAATACAAGGTCAGCACTTTGGATCATTTCAAGACGGTAATTCTCAAAATCTGGGACGAAATGCCCATGCAGTCCGTGCGTGCCGCCTGCGACGCGTTCGAGAAACGTTTGAAGCTCGTTAAGGAGTACAAAGGGGGGGTCATTCCAAGAGAAATGATGTAAACGTTCCTTGTAAACATAGCTTTCAATAACATAAATCCAAAAAATAAAAAAACATGTTTTCATTTTTTTAACAAATTTTGAAAGTGTATCCGAACTTATTGAACACCGTGTATTACAAGGAATCTACGGCTGAAGCCCCACACAGAGAGGAATTTGATAGTCAATTTTACCATTATTGGGGGTTATGATGACTATTGCAGTATAGTGATTTTGAACCGACTATGATCATGGTCAAACCACCATTAAAATAGTTGATCCAACATTTGCCATGTCGAATAGTCCTTACACGTATGATCATAATGAACTCGACCATGAACGTGATGAATTTGACCATTTTGCTTATTGTAACCATTACGGCGATAGTCATCCTGACCATGATTTAATTGTCGGTACAACGATGAAATTTTTTCTCAGAGCACTTTGATGCGGCACACTTGTTTTCGTCTTTCTTTCGAAGTGTCATAAGTGAAAAACCAACCAATCTGCCTCCGAAAAAAGGACCTGGACACTCTACCGCAGTACGATCTGAACCTTGCCCCTTTCTTAATGCTTTTCCGAGGGATGCTCTTGATAAGTTCCAATCGATAGACGCTTCAAAAGGCGCCGGACCCGGACCACTCTTTGCCAAGAAATGCGCCGAGGGACTTGCAGTTCCCGCAAGTATAATTTTTAATCGATCCATGTGTTAATAAACTTTCCCGAGTTTATGCAAGAAAGCTGCAATTACTCCCATTAACAAAGCGACGTAGATAACTATCGTGCTATCGCAATTTTAAACTGTTTACCAAAGGTCTTTGAGAGTCTCATTCACGATTCTCTCTATCCAAAAGTGCAACACGTCATCTCCGAACACCAGCATGGATTTGTAAGAAAACATTCGACAACGACTAACCTGATGGCTTACGTTTCTTCGCTAAACACCGCACTCGAGAAGCGTCTGCAGGCGGATGCCATAGATGTTGATTTTTCCAAAGCGTTCGACAGGGTGCCGCATTTTCTGGCAGTTGCAAAATTAGAAAAAAAAAATGTTATTCCCGGAGTGGTTGGCACGGTGGATACTATCTTTTCTCACTGAGCGTAGTGCATTCGTACGCATTAATGAAGTGACTTCGGACCCTTTCATAGTCACATCGGGCGTACCGCAAGTGGTGTCATTTGGGCCCGTTACTCTACGGATGTTCTATTCACCAACGATATATGCAGTACTGTTAAGTCCCCAAAGTTTATGTTTGCTGACGACCTGAAGAACTCAAGAGTAATAATCCTCATTGATTGATTGCTATACCATCCAAGCGATTATCGACCTACTGTTAAATTGGTGCTTACTCAACGGAATGGATGTAAATGTACGGAGATGTAGTATCATATCATTCTGCCGTACAAGAAACAGTACCGCGTTTGACTACAAAATGGTACAAAGATAATAATGTAGTTTTTGTACCAAAAGACGTCAACCCTCCAAACACTCCGGAACTTCGCCCAGTTGAAAATTTTGGTGGGCAGTCATGAAGGCAAAGCTCGTTAAAACTCCAAAACTGATAGAAAATGAACTTGAACGAGTGTGGTTAAAAGTAAGTAAGCAAGTCGGTCCTATCATTGCCCAAAATTCTGGTTGAAAGGGGTCAAGGCAAAGGTGCGGCATTTAAGGCAGAAGAGGTTCAATAAACCAATGATGTCAAAACTTAACCATTTAGTAGTACTTTATTTCCAAAAGTTTGAAAAGAATCGGGCTCAAGGAAAATTTTTGGTGACCTATTTTGTGTGTCCAAATTTCACTGAATACAGTCTTTAGAGACGGAAATTGCGGATCACGCATTGTTACAGTTCGCCACATTGATTTCAACGGGGATCAGTAAACAACAAGAGTAAGTTAGAATCCCTAAAGAACAAGAAGAAGTAACAAGAAAGAAAAAGAACCCTAGTTTGTTTAAAAATTAGTTTTTCTTTGTGTGTTACCCACAAACATAACCTATGGCTCCGTAAAGCTAACGCGATTGAGCCGTACAAATAAATAAAATTTAAAAAAAATTAAACTTTTCCTTGCAATATAACAGCATTAAAACAAATTCGGAATACGAAAAATTGCAAAATTTTAAAATATTACGGGAGAAAAAATCTTCTCTGAACATTCCATTTGAAGTTGCCTTTCAATCTTATCTCTCACGATTGATTAATCTACTGGTTAACTGAGTTAACTAGCATAAACTTATTTTGGTTGAATCATAAACAATACAATATGCAAACGTTATTATTTGTTTTTAAAATTGCAATCTTGGAAAAGGTTAAATTTGTATCAATCACCAGACGCCTCTGTCTTAAGCACAACAGAAATTCAAAGATACTGTGTCACTTTTTTAATGAAGTGCATAAATGCCACAATTGTTTTTAAAAACAATTTCATTTATTTATACAGTAAGCCTTTACAACTTTACAGAGCCAAGTTTTCATTTCTATATACATCAGTTATCCTAAAACTAATGTTATCAATTCCGCGAATAAAATAGCGCATTCGAATAATATTCCATCGAACCGCGCAGTGACTCACAATCGTTTCAATAAAGTATAGGAAACCTTGCTCATGACGTCACGGAAAAACGAAAAACCACCCTTTCTACTAAACAAACAGGTTCAACCTGTGCACAATCATCGTAGCATAGGGGGCACACCAAGCGGCCAAACGACACACCACTACCGTCGCACAGCAGACTGCTGTCGGCATACAATGTCATCATGTGCGGCCTCTCACAGAATCACAAATATCGGAGGAGGATGGCAGCGATTCAGAAAGGAAAAAAAAAATACCTTATCCATCAATGTGAAGAAACTTGCTCTCTCCTTCTCTGGCTCTCGGTCCGAAAATAGAAACTCGACGAATTTTCATTCATTTTCCTCTGTTCGGCGCTCGGTGTCTCCAAGTCCGAAGCGCTCGCTCCCGTTGTTTGTATTCCACCACCCTCGCACTATGTGATCACGACATCCTCTCTTGGCCACAAAAAAACCAATCATAGTTTTCCACACCGAAGGTCGTCCGGAAAATTACTGAGAATGCCAAAATTGTGATTGGGAAAAGGGCTCCCCAAAGAATACTGGTTATCACGAATGATCGATCACGATCCATTCCAATGCCTCTAATCATTGACGTTCGGTTCGTATCCATCGGGCGCGGAGAGGTTTGGCGACACAATCGAGTGAACGGGAATGCGTATTAGTGTGCGGATGCAAACGAACAACACAGTGATTCGAGGGGTGATTCACGAACCAAAAAAAACTACACACACGCTATTATGACTGTGTTCGTGAGGAACTAGTGCTGTGCTGCTCGGAATACTGCTAACAGGCCGCTGCCGACGACGAAATTTGCTGGAACACTCTACTAAACGACGGACTCCAACCGAAAAAAAATCCTTTCCATGATGTCCTCTTCTCATTCCACTGCGACCACACTGCACTAATCTTTCACCGAATCGATTGTACACACATTTCGAGCGAAAAAATTTGGGAAATCACCACCTAATGATTCATGCACTGAAGATTGGGCTTAACATAAATAGTATTATCACCGCCACACGACGCACCACTATTTAAAAATAGATTCATTTAGGCTACAAACCGCAAAAGGGGAACTATGGGTATGAATTTTCACCAGCAGAACAACCGATCAAGATCAGTAGGATGACACACCACGAACACCGAAAAAACGGACAAACGCAACTACACGTCGTATTTAGACTGCACACCGACACGAACTAAAGCTTGCCTAAAATTATGCTTATGCTGTGCTACTGCGAGCGACGACGAAGGTAGAGGTTGTTTTAATGCTACATCACACTAACACAAGCTAAAGGCTAAACTCCTGATGGAAAACCGAGATTATGCGACGCGATTTGGACGATCGTATCTGACTGATTCCACGCCAAATCGGTCGGTCACCAAACTCAACTATCTTCGATTTTGATGAAACTTGGTACACGTCTTCGGTATGTTGAAAAAAAAAATCCACTGGTGTTAAGATTATTTGGATTCAAGAGTAACTTTTGAGATGGGTGTATGTTTTTTTTCCAACATTTTACTTGAAAAATCGTAGTTCAAAAACCATTACATTTAGAGAAAAACTTTATATGGGGGAGTTGTAGAGAACTAAAAAGGCTTTGTAAAAAAAATGTACACTGAAAAAAAAAATTTTTTTCATAAAGAAAAATCGAAAATAAATACTAAAAATCAAATATAAAAAAAAACATATTTTTAATATTTTTCAAATTTGTTTTGTGGAAATTTGAGAAAAAAAGACACGTTTTGAAAAAAACTCTAGGATGGACGCTCTTATAATAAAAAAGTTTTCCGAAGAGCGAACTTTGGTGCATATTTCAAATTTTGGTTATTCATTATTATAAATGAAAATTAATTATACAATATGATTTTGGAGATCATTAAAAACAATAATGATAATAATGATAAATCACCTGAACGCAACCGTTTTCGAGATTTTTCGGATTTTATTTCAATAGAATGAAAAAACATAAGAAAATTCGCTCTTTTCTTAAGTTAATCGAGATTTCCACCAGAAATGATAAATTTTCCAAGATCTTCATATTATAACGTTCACATTACTCTAATGTCCTCTTTTCTTTTGATATCAGGATGATAAGAAGACTCATTTGAAAAGAACAAGATAAATAGCACTATTGTTTTAATATTGCAATCAATATATTTATAATTGTTTTATGGCTGTATCGGTCGGGCCGCTCAGAGAATGAAGGGAGCGAATTTGCTAAAGCGATGAAAGTAACAGCGAGATAGATGTCGCAGGGGCGACAAGTGTGAAATGGACAGATGATGAAATTATGCGGAGGGTCATATAGAAGAAGCATATTAATCGAACTGCTGACTATTTTGCCAAGCTCCAACGATGTTAGAGGTCGGGTGTAGTGTGTGAAAACTACACTCCGAACAGTTCGGTGATGTAGCGATGAAAGTAACACATATTGTTTAAGGTAGGTAGACAAATAGCAGCTATAACGTATGTCAGGTATATCTTCTCATAAAAAAAACAGCTAATGTACGCTGCCTGTAAACTACCAGAGATGTTTTATACCTGCATTTCCAAAGGTACCACAGCCAATATATATGCTCATACATAGTCGCATTCATCAGTAAAATCTATCTGAGTGAACTGAAAATGGAGTTTAACATGAAGAAGTGTTGTATGCCGTTTCCCACTAAACGGTGCTCAAAAAACCTTCGTAAATTAACCGAACAAAATGTCAAAAAACTCAAGTTTATGGGCAAAACACATTTGGACACTTCTTTGATGATTTGTGATAATTGTCGTTTGCATTTAAATAGAACGGAACAATCCCATGCTGCAATTTCGGAGCCTAGTGAGAAACCATCAATTACTAACATTATGGATCCACAACCATCTACATCACGGCAAGTAGACTTGTATGGTCTCGAGGAAACGCCATCGGCAATATCATTAATGTCAGTGCTCTGATAGCAGTGTGCAAGATTATTCAAGGCGCCATAATATTGAGCTATTTAACAAGGGCGTAGCTGGAATCAACGTTTCGCCAATATCGGCTAAAAAGTTCCTGAACGTAAATTATGCCCGCAAAAAGTTCAAAGATGTTTCAAACGGCATTCGGACACACATATTTGGGGATCAAGCGGAGGAGGATGACCTGGAACAATTGAAAGTGAAAGCAGCCGAATATGACGAAATAATCGCGCAGCTAAAGGACCGGTATGCTGATCCAGAAACTTCGAGGGACGATCAAGTAAGGATACTTTCGGTTTTACCACAATCTTGGACAAATCAAAGAGTAATGGCAGAATTTGGAATAACAAACAAGTACATCGTATCACAAGCTAAATTCCTTGCAAAGCACGAAGGTGTTTTAGCTGCCCCTAACGAAAAGCTGGGACACGGTCTGAACCCGGAAATAAAAAACCAAATTTTGCAATTTTACGACAGTGATGAGATTACACGAGCAACCCCTGGTATGAACGACTACGTTTCAGTGAGGAGTGAAGGTAAGAGGGTTCATATTCAAAAGCGCCTTTTAGTTTGTTCATTAAGAGAAGCTTTCATTAAATTTCAAGAGATGCATCAAAATGCTGTTGGGTTTAGCTCTTTTGCAGCACTAAGACCAAAGCATTGCAAATTACTTGGCAGCACAGGTTCTCATAACATTTGTGTTTGCACCATTCATGAGAACATTAACTTGATGCTTCATGGTCTTAGAAAATATTCATTCGAGAATGATTATAAATTGTGTTTTGAAGAAATATTATGTAGCTCATCAACTAGAACTAAAAAATGTTACCTCCGTGAATGCGAACGATGTCCAGGCTTTTCAGATTTTGAGAGTAGTTTAACAGACAAATTAGAAAAACGTGGTTTAGTTGAAATATCTTTTGAGCAATGGATTTCAACTGATAGATGTAGTTTAGAGACACTTGTTAAACCAATTGATGAATTTATTGCTTATTTTTGTGAAAAGTTGGAACAATTAGTATCCCACGATTTTGTCAAATCTCAGCAGTCTAGTTTCTTGAGAGATTATAAAAGTTGTCTTAAAGACGGCGCAGTAATAATAATTTGTGATTTTTCTGAAAATTATTCATTTGTTTTTCAAGATGCTGTTCAAAGTAGTTATTGGAGTAATGAGCAAGCCACTATTCACCCTTTTGTCATTTATTACACGGAATCTGGAATACTTAAAAATATCAGTTTCATTGTTATCTCAGAAGTGTTGAAACATGATACGATTGCGGTGCAGGTGTTTATTTCAAAACTAATAAGCTTTTTGCAAACAAAAATTAAAGTAAAGAAAGCTACGTTTATGTCTGACGGGGCAGCATCCCAATATAAAAATAGGAAGAACTTTGCAAGCCTTTGTAAGTTTAAAAAGAAATACAATATTGATGCTGAATGGCATTTTTTCGCAACATCCCACGGTAAGGGACCTTGCGATGCAATTGGTGGTACATTAAAACGAATGGCAAGATATGCAAGCCTTGCTGTACAACATGAACACCCTATAAAAAGTGCATTAGAGTTATTCGAATGGGCGAACCAAAAAAGTGATGATTGTTTAACAAAAATGTCGTTTTGTTATGTATCACATGAAGAGTATGAACAGGGGGTAGCAGAATGGAATGAAATTTACCGACAGACTAAAACGATTGCAGGTACACAAAAGTACCACTCATTCGTTCCAATTTCAGAAAACGAAGTTTTTGTAAAACTGTTTTCGAATGACGAAGAAGGCAGGATTCATAATATATATAAAAGCAATCAATAGTTTATATAATGTTTATGTAATATTATCAATGACCGAGACTAATAAATGGTATATATAAATATAAATCCAACCATAATTCATTATTTTTGTCTTATAACTTTAAGTGAAGCTTTTTCAATCGACGAGCTGTTAAGAGTAAGTAAGAGGCACATACATGTGTTTTAAAAAGGCTAAAAACACAAGAGAAACAATCGTTAGCTATTGTTGTTTTAATATCACGAGTAATTTATGAAAAGGGCGTATTTTTTGAGGTTTTGAAATTTTATTGAAAGAAAATCAGAAATATCTTGAAAACGGTTGCGTTTACGTGGTTTATCATTATTATCATTATTGTTTGTAATGATCTCCAAAACCATATTGTAACATCAAAATTTATTTATAAGAATGAATAACCAAAATTTGAAATATACACCAAAGTTCGCTATTTGAAAAACTTTTTTATTATAAGAGCGTCCATCCTAGAGTTTTTTTTAAAACGTGTCTTTTTTCCTCAAATTTCCATACAACAAATTAAAAAAATATTAAAAATATGTTTTTTTAGATATTTTATTTTTAGTAATTATTTTTGATTTTTCTTGATGAAAAAAAAAATTTTTTTTTCTGTGTATATTTTTTTAAGAAAGGTTTTTTAGTTCCCTACAATTCCCTTATATAAAGTTTTTCTCTAAATGTAATGGTTTTTGAACTACGATTTTTCAAGTAAAATGTTGGAAAAAACACATACGCCCATCTCAAAAGTTACTCTTGAACCCAAATTATCTTAACACCAGTGGAATTTTTTTTTCCAACGTACCGAACTCATGTGCCAAGTTTCATCCAAATCAATGATGATCGGGTATGATTTTTGGGATTTCCGGCACATTCTGGATGGAATCCCATGAAAAACTATCTCGATTTAGGCCACATGGAAATGATCAGAGATGACGAGATCGCGTCTAATGCCGTCATATATTATTTCCCACATCATCCAGTTCTAAAACCCGAAAGCAGCACAACAAAACTCAGAACGGTTTTCAACGGATCCGCGGAAACGTCTAGCCGTATCGCATTGAATGACGTATTAATGACTGGACCATCGATTCAACAAGATATTTTCGATATTCTTATATCGAAGTGATTTCTCGTGGAAGTGCAGAGGATTTCTCGGCTTCCTTCAAAGCGAGTATCATGTCAACACGTTCCTTCCAATTCCCTACTTGACCAGCATTCGGGCTTCATAATGGGTCACCAGTTTTTATACATTGAAGATGTATGTTAGTCCCAAACATCATCTGTTGGTTCTTTGTGTAAATACAGCTGATCTGGCAATAACGGAATTGCATCCGTGGGCGGTCAATCATGCTCATGCTCATGCTCTGCGTATGAAAAGTACTTTTTACGCCTTTTCAAGTATGTCAACGGCGACAGAAAAATGTGTAAAAAGTAGGCACCGCTGAGAAAAAAAAATTAACTCTGCCCGTGACTTGATGTTGACGCCATTTTCAAATAAGCATTTATTTGATAAGCGCAGTGTTTAAGTTCCGGAATTGGTTTAGGCTATCGCAGTATAAAAAAATGGAGGAATTATCCAATACGTTGGATACAGACGCATTCCCTAAATTGACAGGTAAGTTAAATATTTGCTATTGTCAGTAATTACAAATGTTTAACACTGTATGAAACAAAACAGGTCTCCCATGCCCTGAGGCCGAATGCGGCTATTCGGGATACATTTTTATGGACGAATCATTAAGCTTGGGACTGAGCTTGTGACCGATGTGCTGGTACTTCCTGAGCCAAAAACTATATCCATTTTCTTCTTGACTAAAAAATGCGTGAGTCAATTTCTGCGTAAAACATATTGACAAGTTTTTATAATTTTTTTATTTTCAATTAATAAACATGGCTGTGTAATCTATTGATGACTTTTTCACTTTCGAATCTGAATTACGGAATTGAGCCATTTTCAGCAATACTCGTTATCAAAAGGAGTAAAAAGTATGCATGTTTTACTTTTCAAAAGGAGTAAAAAGTATGCATATTTAACTTTTGAAAAGGAGTAAAAAGTATGCATTTTTCAATTTTCAAGAGGAGTAAAAAGTATGCACATATTGACGTATATTCACTTTACGCTAAAGAGAATAAAAGTAATATACTCCTTTTTGGCGTACTCCCAGTTTCCCTCGAAAGAGCATTCTTTATAGTCATAACCCAACAAACATCGGTGTTGAATTAGAGCTTGTTCAAACAAATTTGGAGAAGCTATTCAGCTATTCTAGAAGAAACAGCTGAATAGCTTCTCCAAATTTGCTTGAACAAGCTCTAATTCAACACCGATGTTTGTTGGGAAGAGCATCTCCAGGAGTGTTGTAGTTCTAGATTCATTTTATATGTCAGCTATAAATTTTTCTCTTGGGAAAATATACAACAAACATACCCACTCTTCAGCAGCAGTTCCAAATGTTGTTCTAAATCTAAAGACTTGAAAGTGTGTGTATAATTGATTCTCAAAATTTCTGTGGGCATATTCTCAGAATTCCTCAGGAATTCTCCTCAAATTTCCGCTGTAATTCCTCTCAGAACTCCTTTGGAATTTCCCTCAGAATTACTATCCCATTCGAATTTCATAAGAAATCTCAAAATCTTTTGGAATTTTCCTCAGAATTCCCTTAGAATTATTTTTTAGAATTTCCCTAGAATTCTCTTCAGGATTCAGTTGCAATTCTTCATAGGATTTTTCTGGAATCCTCCCTTTAATTCATTCGCAGTTTTTCTAAGAATTCCTCTGGGGTTCTCCTCAGTGTTCTTCTGGAATTTTAATCATAATTCGTGTGGAATTAATCTTGGAATTACACTGAAATTCTCAAAATTCCACTCCAAACTGTCTTCAGAAGTCCTGCGGAATTCTCCAGAAGTCCACTGAAATTCGTCTGAGAATTTCTCAGGAATTCTTACTAGAATTTCTGTAGTATTCTCCTCAGGATTATACTTAAATTCTCATCAGAATTCCTTTGGAATTCCTCTCAAACTTTCGCTGGAATTTCTTCAGTATTCCTCTGGAATTTCCCCTCATAATTCCTTTGGGATTCCTCTCAGAACTTCTCTGGAATTCTCCTTAATATTCATCTAAATCATTTTCGGTTCTATACCTAATTTAAATATTCCACAATATGGAGAAATTCTCGAAAAAAATTTAAAAACAAAGAAATAAGGAAATGATGGTAATAACTAAGAAATAGGGATATGATGGTCAGCGAGTTCAGACTTGTTGCTGCAACTTGAAATTATTAACGAAAAAGAAGAACGTATACATGATACGCACAGATGCACGACCGGAAATTGATTCAAAGTTTGGCGTTTGACTTGATTCCATAGACACTACCACAATGACAAAAAACTTGGATGAAACGCGTTTCAAATTTGAACAAAAATAGAACAACTTAGGGCATCTCCAGGAGTGTATGGTCGTTACAAAATAGAACTGGATTTATAACAAAGGCAACTTCAGCAAGGCGTTCTAGTTGGATAATTTCGAACAGTTTCATGTTAAAATTTAAAACTGGAATACTAAGAGCATCTCCAGGTAGTTCTAGATTCATTTTATATGTCAGTTATAAATTTTTCTCTTGGGAAAATATATAACAAACATACCCTCTCCAGCAACAGTTCCAAATGTTGATCTAAACCTAAAGACTTGAATGTGTGCGTATAATTGATTCTCAAAACTTCTGTGGGCATATTCTCAAATTCCTTAGCAATTCTCCTCAAATTCCCGCTGTAATTCCTCTCAGAACTCCTTTGGAATTTCTCTAGAAATCTAAAAAATCGTCTGGAAATTTCCTCAGAATTCCCTTAGATTTTTTTTTTAGAATTCCCCTAGAATTCTCCTCAGAATTCAGTTGCAATTCTTCATAGGATTTTTTTCTGGAATTCTCCCTTTAATTCATTCGCAGTTTTTCTAATAATTCCTCTGGAGTTCTCCTCAGTGTTCTTCTGCAAAAAATCCAGTTCTATTTTGTAACGACCATACACTCCTGGAGATGACCTAAGAGCGTAAATTGAGATTACCGTGTGTGAAATTCTTCTTTCAAAAATCTCGCCTTCTTAGTTAGAAGGCGATGTTGGATCTTTCCCGGGTTTGCAGATTGGTATGATTTTGGCTACCTTCCAGATGCTTGGAAAGTAGGGCAGCTCCATGAATTTGTTGAAGATAGCACTATAACGCAAGTTTGACTTTTGTGTTCAGTCTTTTTAGAATCAAGTTGAAGAACCCAGCAAACCCGGGAGCCTTCATGTTTTCGCTGTATTTTAGCGCTGAGCAAATCTGTTCAACCGTAGTCTTACGGGTCTTGAGGTACGACACAATGGGAAGGCAATCAGATTGTGGATCATTTGATCTTCGAGCGGACTTTGGATGTTCGAGTCAAGTAAATGCGACGAAGCAACCATGATCGCATTTGCTTTCTCTAATGGGGTCATGAGAAGCGAATCGATAACCTTCAGAGGAGGGACGGGTTTGGGATGGGTCTTCAAAACTTTGGTTTGCTTCCAGAATGGTCTAGAACGATCATCCGAATGTTGGACAACATTCCGGAAGCAATCTGCCTATTCACGCCGTGCCGTATCACGTTTTCTATTTAGATCCCCGGTGAAGCACGATGTAGTTGGAAGCATTGACAGAAACAAGTCTCGACTTGTAGCAAAGGGCTACGCTCAGCGGTAAGGATTCGACTACGATTTCGTTTATATAATGACCAACAATGACGTTTATATAAGGCCCACAGCAACACCTAGCTTAATTGCGTTAAGCGCACTAATTTCGTAAATATAGCGGAGCAAGAGTTGCAAGCTAACTCATTTGGAAGGAATCTGCTGAGGAAAATGTCCTTAATTCCATGGTCTTTCTTTCAACGTTCCCAAAATACCAGCCCCAACTTATACCCCCAGAGGACGGTATTATGTGTTCAGTAATATATTTTTCAAAAATAAAGCAATCATAATACAGTATTATAATTCCACGTGCTCCACGTTAGTTCGGGAGACTGTGTCAACTTAATCTTTAACAAGAGCTGTTTGTTTTTGTCTTTTTGATTTTGGACCTTCTCTTTAGGATTCTATACTGATGTTTTTTTTTTTTTTTTTTTTAATTGCGTTTTTTCATTCATACAGCGATGGACAAACACGGTTTTTGAGCTTCGCTCTTCTACAATAAGCTTAGTTCACAGTTCGCTATTTCAAAAGCTACTCTAAGCAGCATATATTTGTTTGGTGTTGTGTTGCTACAACTCACGTTGCTCTAAATTCGTCTAAACAGGTGCAGATTAGTCTTATCATTTTGTTCTTGTTCTGGTGTAAGTTTAAAACTTTAAAGCGTCATCACTAGACATTGTTGTTTGTATTCTTTTAGAAAACTCTCATTCACTACTTCCACTGAATTAAAATTTGTGTGTGTGCGTGTTTTTCGGAGGAGCTACTCCCCATCCTAAAAACTCTCTCATTCGCGGTGCATTAAAAGTTTTTTTCTCACTAACAGTGTTTCTACGTTCCTAAAAAATTTGGCTATATTTCACCCTTTTATGTTTGTTTTCAGTGAAATGCTTAAAACTTAATGCTCTTCTTCTTTTAAGGCCTTTGAAATTGCGCTTCTAATTTGACTACTGATTTCTTCGCTACTCTCATCACTAGATTTCAGCTTAAAAATTGATATGTAATCCGGTATGGTTTTGATTATCTTGGTCAGCGCTTCGCACTGCTCGGGTGGAAGCTCTAGCACAGCATTTATCAGCGGTGCCGCACCCTGATGCTCATCTTTGGAAGCAAATATTATGTAAGCCGCTTTGATCCCCAACTTGAGCCCGTTTCCCATACAAATACCATCCGTTGTACTAAGACTCATCTTAAACTGATCCTGACTCCTCATCGAAGCATAAACTTTCAACAACATTTCTGCCAACTCGCTAACAGGTAAATCTTCCCTTTCTGCTTCCTGGGAAATTAACCTCACCAAACTGACATCGTCCTCACAAAGGAGTCTCAACTCACCGAACAATTCCCGCTCCTGTTCGCTACCCACCATCTGTAGAATTTCAAACAACTTCTGCACCTCTTCAGGTTCCAGCTTAAGCAACGTTTCTATACTAAATTTGAACCCATCGATCGTGATGACCTTGGTGTCGGTCTTGTCCGAGGCAATTGTCACATTGTTTTGCAACGAATACTTCACGATCCTCAGCCCGATGTCGATCGCCCTCGAATCATTATTAAAATATTCACAGAAATGCTCCTCGAAACCGAAAAGCTTCAACGCCACGATTGCATTATTCTTCATCATCAGCTCCGCCTGGCGGATGCTGATGACCGTCTTGGTCCAGAAGCAGATGGAGGCTGCGTGCGCCAGACGCGTTTCGATACTTGCATTATAGTAATTGGAATGCATCGCCGACAGAGTGTCGCAAATAACCAGATCGCTAATGATATTCCCTGCAATGAGAGAGCAAAGTTTAGGCTTCACTTTAAATAGATTCAATCAACAATAGCACCATACCTGTTTCGTTGATAAAGTTGCACACCTTGAACCCGGTGGCGATGCTGTGGCTGGTGGAAGCAACCCCCGAGAGGGCCGATATGTGCGGCATCGTTCCGAAGGTGAGCACGTGGGCCGTCAGGCTGAGCCATGCCGTGCGGGACTCCGAGTCGCAGAACGGATTCAGCGATTCTTGGTGGGCACTTTTGTCACGCAGGACATCGATCGATCGACCGGTGGCGTAGATGGCCGAACCGACGCTGGCTGCGATGAACGGGGTGGCCAGGCCACCCGACAGGAAGATGGCCCCCGTGGCACCGGCGATACCTTGTCGAGAGGGTGGAGAAAGTTGAGAAAGTTGGAAAAGTTTTAGAACCAACAGAAAAGTCGAACACAGGTCGAAGAAGGACGGAATACCGCCGTACTGCAGTACTTAGTAGTTCCGTTGTTTTCTAGTTAAATGCAAGTGGTTCTGGAATCTCTAGGAGGAAAAGCATGTTTTTCGGGTTCTTAACCGCTTCGGCTTTCTTCTACAACTGTTTGCCACAATTTTGTGTTCTATACCTCATTCGTGGCGATCGAATAACGGGTGTCCACTGAAAAATGTTTCATCAAGGTAGGGAACGGCCCAATCAAGGGTGACTGTTTTCATCAGTTTTATTTTCTTTGTTTTCTAAATCAATTTTTGTTTCTCATTATTTTAGCAATTCAAATGTGTTGGGGTACGACCCTATTTATTCACCTAAACTTACGGCTGTCATCTGATACTGTCATCCAACCGGATGCCATCGCAGATCAATGACGTATATAAAAGGTCTGGCCCAACGCAATGCTTGCTTATATTGGTAGCAAAAATAATGTAAACATTGCTGAGCCGACGAGTGATGACGTAACACTGTTCTATGAGCGTGCATAGATTCAGATAAAAAACTAGAAAGGACAGCCCAATGGGGTAATGCGTAATGAATATCGCTATTAATGCGTAATGCGTAATGAATATCGCTATTATTATTATTATTATTTTATTATTATTATTATTATTATTATTATTATTATTATTATTATTATTATTATTATTATTATCATTATTATTAGCCATATGCGAACATATCACTTTCACTTTACAACACTTTCCCAACAATATTTGATTCCTATTGAAAGGTAGGGACTCTATCCAACGCACTAAAACGAACTGAAACACATTTAAGCACTGATTGGAATTTGAAGAGAACATTACCAACATTAAACAGCTTGTTATAAGAGGATTATGTCTGGAATAGGGAAATCATAACATGGCAGCAACCAGCGGGCAGCGATACATCATTTAACAGTTATTGGCAAGAGAAAAAACAAAACTGGGTCTATGTTCGAGAACTATACAAGAAGTGAAGAAAAATAAAGTCCTTTTGAATTATTATTTATTTCGATGTTAGTAGTGTTTTAAATTACTGAAAAACACAACATATTTGGCGACGAGAAGTGCCTCTGAAGATTCATCATCGAAAACCGTGACGAAAACAATGACCGACGGAGAAAACGACGATTTTTCTGAAGCGGAAGTTTCCAGTCAGCAGCTGCTTAAGCAAATGGCGGAACAAAACACCAAGCTGTTGCTTATTTTCGAACGCCTTTCCACTCAGCAGGCGCCACTAGCAGCTAATCAGAAACGGAGCGCGGACCAGATTGTCGAATCATTGTCATCGGCAATCAAGGAATTTTGTTATGATCCGGGGGAATGACATTTGATCGTTCAACAAATATGAGGATCTTTTCAAAGCGGACGGTAGAGAGCTGGACGATTCTGCGAAGATACGGTTGCTGCTGCGCAGTTTGAGTGTACCAGTTCACGAGAAATTCACAAACTATCTCCTACCGCAACATCCACGCGAATTAACCTTCGACCAGGTTGTTCAGAAAATGAAGGCTAGCAAGTGTGGCTCGGATATCTCCGTCATTACCGAGCAAAACTGGAAGGAATGCGGATCGCCTACACTTTCAGAAACAGAACATCGGGCGAAAACAGCATCCGGAGAACAGTTACCTCTACTGGGAGAATTTGCTTGCGGAATGCAGATCGGCGAACAACAACAACGCGGAACCTGCTACGTCACGTTAGTGAAGCGTCTGAACTAGCTCGGTTTGGATTTCATGAACGCTTTCGATGTATGGACAAACCATCTGTAACCAGGTAAATTGTTCCAATTCATACAAATCAGACGACTGGTACCTCACCCGCTTTCCCGAAGTTTTTAGTGATTCCCTTGGACATTGCACAACAACAAAGGTGCAGCTGTACTTGAAACCCGATGCGCAACCAGTGTTCAACCCAAAACGACCGGTGCCTTTCCACGCAGTATCGAAATTCGACGATGAACTTGACAGACTGCAGCGACTGAACATTATCGAACCGGTGGATTATTCCGACTGGGCAGCTCTAATTGTCTCGGTACAGAAGCCAGGAGGAAAAGTTCGAGTCTGCGCCGACGACTCCACGGGGCTGAACGCGGCGATCGAACCCCATCATTTTCCACTGCCTACCCTAGAAGACATTTTCTCCAAGCTGTCGGGTAGCAAATTGTTCAGCATCATTGATTTATCCGACGCCTATCTTCAAGTCGAGGTGGACGATGGCGCGAAACGGATGCTCACAATTAACACCCATCGTGGGCTTTATCAGTTCAACCGCCTGCCTCCTGGGTTTTAAATCGGCACCCGGAGCCTTTCAGCAGTTAATGAGCAAGATGATCGCCGGGCTTGAAGGTGTGGATAATTTTCTGGACGATTTCCTTATCCACAGCGAGAACAGAGAACAACATGATCGCATATTGGAGAAGCTATTCACACGCATCCAGGAGTATGGGTTTCATCTACGTCCGGAAAAGTGCAGTTTCTACAAAAATAAAATCGGGTACATAGGCTTCATTATCAATGCTGATGGTATCAAGCCTGATCCTGAGAAGGTAGCTGCCATAGCCAAAATGCCACCACCAACAGATGTCAGCGAGCTCCGATCATTCCTCGGTGCGGCAAATTTCTACGGAAAGTTCATCCAGGAAATTCATCGAATCAGACCACCACTAGATGACCTTCTCAAGAAGGACAGGAAGTTTGTGTGGAGTAGCCAGTGTCAGAATGCGTTCGACAGCCTCAAAAGCGTATTGCAATCAGACTTGTTGCTTACGCACTACAACTCAAACCTCGAACTAATCGTAGCGGGTGATGCTTCAAAAACTGGAATCGGCGCTATCATAATGCATCGTTTTCCAGATGGCCAAATCAAAGCTATTGCGCACGCTTCGAAGACGTTAACCCCCACCGGACAAAGATACAGCCAGGTGGAGAAAGAAGCGTTGGCGTTAGTTTTTGCAGTGACGAAATTTCGACGAATGCTTCTTGGACGGAAGTTTACGCTGCAGACAGACCATCAGCCGCTTCTCAAGGTTTTCGGATCTAAGAAGGGTATCCCTCTACACACTGCAAATAGCCTTCAACGGTGGGCATTATCTTTGCTCGGATTCGATTTCAAGAAAGCAACCTTCAGCAATCATCATCAAATGCGCAACTGCCGACCAATCATGAGAGAGTCACTGTAGAGTTCCTTGTCCAGTAGTCGAGTATTAATACACGACACTGAAGAAGTCTGAACATTGTAGACAAAATACGCGTATCTGTCAAGATTAGCAATAAAGGTAGTTGGAATTAAATGTAAATTACTAAAGACTGTATTCGATGAAATTTGGACACACAAAATAGGTCACCAAAAATTTTCCTTGAGCCCGATTCTTTTCAAACTTTCTGGAAATAAAGTACTACTAAATGGTTAAGCTTTGACATCATTGGTTTATTGAACCTCTTCTCCCAACCCAAATGCCCGCACCTTTGCCTTGACCCCTTTCATCAAATTTTGGGCAATGATAGGACCGACTTGCTTACTTACTTTTAACCACACTTTCTTTAGTTCAAGTTCATTTTCTATTAGTTTTGGAGTTTTAACGAGCTTTGCCTTCATGATTGCCCAAAATTTTTCAATTGGGCGAAGTTCCGGAGTGTTTGGAGGGTTGACGTCTTTTGGTACAAAAAACTACATTATTATCTTTGTACCAGTCTAAGACGGACCGGGCATAGTGGCAAGATGCCAAATCCGGCCAAAACAGTGTCGGGCCATCGTGAGATCTCAAGAAGGGCAGAAGTCGTTTTTGGAGGCATTCGTAGATTTGTCCGTTGACGGTCCCAGGGGTGATGAAGGGCTGACTAATTTTGCCACAACCGCAGATCGCTTGCCAGACAAGGAATTGTTTGGCGAACTTCGACAGTTTCTTCTTCCGTACACTCTCCGGAACGGCCAACTTAGAGGTGGCGACGTAGTGTTCCTGTCCTGGCATTTGTTTGGTGTCGGCTTTAATGTAGGTCTCATCGTCCATCACAATGCAGAACGGTTTTGTGAGCCACTCCCTGTACAGTTTTCTTGCACGAGTTTTGGCCACCGAGTTCTGTTTACCGCTCCGGTTCGGTGCCTTCTGGACCTTGTACACATGTTATCCAGAACGTTTCATTGTTTTCTGCACAAAACAAACTGATACTTTCGCCTTTTTCGCAACATCCCTGATCGAAATGTTGGGATAACGCTTAAATTGGTTCAATACCATCCTGGCCTTCTCCGGATTTGATGTGCCACGTTTTTTGCCACTACCATTTTTCCGCTTGGTTGTCTTACGGTCCTTGAACGTTTTGATCACATGAGATACGGTTGAATGTGCGATTCCGAGCTGTTTTCCGATCCATCGATGAGAAGCGTTTGGGTTTTCGAAGTGAGTGCCCAAAACTTGTTGACGCACTATTTCTTCATTCGAAGCCATCACTGAAATCACTCGACCGATTTTCACGAAACTCATTACACAATTGACACAACACAATGAAATACATTCAGTTAAAATTTCAATAATTTTTACCCACACGCTAAAATGTTACGAACAATTGCGTGTGTCCAAATTTCATCGAATACAGTCTTTAATCTACTAGTTAAATTTTAGAATGATTTAAACTGAAATGCTGTTTGAAACAAACAAACAAAAACGGTTGAATCACCAAACGTTTCCGTTTACAATCACCTTACATATCTTTTGTAATTTCAATTATTTGAATAAAATGCTAACAAACCGCTTAGAAAAAAGCACATTTACACTTATAGACTTCTCTCAGTCCAAGAAGAGTCTACAAATGTTAATGCGAGCCTTTCTACTATTTTCAGGTTTTTTTTAAGTAAAATATTAACTTTCCACCTATTGTTGAGTGACAGCGTCAGAGCGACTGGATGACGGAAAAAAATTTTGTTTGAGCGGTTCAAATTCTAACACCTTGTAAACAAGCTCCCTGAACTTTCAAAAAAAGTGAGGTTAATACACTCGGTGCAATGAGCTATTAGAACTCTTTATGACCATATGACTCGTGGAGACGTAATGTAGGAACTCGTGAGGACCGAAGGTCGGTCGCAGTCTCCTTCAAGGTTGTCAACTCACCTTTTTAAGCCCGAAACAAGTTGGCACCAGTGTCGTAGTTGTACCAGACTCCGGTGAAAAGGGGTAATTAGACTTTCTAGTTCTCACGTAGCAATGCTGCACGTGTACCAATCAGTAAAGGAAATGTATACCACTCAAGCTAGCAACCGTCGGGAGAAACAAGCGTCTGCTAAAAATGCTAAAAAAAAAAAATGATAACCTACCTAACTGCGATAACTTAATATTAGTTAACAGTTTCCAGGATCATAACCTTTTCTCTGGCGATGGATCAGAGAATTTCTAGTTCTTGGAGAACTGTTCACAATCACCCGAAGGATGTTGTTCTGAACTATCTGAAGTTTTCAAACTGCAAGCTTATTCTTGGTCGATTTAGTGGACTTTCTGTTGATTCTAAAAAAGTACTACATTTAGTTGAAGTTTTTGAACATGCGATCGGCACAACAACTTGCTATCTTGGGTGAGACCAAGGTAGACTACTTCCCCGGACCAATCGATCGGTGTGTTGCAGAGGTGAACTGTGACGTCTCCTGGCGGAACGAGTCAAGGTGGCTTGGAGTGCGGAAACAGAATCGTCTGGGATTTATCTGCATTGATACAAATCTACCAGCTATTGAAATATTCGGACAAAACATTGAGGCCCTCGTGAACTTTTCCAATCAGAGCACGAATCACTCGACCCATGTAGGTGATGGAAGTGTCGTCCGCAAACGTCGACAAAATACCATCACCTGGTAGGGAAAGAACATCTGACGTGAAGATGCTGAATAAGATAGGCTGCCCTCGGGAACACTAGCATCAACGTTGAACGTATCAGAATGGGAATTGTTGTAGGAAAGTTTAATGGATGCAGCTTAAACACCAGACCATCGTGCCAGAAATTGCTTTTTCGACGTCCAACAATGCCAAAGCAGAAGTCTTTCCAAAGGATTCCGTTTGAGGATGTTAGTTACTCGCGTCAGTTGATGGATGGTAGAGTGGCCTTTCCTGACCTAAAATTGTTTCGATCAACTTCGAAATGCAGGACAAAAGGCTGATGGGGCGATAGCTTTTAGCGCTGGTAGGATCTTTGCCAGACTTGCTTGATGGCAGTTATCACCTCATCAGCCAATATACTACTATCTTCAGGGGCAACTATGGGTGTTTCGGCGACTCCGTAGACATTGCCTCCATAACAGTAGGCTCATGTGGGCTCATAATTGATTGGCCAAGGTTGTGTGGGTTCACATTGTGCTGACCTAAGTGAAATGGCCTGTACAACAGAGGTTATGAGTTGGGATGGGACAGAATTCTGGTCGAGCGGACTAAGCGGCGGAATTGGTCATGGCATATTTTTCAGAATATTGGTCAACTTCCACTAGGGGTTTTGCACAATCTAGAAGAGAGCAAATTTTAGATTCAAAATACCTATTTGTGAGGAAAATGTCAAGGGTTACGTGGGCCTCGACTTGACTCAACCGGGTGGGAGAATCCGGATTCAATAGCGTGTAGTGACTCTCCTCCAGGTCATTTATGGATGATGGATCCATTGTTGTTCCAATTGCAACACCCCCTTCTCTGGAACTGGTCTGATCGAGTCTAATGAGTCGAAAATCCGAGATATAAACGTTAACGTCAGGCTGGAGGTTCGTTTCGGTGGTGATGGCGATATCGATTCCCTCTCGTTGAGAAAACCAGTTAGCTAGGAATTTTTATTCCGAGCATTCCAATTTAAAATATTGATGGTGGCTTCATGCTCCATATTTGTTCATGAAGTTCAGCGGCACAATGCTGGCAATGTTAACTTGTTGCTCCTTAGAACGGCAACGGCGCAGTTGTTGATGCAGGTTCTGGATGTATTTGTTCCGGCGTGTAGAGGTCATCATCAGGACTAGACGAGGGACATCTTGGGACTGTCGCGGCGGCTGCAAGTCGATGTTGAACTATGGTGGTTGGTTGGCGGTTTGGCTGCCGTAGTTGGTCAATCGACACCACATCGTTTGGCGTACTCATCACCGTGTCAACTGGGAGTTATTCCAGTCAACTGCGAAGCATTGAAGAAGCGATCGTTCAAACAGGTAAGTAATCCTTTAACCAAGTACATTATTAGAATTCGCAATTCCAATGTACTGGTGCCTTTACCACCCTATTGTACAAATTAAATCAAATACAAATATCGGGGTATAAATGTTGATAGTTTGAAAATGTAGGTGCTTTCAAACGAATTTTGAGCATAATCTCTTATTAAACATAAGCTATTCCCCTGATAAGAGCAGCTATTGTTTTCTTCGACATCAATTGACGGAACCTGCATTTATCACTTTAATGTCCAGGCACTAATGGCTAGTCCACAATTGATACGTTGCGGATGCGTTTGCGTGAATTTGACAGTTTTCCCATAGGTTTTCTGTCAAATTTACGTCAACGGAACGCAAACGTATCTATTGTGGGTAACCCTTAAGCGATTGTCCACAAATTACAAACGCTGAAAACTACACAACTAACACTTACCAATGATTCCGGTAGCAATATCCAACGCCTTGAAATAGTAGTTCTTCCACGCCGGTGTTTTGCCAATGTCATAAACCACATTCTTCAAATTTGTCGCCACCAACCGGCCCTCCTTGGGATACATCATCTCCGCCGAGGGGTACTTGTTGTTCTTCAGGAAATCTTCAAAGTTCTGATACACCCTCCCGATGGAATCGATGAACTTCGGTTCCGTATCCGTAGCTTGCTGAAATTGATAGCGAAACAGTGGCACCTCGTACAGTTTCCCCTCGCTGAACAGCTCGATCGGCAGGATCGTCAACCGACACGTTACGTTCCGATGGATACCGCTGTACATCTGCTGAACGAGCTTATCGATCGTTTTGCGCGATTCCTCATCGTAGAAGCACAGCTGTTCCATGTACTCAAGCTGCAGCTCCTCATCGGTCCACTCGTTCGGGTCCTTCATGGTAAGGCTCAGCACGTAGCCGAGCGTATTGTCCAGACTGGTTCCCTGCAGCAGTTGCGGTTCGTCACCCTTGCAGCTGCCTCCCCGGTTGAGGAACTTTTTCATGTTCTCCTGAGCACGGTCAATCCAATCCTCGCGTGACACCTCCATCGTGCAGATGCAGTGTGGTTAGTTAGAGAAATGGTGTAAAAAATTGCAAGTCTTCTACGTTTTGCACTTTCTGTAAAACAACGTTGATAACATATGTTGATCTCATTCGCGGAGCCACTGTTTGGAGCAGTGATTGATTTGCGTGTGGAATCTGAGGGTGGAAGAGGGTGTTTGTTTGATTGTGTCAATCGAGATGGAAGGCATCATCCATGGAAAATGTCTAGAAAAGAAAACAACTTCCTTAGTTTTTTTTTTTTTTTTTTAATTCTCAAGTCAACATAAAAGAGCGTGAAAAGTGCCACAACACAGAACAAGATACATGTAGCATTGTCGAGAGAGTGTGAAAAATCAATAAAATCTAATCAATACAGGAAGGCATTTTTACATTTATGACCTTCGACAATAGTCTCGAAATTATTAACTTTCAAATTCAATGCAGTAGAACTCTATTTGGAAAAATATCCATGTCATCTTCTGTTATGTAAATAGAACTCAAGTTTACATGCTTACTTACGTTTTCCTAGATGTCGAACGGGGATCAATTGCGCGCTGCTTTAATGCAAACTGATACTCATACCTTGTTTCCAAATACAAATGCCAATTTCCTTTATCAATCTGAAAGCAAACGATTGCAAAATTTTACTAATTAGCAAAGTGGCAATGGGTAAATATCACACACTATTACTGTTGATAAGGTATGTAGAACAAAAATAGACGATAACCGAAGCGCTGCCTGTACAGTGTAAGCTCAGCCGTTACAGTAGCAATGGAGCACAGCTAATGACGATGGGCGTTTTTCTTTGTACTGACGTTCCTTTACCCATCCGCTAAAGGGGGTGGCGTCCAGGGGGTGTAAGGAAACGCAAAAGCAAACGTGCATACGCTGCTTCTCTTGAGTCACACTTCACTCCTACTTCCGCTCGCTCGATCCGATTTCTCTCTGTTTATTTTGATGTAATGAAAACGACCACGACTTGATCAATACTTCTCGCTGCTAGCACCGATTCGTTATCACTGCTGATTTACCTGAACCGAACTTCAATCCGAAGTACGCGCCAGTAAGTTTGAAAACAATGTCACGAGCTGACGAAGACAAAGAAACTGGAAAAGAAAACACTAAACAAGAATGTTTTCAATATGGTCTGAAAGTGTGCGTGCGTAGGGCTGTGCGATGATAAACGAGCGTTCACTCTCTTTTAAAAGCACTAAAGCTGAGTAATGTTTACTCTAATTTTGACCGGTGACCTACACACTTAGAAAATTTTACAGTATTCGGTAATTTTTTACCGAACTTTCAACAGCTGAACGTTCGGTAATCCGATTTAACAGATTTCGTTAAAGTTTGACAAGTTCCGGTAATTTTTTTACCCTAGTATACTGTAAAATTTTCTAAGTGTGTAGTTAATCAAAAATGAGTAACACTTTAATTAGGGTAGTTTCACTTTTAACGAAACTGAGTCGTTATCTACTCAGTTTTGAGTCACTTTAAACGAGCGTGTTTAATTTACCCAAATATAAGGGCGTGTTACCCAAATATTAAGCGGTGATCTATATTTGGAGCAACTTATTACTTCGACAAAAAAATTTCATTGGGGCCTAACTGACAAACGTAAACAATGGCTTCTTCCGGAAATTTCTCGTGGCGCAAAAGCTACTAATGTAAGCCTCCAATTCTGTCGGATAGATGAACACTCCCTCTTTGAAATAAGCGCAGTGGATTGATTAGCGGAGTTTTCTATGACGTTCTCGGAAAAAGCCATAGTTTACGTTTGTCAGTTAGGCCCTAATGAAAAATCTTTGTTGGCTTGATTTGCGTCAGCAAAACTTGAATAGAACCAGCTAAAATAGACCAAATTCGCGTTCCGCGCACCGCACAGTGGGACGAAATGAAAAAAAAAGTGGGACATGGGTATTTGCGGCGAAACTATTAGGTATGGCCCATTGGTGTCTTCTATAATGTTTCTACGTTTTTTGAGTACTTTATTTTTGTATTAACAAAATTTGATTTAAGGGGTGTATACACCTAGATAATAAAAACTAACTGGTTCAAATCGATGACCACGTATTAAGACATTTTAGATTTGGTAATACCTCCTTAAAACTCGTTTTTTTACCATAACTTTTTTATTTGATTTTTTTCATTTTTTTAATGTTCTACAAGGTTTTTGATATTTTGAAAGTACACTTTTCTGTAGAAAACAGCTAATCATTATCTCTTCATTTAAAGGATTTACGTCAGTTTTAATACCTTTTTTAAGCTATCTTCGAGGATGTGTAGATTACAGGTTAGCAGGTATTAGCAGCTAAACTTAACGTTAATTTATTCAGCAACTGATACCATTTAAAATGATGAACAAATAATAGGGGGGTCCAAGACGGCACTTAACAAATTTAAAAAAAAAAGTAACTAAGCTTCTTATTATATTATGTTGCATTTGTTGTGATTTTTTCACTTTTTTTCATGATTGTATTCAAATAAGCGTCATTGTCTGATGAACTGGCCGTTTTGTTTTTCTTTAAACATTAAAAACGTCTAAATATTTATTCAAAAAGATGTGGTGCACACAATATGTTAATTTGTAAAAGTATTGTGAAAGATGCTGGTCGTTTGTTGTATTGTTACAATGAATTTTATTATATTTTTACCGAATTTTTTTCGGGTAGTTAGGCTAAACTCCCCATTAACTATTCAACAAATCTGTATAATTAAATGAATTATGGAGAGTGTGAGCTGTTTAGTGGAATACCTGTAACTAGAAAATAAGAAGAATGATTAGTAATTTCCATTTAATTCCAACTACCTTTAATGCTTATCTTGACAGATACGCGTATTTCGTCTACAATGTGCAGACTTCTTCAGTGTCGTGTACTAATACTCGACTGAAAGAAAACCTTCGCCACCTGCCGTATTTATCCTATTTTCTAAATACAAACACTTGTACATACAGCTAACATTGTTGTACCTAACCTATCCTGAGTCCAAAACAAATATTATGCTTGATATCTACCTCGCTTTTTCCTTATACCTAACCTGATTATTCCGTAGCAGCGAGTGTTCCACTGCGTCGGCTTTTTCCCTAGCGTACCGATCAAGGACGCAATTAACCTTCTAGAAGATTGGCTTTTTAAAACAAGGAGATGATACAGCATGGAAGCAAAAGGTGCGAATGTACCATAAGCTCACCCGACTTTGCATGGAAGAGAACTACTTCACTTTCAGAGGTTCTTTCTATAAACAACTAAAAGGAGCCCCTATGGGAAACCCTCTATCCCCATTCCTCTGTGAACTGTTTATGGCAAATCTAGAAACCATCCTAAAAACGGAAGGATTACTTCCAACTCGCCACGGATGGTTCTTCCGCAGCTGGGAACACTATCAGGGCGTGGTGTTTTGAAGCTTTACCCACACATTCTTGACGACTTGGAGATCATAAGTGAATTAACTAGGAAGTGGCAATATTGGGCAAAAACAAAAAGGAGCTACCGTTCCTGGATAGAATGGTGGGTCCTACAAACGAAACCAAAGCTTATCTCATTCTTAAAATGGAAAACATCAATGATTCATCGTGATTTCAGAGATACAAAGGAATTGTATCGCTGTCTACTGAAAGCAGCCTACGACAATTATCTAGGCGGTTTAAACCTACACTGCCCTGAAATCAAAGCCAAAGCATTGCTGATTAACCGCTTAATGAGCCTTTCACATCAACTTCCTTTCCTCAGTAGTTTTTTGGAAAGCCCAACTACACCTGTACCACCCATGTTCTCGCACATAGCTCTACTAAGAGCACATTTGCCTTTCCTTCCGGACCAATTAACCACCTCACCTTCATCTCAAGGAATTTATCAACATTTCCTGCAACAGCTACCAAATCCTGGAATTGTATCAGCAGAAACACGTGACTGGAACACTATCTTCAAGAATATTCACAGCAAAATTTTGCCTTCAGCACAACGCTCAAATTGGTTTATGGTAATACATAAGAAAATAAAGCATCGAGAACTGCTGTTTCGTCGAGAAGTTATTGAAGACCCCTATTGTGAAATGTGCACCGGAGAACCAGAGATAACAAAACACAAACTTTTCCGTTGTCAACGAGTCAGGGATATCTGGAGGTTTCAACGGAGGCAGATTATAACACAAGAGCTTAGACTTAGGGAATTTAGCTTGGACTTAGTTTTCTCTAGCAGGCACAATTAATATGCATCGTTGTTAGGCTCCACCAAAGTTTCAGTAGATGTATTAAGCAGAGCAGGGGTATACAAAATTAAGTGTAAACACTGCAGCAAAATGTATGTAGGTCAAAGAAAGAGAACCTTGGCAACAAGGTTCAAAGAGCATCTAGCGGAGGTAACTAAGGCTGTCAAACAGACTGACAAAGGAATTTCACATAACTTCAAATCGACAGTTGCAGAACACATCTTTACGGAAAATCACGACATAACGACGAATGACATCACAATCTTCCGGACTACCTCTACACCCTGGAAATTAGACGTCGCAGAAAGCTTAGAAATCAACAAACAACAAAACACAAATCTACTAAACAAAGGCCAGGGTAACGGGTACACATGGCTCTTTAACTTAATACCTAAACGACATCAAAGCCGACGCAGTGGAACACTCGCTGCTACGGAATAATCAGGTTAGGTATAAGGAAAAAGCGAGGTAGATATCAAGCATAATATTTGTTTTGGACTCAGGATATGTTAGGTACAAGTGTTTGTATTTAGAAAATAGGATAAATACGGCAGATGGCGAAGGTTTTCTTTCAGTCGAGTATTAGTACACGACACTGAAGAAGTCTGCACATTGTAGACGAAATACGCGTATCTGTCAAGATAAGCATTAAAGGTAGTTGGAATTAAATGGAAATTACTAATCATTCTTCTTATTTTCTGTTTATTTACTTTGCTCATATCCGGAGCAATTCGCGATTAGGGCGTACATGCAAAATATAAACAAAATGTTTTGCAATGCAATGCATAATTACTACCACTAAATAATGAGTTTTGACCTTTTTGTCCTGGTAGTGCTTTAATTTTATTCATTAAATATGGTTTTTGCAAAGGGCGTAGAGTTATTTCGAATTCAAAACAATTCACTCTGCGATTTACGCCATATTGATTGTTGACAAAGTGAAAGGCGTAATTTAAATCAAAACATAAACATGGCGTAAAGTAAAAGGCGATACTGACAAAAAATCAAAACAACGGCGAAAAGTGGAGGGTGAAACCTATCAAAATGTCAACAATAGGCAAATAGTATAGGGCGATACTTTTATTTCCAGTACTTGTGGGGCCAACATTGAAAATGGCGTAATCAAACATCCTAGTATTGATAGGCGAATATTAAAAAAATGCAAATTTCAATGAATAACAAACGAATTTCCATTAGTATTATATATGAATCAGAAGCTAGCTTTGTTCTCTGTCTGTATGCTAGATTGTATTTGAATTTATTCGTTAATTTGTAAATTACGGTTTGAAATTCTACTTGCAATATTACAATCATCATTTCCCTTTTGCTTACATTCTGCATGTTCGCCCTAATCGCAAATTGCTCCGGATATGATGCTCCGCTTGACAGTTCGATTGGTACTTCTAGCTTCACACTCTGCGTGTCTCTTACTTTGAACAACGTCTATGACAAAAATCACGTAGTAGCACACGCACACACTGCCACCAGTAGTACGGTTTTGGCTGTTCTGCTGGCTGATGGTTGCAAAGGCAAAGGAAAATGAATAATAAAAAATCCCGTAACAAACATCCCATGCAGGCAGCCGAGAAGGATAAACAAAACGCGCGTAAAAGCACTACTACTTAGCAGACCGTTTGCGGGTGTGGGTGTATGGCACACTCGAAGGCGGACGAAATGAATGAGAATGATGAATGGAGAGAAAAAGAGTAGCAAGTGAGTGAGAGCAGCCGTCCGATCGAAATGCTGTTGGTGGTGCTGGTGTGCTATAGAAGAAGGTTGTAAGTCGTGTTTGAGCCGTGCTACGAGCCGCACGTATGTTCCGCGTCGTTCCGCGTGTGTAGTGATTCTATTTTTAAGTGATTGTTCTCTGCGCTGCTTCTATTTTCGAGGACGATAAAACAATAGTAGATGTAGATTTGATTTACCGGAATCGTAACGAATTTTCGTCGAAAGTTGTCGCCTTTATCGGACGTTCACGACCGAGCGAGTGGTAGGCTAATTGAATTAAGCAGCTTGCGGTGCGCATTTAAGCTGGATTGGAGAAGATCGGTAGAAGAAGATGTTTGGTTGTGTTTGTGTGTGACGGAACGCGTACTCTCCTACGTGCCTACGGCCAAGGAAATCTCGACGACGGTCGACGGATGGAAGAAGAGTCCCGCCGGTTCCGACCAACGTAGAGCTACGTGCACAACAACGCCCCCCGATGATGATGATGATGATGATGATGATGGAAATCGTACATGTGTGCCTCGGCTGGTGCTGCTGATGTTGTTCAGGCACTATAGATAGCAGTATTATTTGGTCGGAAGAATTCAATATGTGAGCTGCCAGAAGAAGGAATAGAAAATACGAGCTGTAAAATAATCGAGTGACGGATTACAAGATTTGTTGAGAGATTTCAGTGCGATGAAGGTTGCGTTATAAGCCTGGAGTTCTGTGTGCCTGGCAGAAAGTGTTGATTTCCCACTGGAAAACGGATAGTTTGTGTCCAGTTTGAGGATTGTCGTCGGAGAATTTGTTTTCGTTTATTGGTATGTTGCTTTAATTGCCTTTCGTTGGAGCAATCCCAGTGCACAGTGGTATGTTTTGTAGTGGATTCAATGTTTTTGAAATATGTAATAGTGAATCGAGCATTCATTGCGATCCATTATTCAAAAACTACAGAAGGTTATGAACTGTACCAGATATAATGTTCAAAGCTTATTATTTAGAAAAGTATGCTAATAAAATATTGTAGATTTAACAAAATTGAGGTTCAAGTTCAACAATAAATATTATTTTTACAATAATTTTTTTTCGGACATTTTTCGATTTCATGAATATAATCGACGGAATCAACAGTATTTTCTTCACTTCACTTTTTTGAAAACATTTTTACGAGCGTATTAGTAATGAAACACTTTTTCAAACCCTCACTAGCAAATGCGCGCAAATTCCTTGAAATTCTACTAGAAAAAGCTAATCCGATGAATCGATTAAAAATTGCATCTAAACAAACTATTCACATATTATTCATCACATATACTCCACTGTAGGAATTAATTAAGCCATTTCTTGATTTTGTGAGTGTCAAAATATTTACGCAAATAATGTACTATAATTCTCGAGTAATTCATGATTAGGGCCTAAAAGCCATTTGTAAACAATCTCTCACGTATCACGATAATCCCGCTATATTCAGCTACTCCATAAGGTAGAACTAACATTATACTATCAGATAATGCCCTCATTTCATGAGAGTGATTTAAGATTCAAGAGAAATCGACATTTAGAGTCATTGTTTACAAATGGCTTTTAGGCCCTTAACATGAATTACTCGAGAATTGTTGAAATAATAATAGTATTGCTTAACCAGAAAGAAAGTTTTGTAAGTTTGCGACATCTGACAGTCGATTGAAATAAAAAATTAGTTTTTTTTGCTTGAGCATACTAATTTTTTCTGTCCGAGAGTATAAAGCTTTACGTTTATGTTGATAAGATTTTCCTGACTTTTAACTTGTTTGAAAATAACTCATATTGACATAGTTCTAGGGTTTTTTTTTCATTAGGGCGAATCTACAATTGAGAGATTCTCTCCGGGCTCGCTCTCTTTCATTCACTACAGCGCCATTATAAAATTTTCGAGACATTCTTTGGTACAGATCGAAACACAACAGTTCTGGCTAGCATACTCAACAAATAGTAGAATGAAAAACGTAAAGGTGATTGATTTATGAAGGAAAGAGAGCGAGCCCAGAGAGAGTCTCTCAATTGTAGATTCGCCCTAATGAAAAAAAAACCCCTAGAGTTGAGAGAGGATTTATAAACGGAAGAGAAAATAAACCAAAAGATTCTCATTACAGTTATTATTTTCGCCCAATTGAAAAACTGCTCTAGAATTAATACTTTTGAAGCCGGTTTAGTCATGATGGTTTGATTATCTGGCTATGCAATTCAGACAAAAAAAAAGTTATTTCCGATCTGTGTTTAATACTTCAACAAGAGGCGTATCAGTCAGGTTTAGAAGTATCGCACTTTGAAGTAGTCTAGACAAAAATTGGTCAAAAGGTCGAAAGTAACAGTTGTAAACAATGACTTAAAACGTAAATTTCCTGGAAATGCCAGGTTGCTAACATCTATATCCACTACCGACGGGAAGGTCATAACTTCTTGTATCTGTTTCTGGCGCTTTTTCTGTGGGAGCAAGCACATCCCAGAAAAAAAAAAACGCTAGAAGTCATTGTTTACAAATGTTACTTTCGATATTTTGACTATTTCGTCTAGTAGTGTATAGAATGAGTGATTTTGGAACATCGATGAATTAAGTTATTGATAAATGGTTTTCTCTAATGAAACTTTGACAGACCTTTTTCTCAAGAAGACTTTATGAGGAGAGTTTTAATGCAATAAAAAATATTGAATCTGCTGAAGGGGACTCGAGAAGTTTAGAGCAATCACATATGTAACAATTCGACAAAAAAAATGTCATTAGGGCTTAACTGACAAACGTAAACAATGGCTTCTTCCGTAAATTTCTCGTAGCACAAAGGCTACCGATGTAAGTCTGCAATTCCGGCGGATATGTGAACTCTTGCTCTTTGAAATGGCCGTGGTGGATTGATAAGGCGAGTTTTCAATAACGAGAAATTCGCGGAAAAAGCAGTCAGTTAGGCCCTAATGAAAAATCTTTGTCGTATTCTGTGTTTTGGCTTTTTTGGCAACTAAAATGACACGTCAAAAATAATTAACTCAAAATTGACTTTTGTTCTCAATTCTTTAAACTCCTCGTTTCTTTAAAGTTTCTCAAAGCTTTTTTTTTACAACCCCAAGTTATCTTTAAAACCTACTTTTTTTTTGTACTGTTCGCTAACCGGGTGCTGTTTAACTGAGCGTTCGCTAACTGGGCTATAGCCCAGTTAAAAAGCAAATAAACTTCAAAAATCAGCATTTGACATTTTGTTGTCAAAATCAGCAAGGGCATGTAAAAGGCATATAAGGTTCGTGGAGGAGTGAAAAATTGTTAAATTGTACGAAATTGAGTCGTAATTCCATACAAACTGAGTCAAATATTCTGCACAATGGAGTGCACAGTAAGCTACATCGCAATAACGTATAAAGCATAAAAACATTACTGAATTTATGTATTGTGCAATGAAATATGCCAACCGAAATCTGATCGAAAGCCCCCTCGAAATTTATTTACATTTGAAATGTCAGTCCAGTTACCAAGCAGCATCCGCTAACTGGGCCGTGCACTTAGCCCAGTTAGCGAACGGTTGCTGTATCTAGCATTACATTTTTTCTATGTTATGTTTCCCTTTGGGATCGTAGCCATTAAGGGACTGTTCATAAACCACGTAGACTTTTCTGGGGGGAGAAGTGGAGCCTCTGACCAAAGTCTACGCTCCATACAAAATTTCAAAAAATTGTATGGAGAAAAGTCTACGAGGGGGGACGGGGGGTCTGAGATTTTGAAAAATGAGTTTACGCGGTTTATGAACATTCCCCAACCGATGCACAGTGGGCATAATCGAAGCTGTAATCGGACTTATTTCAAATCCGCTGGTATTTTTACATGAACTGATGTTTTTTCTATAGGAAAAAACGCCAGTAAATCGATTGCCACTAATTTCATCCTGTGCAGAGCACTGGAAGTGGTCCCTTTTGCCCCATTTCACCCTAATTCGGTGTGTTCGTTCAGTTTTTACTCCGATAACTACAATTGCCGCTGTAGTTTTCGCTTGAAAAGGGACATATCTTATGTGAAAAACTCTCAGGAATCGAATAGTGCCGGTTTCATGCTGTGCCGGGGTCGAGAAATGGTCTATTTCGCCCCATTTTACCCTAAAAGTGTGTTTTTTTCATGTTTTACTCCGATAACTACAATTGCCGCTATATTTTTTGCTTGAAAAGGAACATATCTTATGTGAAAAACTCTCAGGAATCGAATGGTTGCCGGTTTTATGCTGTGCCTTTTGTGCATCTAAAATGTTCGACGACAGTGCCAATCAGCTAATCAGTTAGGGTAAAATGGGGCGAAATAGATTATTTCTCGACCCCGGCACAGCATGAAACCGGCACCATTCGATTCCTGAGAGTTTTTCACATACGATATGTTCCTTTTCAAGCAAAAAATATAGCGGCAATTGTAGTTATCGGAGTAAAAACTGAACGAACACATCGAATTAGGGTGAAATGGGGCAAAATGAGCCACTTCCAATGCTCTGCACAGGATGAAATTAGTGGCAACGATTTAGTGGCGTTTTTTCCTATAGAAAAACATCAGTTCATGTACAAATACCAGCGGATTTGAAATAAGTCCGATTACAGCTTCGATTATGCCCACTGTACGATGGCAGCCAATTAGCAGCCCTGTTACTAAGTGGTAGTATTTCATTTATAATTTTTGTGTTCTACCCTTAGAAATAAATAACCGAGCTACTGCCATCGGTTAATTCAGACAACGTGATCTGAAACACAAATTTTGTGTTTTTAGAACTAATTTCTTTCAATTTGTATGTCATTGAAGTCAATTCCAAATTCTTCCTACCCTGTTAGCTTTGCTTATTTGATATTCTGGGTTATTTTTGGTGGTATTTGCATAATTTTATTTTGAATGCCAGAATTCTCGGTGCTTTTAATTTATTTTGAATTTATTTGCATGCTGAAAACTTAGGAACATGGATAACATGGATTAACACTTTAATCACCAATATGTTCGCGGATTGTTTCTTAACATGCTCATCGAGACATTTCCATCGATTTGCACCAACGATTTTCTTTCAAAGAAACTATCATCGAAGATGAAAATGTTTGGTTTGGCTTTACATCCTGGATATTTCCTTGTTTCCGGTAAAATTTCAAGCAATTGGATAGTAAACACAGTATTCTTAAGGCTAACAGCAATTGTCTTCGCATTGTATCACGAAAAATATTGAAATTGAATAGAGATGTAACACGAAGAAAAGAACGTTGCAATGCAATGAATTTAGCACTAACAACGAGTATGGACCTGGATGGTAGTGAGGGGTGATGCTTTCATGTCCGGCTGTCGTTGCTTGGCAACCGTGGAAGTCGTTGTAGTGATTATCGAATCAAGCAAAGCTCGAACTGATTCAACGCGTTCAGCTCTCTTTTGAATGCGAGGGTTCCTGACTAGTGAAGCATACTCCTGTATAGCGTAGATCAAAGAATAGTACAAGGACTGAAATGGGCTCGACTATCAATGGTATGCCATATGTCCTGGGTAATAATGCGGCCGTACATAAGGAAGTTAGAAAAAAGCCCCTGCGGGTTAATCTAGCAAACCACCTGCGCCGACGATCTTTTTTGTTCCGGTGTCGATGTTCACAAACTATTTAAGAACTGCGGCTGAATTTTGGAAATACACCATTTCACACTTCAACAAGTTTCTCGTCGACGAAGCTATGTAAAAAATCAAAGAAAATTTTTTCTTTCACGAAGTAATTCGAACATGAACCAAGTTGTTGTTTGTTAGGTGTCTTGCAATAGACAATTTGGTTATTATCTGAGCAAAGACAGCACCTTTCTTCAATAATTTGAGGTGAAGAGAGAGGTTTTATGAAATTAAAACAATATAGGAAGTCGGTTTGAAATAAACGTAGTTCTAAGTTGAGGTCCCCTTAGGCTGTCAAAAATAACAAGAAAATGAGAAGAACGATTAGTAATTTCCATTTAATTCCAACTACCTTTATTGCTTATCCTGACAGACACGCGTATTTCGAGTATTTATACACGACACCGAAGAAGTCATCACATTTTAGACGAAATACGCGTATCTGCCAGGGTAAGCAATAAGCGTAGTTGGAATTAAATAGAAATTTCTAATCTTCTCATTTTCTCGTTCCAGAAATTCCACGAAAAAGCTCGCACCCCTGGCTTGATAGGTTGACTTGAACAAGGTTGCCAGCAAAAATTTCTTCTATGAATACTAATTAGCGTATTTCCAACAGCTTGAAGTAACCTAGAACGTCAAAGTAGATTTTGAATTTTAATATTTCCTGCTGAATGGGTCAGGTTAAAATGAACAAAATCACTTTTTTAATAACACACACGAATAGGCCTAACGAAAATAGGCCTATCAGTTAAAGGATAAGCTGTTTCTAGGAAAATTTGAAGGAATTTGCTCGCGATAACTAGGGATAGCTTAAAAAAGAGTTTCAGTTGTTTATATCTTAAATGGTGATTATTATTATTATTGTTTATTACAGTCAACAGGTAAAATATTTGCCCCAATGACCGGCATCTTAAAGTTAAAATCACAAAACTACAAAATTAAACAAACTGACAAAAACACGTCTAAAACAACGCTTATTTGTTTCTCTATGTACATTAAAATCAAATACAACGTAACAACTATTAAAAAGACGACTCTGGCTGCGCATTGGCTCATGGAGACCATAGTTGGTTCTTGCCGCGGGAAGGCTCAGGAACGAATGCGCGCGTAGATTACGGCGGCGTATGTTGATGTCCAACATGCTGAGCAGTGTAGAACAATCAATGTTCCCTTGCAGGAGATCGCCAATAAAACAAGCTTTTGCCACGTTACGCCTTACATCAAGTGGATGAAGGTTGATGAGCTGGCACCGACTGCTATAGCTGGGTAGATTGAACAGGTCTCTCCACTTGAGATGACGTAGGGCAAATCGAATGAATTTCCGCTGGATGGCCTCAACACGCTGGATTTCATTCTGGTAATAGGGAGACCAGACAACAGAACAATATTCAAGAATAGGGTGGACGATTGCGCAGTAAAGCGATTTCAAGCAGAAACATCCTGAAATTTTTTGGCAAAACGAAATAGTTATCCTTACTGCGATGATGCCTTAGACACGACGTATGCTACGTGGTCTTTGAATCGATGAAAATCCCCAAGTCCTTAACCGTCGTTACGCGCTTCAGCTCAACTCCTGACAAAGCATAACCGAATTGGTAGAGTTTCCCGTTTACGGCCAAATGAAATCACCGAGCACTTGGACACTCCAGCTGTTGTTGCAGAAAAACGGCGTCTAGTGGATCCTTCATCGCGTAGAACAGCTTCAAATCATCAGCGTATGAGAGTTTTAGGCATTTGAGGATAAGATTGACATCGTTCATGTAAAGCAGGAACAAAAACGGCCCAAGGGGCTGCCTTGCGGAACGCCGGACAAAGCTGAAAATGGTGACGAAACGTGATCACCGATTCTGACGGACATACATACTACGATCGGTTAGGTAGGATCTCAGCCAGATAAGCAAGTTGTTGCTCATGTCTAACTTATCAAGCTTGGCTATTGCTATCTGGTGGTTCATTTTATCGAACGCAGCGGAGAGATCACTGTAAATAGCATCTACTTGATGACCGTTTTCAAGTTACTTGACCAAGAAAGAGGTGAAGCACGTCAAATTAGTCCATGCTGATCCGGCGAAATATAGTGCGCGTAGCTCTGCACTAGTTTCCGAAGAATTATCATCTCAAACAACTTGGATACTGCACTTAATGCAGCTATGCCCCGGTAATTTGAAACCATTCTCTTGCAACCTTTCTTAAACTCTGGGAAAACATATTTCCAACAGTTCGGGACTTCAATTCCTTGCCAGCTGCAATAACCATGTCATTGGTGATGGCATAATGCATTCCGGAGGCAGGAAGACGGGGCACATTACTGGTGGATGTCCGATGTCCTGCGGGTCGAGAAAACGTTGCTGAATTGGGAACGGAAAATATCGGCAATACCGGCGATGCAAACAGCTTCAAGCAAACCATCCGTCATCGAGGAGGGCAAACCGACTTCCTTCCGCTGATCATTGACGTGACGCCAAAAGGTTTTGGGGGTTGGACTTAAGGCGTTTTTGTAGACGGTCTTGATAAGCGTTATAGAGATAATCGTTTAATTGCTTGTACTCAGCATTCGCTAACACGATTTTGTAGGGCAAAGGGTAAATGCACCCTATTTTTTGCGGAAATGCTCCTTAAACTTTGGAAAAATGCTCCTTAGATGCGTTTGCCCGGTATAATGCAATCGGGGGTATTAACCTTCTGGTTAGCGCTTGCCGGTTGTTTTGACGGGTCTTAAGTTTCTTCAAGATTGTATAGTTTTGACGGGTCTTAAGTTTCTGAATTTAAGAATCGTCAAAACGAAATTAAGACCCGTCAAAACGAAATTAAGACTCGTCAAAATGAAATTTAAACCCGTCAAAACTCCCTAGAAGATTGTGGAGCGAAACTCCGCTATACAATCTTGAAGAAACTTAAGACCCGTCAAAACAACCGACAAGCGCTAACCAGAAGGTTAATACCTCCGATTGCATTATACCGGGCAAACACATCTAAGGAGCATTTCCCCAAAAAGAAGGGTGCATGTACCCTGCTGCCATTTTGTAGAATCCGTGCGATATTTGCTGTATCGTCTCAGAGCTGCCTGATTCACTCTTTTGAGGCGCTTGAGAGTGGAATTTTACCAAGTTGGTTTAATTGATTCAAGTTTCATCCTCGATGGAACAAACTGATCAATGGCATACAGCAGTACACCAGACATTGTCGATGCAGCAAGGTTGACGTCAGACACATCGAGAATCTCGTCCCAGGCAACAAGTCCCAAGAAATCGTTCATACCGCTGAAATCAGCCTTACTGAAATCATAGAAAACACTTTCAGAGGAATCACGAAAGCTACACAATGGATTCACCGCAAGTTTCAAAACTAATGCTGGATGATGCCGACAGATTTAAATAAAGTAAAGTGTTAGTAAATTTTTTTCAATTTTTCAAATAAAAACGAACAAGTTTGATAAGAACCTAGAGAGCTTCTACGTTTTGGGTATATTTTAAATCCGCTTAATTAGCCGTTTTCAAATTCATTCTCTGACATTCTATCTGAATTTGGACCCCTGAGATGATCTTAGAAACCAAACATAAACTTTCTACAAACAGATAAATATTGAACAGGTTTGCCAAAAACAGCAACGTTCATACTGAATTCATTCTCTGGAATAACTAACTAAAACGGCCTATATTGAACACATCTTGGCACTTAAAAATGTATCACCGAAAACAGCACTCTTCTTTTTCTAATTTGTATGCTGGGTGAAATTTGTTCAACACTTTGTTGCCACTGAGGGTGTCAATTTCGGATTCAACTAGTATTTTTCGCTAAATGCAGAGTTGAACTAGTTTGGAATAGACAGAGTTGATCAACTTCGACACAGGCAGCCAATTTGAATCCACCTGAGGGAGTCAATTACGATCTAACTTTCCAACTCTCTGAACAATCTTTCTAAAGTCCGATTCAAAGTAAATTTGGACGCATTCAAGTTGTTACATTTCACCGTTTCGAACGAACTGTCGCACTTAACTTGTGATCGATGCCATCGTGATCTGCACAGTCGCTGGTGACACTGTACCGGCGAACTTATTCCTCTTTAAATGCATTTGTTGTGTATTTGTCACTTCTTTACCGCATCCTCGAAGTTTGCGCTTGAAAATTGCCCAATATTTTTCGATCGGTCTAAACTCAGGGCAATTCGGAGGATTGATCTCTTTGGCGACGAAATTAACATTGTTTGCAGCATACCATTCTAGTACCTCCATTGAGTAGTGGCAGCTGGCTAGATCCGGCCAAAATATAACGTTGGTCTTGTTTTGCCGAATGAAGGGTGAAATCCGCATTTTCAGACACTCTTTAATGTAAAACTTCGACGTCATTGTGTGAGATGCGATGAAAACCTTGGTTTTAAAGCCATAACTGCAGATTCCTTGCCAAATCATTAGTTTCCTAGCAAACTTATCAGCAAAAACAAATTTATACCTGGAAGGGACATCCCCACGACCATTTGCCAGGTAAAATTTTCGACTGGGGATTTGTTTATAATCCATTTTGACATATGTTTCGTCATCCATTAAAATACAGCCATCAAATTTCGTCAAAACTCGTTCGTATAGTAATCGTGCTCGCTTTTTGGCCACTAAATTTTGTTTCAGGGAGCGATTCGGATGTTTATTGGCACAAAAAGACTTATATCCTTCTCTTGTAACGATGTTACGCACGGTGAAAAAGTTGGAATCGTATTTCTTTGCCAAATCACCTATGGAGACACCTCGGTTGCCTTTCACGTACCTCAAAACCTTTCTCCTCAGCTCTTTGTCGCTAGTGCCACTTTTATGATAGATGCGCTGTGCTCTATCCACACTCAGAGTATCCTTGTAACGTTTAATTACAAGACTTTGACTTTGGGAATTTTAACACTTTTGCTGTTTTTGAGGCAGACCACGAAGGATTCTCTAGATGTTTGTGCACAAGTAATTTTCTTTTCTCAAGTTCCATGATCCGTAATATCGAGACGCGTCGATCAATCGAGAAAAACTTTTCATCAATTTCTTCGTCAATGTAACATCAACAAATGCCGTTTTTTGTTCCAACCACGAGAAACGCGTTGGTGTATTAAACCGTGCGTCCAGATTTACTTTGAATCAAGCTTTAAGTTAAATACGTTTGATGAAACCGTAAACTCTGTTTCGAAACAATAAGTGGAATCTGAGTCCAATATGGGAGATTTGTCGAGTCGATTTTGAGCTTAAATTTTTATTGTTAAAGCAACCTTTTTGCCCGAGAAATTTTTCGCTGTTTTAAGCCACTTTGGATGCTGGTTTGTGATTGCCGAGTGGTTTGGTACGTTGGCGAAGCAGAATATATTAACACCGGGCTATGAGCAGCACTTATATGGTTAAGGTGCAGATTTAGCTCAATTTAGCGCTATTAAATTAAAAATCTTTTTCTCCTTACAATCTCGGTGCAACATGTAATTTTCCTGCTCGCTAGGGTTAAATTAGGTACGTAGCTGAAGATCTATTGCTTGTAATTACATTTCAAATTTAGTTTGGTTGAAAAAAAAAACAAATATATTGAAATAAGATGTTCACGTGAATTTAGCAGGACTTTAATATAAAAAAATGAATCTTAATTAAATTGTAATTTATTTTCCTTCCTGAAACACATCTATTAAAAAGCAATAACTTTTGAGGGTTGTGAAAAAGACTGAAACTCTGAAATTGGTCATTAACAATAGATAAAGGCGTCTCGTCCACATGTTCATTGAACAGGTGATACGTTTTTATCTAAATGTGTGTATCAGATAAGCTGAACAGTCCCGTGCCTAGCAAAGAAAACACAGGTTTTCCGCTCTAAATTGGCTTTGTATAATCTCTATCAAGAGCACCACTTTGGTAGAACGGTCAATCTTTTCCCTTAAAATAGGCCTCACTTTCAACGAAAAGCTCTTCATTCAAGCAGACTTTCTTACCGACGAGCATTTTTTTTAAGGTCTGCGAATAGCCAGTAGTCGCTGGGAGCCAAATCTGAAGAGTACGGAGGATGGAAGAGCAATCCGAAGTTCAATTCATGTAGTTTTGCCATTTGTTTTGATTGGCCCGTGACAGGGTGCGTTGTCTTGATGAAGCAGCACTTTTTTTTTTCTTTTTCATATGGGACCGTTTTCCGCGATTTCATAAGCAAGCTCCAATAACGCTACATAATATGATGTACTGTTGATGATATTTCCCATCTCACGGAAGTCGATGAAAATAATACAATGCTACTTACTTGGTTGTTACAAAAACCATAGATTCCCTTTAACAATCATTACCTGGACCATCAAATGCACCGACCGAACAAATAACTTGAATTTTTACATAACAATTTACTTTGATGCTTTGTCATTCATAGCCTAACTATTCTGCAGCGAATATTAGGACCAAAACCCCGAAGAGATCTTTTGCTATTTAAATACGTTCCAGTAACAGCTTAAGTTCCATAAAGGTTATAAGAAGAAATTGGTTTTTCTAACTATCACGATGCTCTCGCGTTTTTTCACCAGTGTCCAAGGCTAATCGATCAAGTGGTAATAAAAACTGATATTTCTGTATTTCTGTATTTAGTGTAGACGATTCCGTTAAAGTCTTGCAGATAGAAAAGCTTAAAAATGCCAGAATCTGAAACAACTGTTGATCGTTATAGGCAGAAACATGTATTTCTTTTCATTGGAATGGTCTACTCCATGATTATTCGACTGCTTTACAAAAACATTCTCTTCTTTTCATCATTCGCTTAAAAATGCTCCCCACCATCAGTTAAAAAAGGAAAAAAATCAGGGTTTTTACGGCAGCGCGGATTTCGCGTTTTTCGCGGATTTGTTTATAAAATTCGTTCTGGGGCGGATTTGGCGCGGATTCGTTCAAATCCTTTTTGATATAGGGTAACGGGATGTAACGTTAGCCTAGCTCCTTCATTCGGCCTATACTATAAATATGTCATAAATTAGTAACAATCGACAACACCGTGTTGGTATCATGTTGTTCGATTTATTCTGAAGCAGTTGAGACATGAGCTCAAAATGGAGTGCCTGAAGAAATAATAAAAATAAACTACACGAAGATTTTTACAAACAATTATTCTCAACGATGAGACGAAGTTGCATCCACGAATGGACCCAATATGGCGCTAATAGAGCTATGTTACATCCATAGCCATCGAAAGTAATCGGCTCTAGTAAGTAAGTTAGTAAGTAAGATTTCGTAATTCAGAACAGCAAACTTCTTATGAAGCTTATCTATGTCAATTTTTTACTAGTTGAATATTGTTTACAACTCATTAACTTCATGAGTTATGATTCAAAAGGAAATACACTGCTGCATATTAGGCTGAGTCAAGGGACACATACCCTACCAAAAATGAGTTAAATGAGTTATCAAATTGAGTAAACCAAAGAGTGTATATTTTCAGTATCAGGGTAATGATGAAAGTAGGCAGTCAAAATTGTCGCTTTTGACTGCTGTGTTGCCAACATACACAAAAATCGAATAAAGTTCTGCTGTGAGAGATCTGTCAAAACCTGAAAAATGGCACATTAGTTTAATCTTTTCGATATTTGTGATAGGATTCTCGCGTTTTTGGTCACTTTGATGTCAAGGGTTTACGATCCAAAAAAGATAACGGAAGCCATCAGCAACAAAAAGTTAATGGAAAAACATTTTCTACAGATAATACAGAAGTAATTATTTGCAAATCCATCCTGGACGCTACAGAACATCAATTTAAAACATCTCATTTCAATAAGCATTTTAAAGACCACAATGAAGCTTTCGTCTCGTATTTGTTTGCCAAAGATGTTCCCGATGAATTTATTAGACTAGTCAGCAACTTCAAGGGGGTAAGGATCATAAATAAAGAACCCATTAAAGAAATCGTACACTTAGTCGATGTTATTGATTTTAAATTACTGAAATCTTACATTCACGAAGTACTTGCAACTGCAAAGTTGTGTAAAGTTGTGAGTTTAATCAGAGACAGATTTGGAAGTACTTGATTTTTTATTTCAGGACGATAGTTTCTCTGAAATGAGAACATTGCATAACATTGTAACTTGCGTATCTCATTCTAATGCAGAGGTCGAAAGAAAATTTTCCCTATGTAACCACTAGATGCCGGAAAACCCGACAAGGCGCCGTGAACAGAACTTCAATATTCGTTAAAAATATATTGAGAGGCATGCATGTTTTTGAGAATGATATAACCAGATTTGTTGTTTCAAAGAACATGATTTTGAAGGCCAAATTTGCGAGGCAATCTTACGAATCCAAGCAGAAACAAAAGAAAGATATTGAATTAGTAGAGACTCAGAAAAAGAAGGAAAAGGAAAAGAAGGAAGTAAGGCACCAGATCAAAAAGCAAGAAGAAGTAGTCGGAATGAAAAGAAAGGTTAAAGAAGATATTGTTAACTTGATCGAAAAATAAATCTTAGCAATGACATCCAATAATCCAAAAACATCATTCCTAAAAGTTCTTTTGAAACACAAAGATAACATTGTGCAGAAGGAACAATCAGAAAGGGGAAAATTAGCCCAAATGAAGGCTAGTGAGAACAATTAAATGTTATGACGTGCATATTAAATAAATAAGTACCTAACTTGTTATACCATTGACAAAATATGGATCATTCTCTTTGGCATACTTTACTTATCGGTTGTGTTCGAGTGATTTCGTCACGCACTCATACGTCCTGTGCACCTTCAGAGGTGCACTGCGTCAGCGTGGATCTCATCTTGGGCCATTCGTTGATTTTGTCTGGACATTTTCTCATGTTGATTATCGGTAGATTTATTTCACTTAGCTCATCGTGACTTATGTCACGATTTTAACAATGCATCTGATTGGCTCAAAAACGGAAATAATCTAGGAGTGGGTAACGGCTTCGGCCCTCCCGGGATCCTATTCCAATTAATCAAAAATTATTATATGAAGCATCATACAAACAGCAATTAGCGTTGTATGTTATTGTTTACCCCGTGTTCGAAATAGGTTTTCCTACTGATGAAGCCGTTTTCCAACCTATATATTTGATGCTTGGTAAGTCTTCGAAAGTTTCCGTGCGGATTTCATTTTTAAGGCCCGGATTTGATATTGAACTTGCGCGGATTTGGCGCGGATTTATTTTCAGATTTCTCGCAACAACCCTGGAAACTGTAAATGGACCAGTAAATGGCCTGTCAAATTCCTGGATAAACATGCAACTTCAGCAAAACATTATTAAAGAAATACACTTCTCATGTTTCAATTTTGAAAGATAATGAAGCATGATAATAAAATACATGGATAGTTATATAATACCTACTCCTGTGTAGGCCTACCAACACTTAACGTAACGATATTCGTGTTAGCAATCGAAGATTGTTCGAAATTTCCAAATTAATTTTTTGTTGGGTTCGTCGCTATTGATTGTCCAACTTAAATAATTCCATGAACTATTTCCCCTTGACACGTGATATTCAACCAATCCCACTGTGCACTTGTTCCGCACCGCTCTCGCGTAGACCTCTGTTTATATTTATTTATTTACCACACATTGGCTAACACACTGTCCCGTTCGCTGGTTTGCGTTTCATTTTGCAGATATACCTACACAGATAGGAGTTTGACATCCAATACAGCCTTAACCGGTCCGCATTGAATGAGCCTACACACACACGGCCAGTGTATTCGTATCAACTTTCCACCATGGAGGAATGAAACCTGCTGGAAAAAAAATCATAACAAGAGATCTATGATCGGTCGTGAGTTGTATCTGTGTCCGTCCCGAGTGCGTCCCGAGTAGTTCTAAACAAGAAGATCATCATCAGGCAGCCAGACAGGCAGCCACACATCTGGAGACACGAAGACGATCCGCGGTCCGAGCCGAGAGAGTCGAGTTGTGCCGTTGCGTGTTTCGAAGAAATTGGTGTGTTTTTATAGTTTTATTTTTTCGTTTAAGTTTTGACAAGTGGGGAAGCTTCAAAACATACAGCAGTTTTATGTGTAGCAATTCGGAAGACGCGAGGCAGAAGAAGTGAAACCGGTGTTTGTTTCTGGTGAAGCAAAGAAAATACACGCCGTGACTTGGTGGAAGGTTTTGTGGGTGTTTTTCTCCGGAAAACTATGTTTCCCGTGGGTCGACAGCTCGGTAGCAGATCGTGGTACCAGTAGTGAGGCTGAGAATGACGAGATGGCCTACGGGCCGAAGATATCGCGTTTGTCGCGAGCAGCAGCTAAATGCCCCGGGCGATTTCCGGTGGTCACCGGCGTCGGCGGTGGTGCCGCCAGTAGTCAACGATGGATGCAAGTGCTGATGACGATTATGATGCTGGTGCTGTCGGCGCCCAATGCAGGTACGTGGCTTTGAGTGCATGTTCGGTTATTATTTGTGCAGATGTTTCCCTTTATCGGGTGTTGAAGTTGACCAGTCGGCTTCTGAGTAGATAGCAATTCCGGAGCAATTCGCGATTAGGGCGTACATGCAAAATATAAACAAAATGTTTTTTCAATGCAATGCATAATTACTACCACTAAATAATGAGTTTTGACCTTTTTATCCTGGTAGTGCTTTAATTTTATTCATTAAAAAGGTTTTTGCAAAGGCGTAGAGTTATTTCGTATTCAAAACAATTCACTCTGCGATTTACGCCATATTGATTGTTGACAAAGTGAAAGGCGTAATTTAAATCAAAACATAAACATGGCGTAAAGTAAAAGGCGATACTGACAAAAAATAAAAACAACGGCGAAAAGTAAAAGGCGATACTGATAAAATAACCAAAACAACGGCGAAAAGTGGAGGGCGAAACCTATCAAAATGTCAACAATAGGCGAATAGTATAGGGCGATACTTTTATTTCCAGTACTTGTGGGGCCAACATTGAAAATGGCGTAATAAAACATCCTAGTATTGACAGGCGAATATTAAAAATTTTAATGAATAACGAACGAATTTCCATCAGTATTATATATGAATCGAGCTAGCTTTGTTCTCTGTCTGTATGCTAGATTGTATTTGAATTTATTCGTTAATTTGTAAATTACGGTTTGAAATTCTACTTGCAATATTACAATCATCATTTCCCTTTGTTTACATTCTGCATGTTCGCCCTAATCGCAAATTGCTCCGGAATTGTGCACTGGAAGGGCAGTTTTCCATGACCTAATAAGGATTTTGGGAGGATTAGTGGTGTTTAGAATCTAATGCTTTGTTCAGGCTATAGAGTTGTAACATAATACAAGGCTACATTGATGAAGATTTTCTTGTTGATACTTTTTATAACACCCGTGTATCATGTTAAAACTCTTTAGTCTGAACAAAGCATCAGGTTCTGCATCGAGTGTGAAGTTTAACAGGGTCAAGCAAATATAAAACGATCAACATTCGCGTAATTTTTTAAAAGGATCTATCGTATAATTATTCTTTTCTTTTTTTTCTTTCTGAGTAACGGTGCCCTCCCTATCTCTCATAACAAAAACAAAATACAATTATTAACCTAAAAAAAAAAAAAAAAAAAGAAAAAGAAGATTATTGATATTGACAATGTCTTTTAAAATATTATATAATGAGATGTTGTTTTTTTTTTAATTTTATTTTTTTTGATTTTTATTATTGTAATTTTTTTTTTTTTTTTTTTATAAAAAGAAAGAAGAGTTGGGTTGGGGTAACGTTGTTTTTTTTAAAACGCCAAAAGGGTTTTTTTTTTCTACCCCAACCCACATCACACTCGCCCCCAAAAGTTAAACAAAACATTACTTTGTTTTCTTTTTTTTTTTTTGGGGTATCTAGCTGGAGCTGCGTGACAGCTTGGTTGTCAAGACTAGACCCTTTCCCAACGTCACCTCTACTACGACCAATACCTTAGAAGCAATAGCCTATGTTGGCCGCTTAAGCACTAGTTGAAGTAATTAGTATTGGACCGTAGTATTTTCAAAATTTCTGTTTCAATTTTCTCACGATGTTGTTTTGTTATGCAGTCGTAAAATGGAAGCTCAAATTAATACCCTATCCTAGATGTCACGAGCTTTGTTCCGGGGCAAAGTGCCGTCTAAGTTAACAGCCCCCAGTCCTGCAGTCATCACCAGGCCGTATGCAGTAGTAACTAGATTTCAAAAAGATATGTAAATTGCCAAACAATAATTCTTAGGGACGACATTCAGGCCATTGATGTAGTCTATGTTGACAACTAGTAGTGCTGAAGTCAACCCCAAGAAGTATTGCAACAAGAGTATGCATAATATTTATTATTCATACAGCTAATGATATTTCTAGACAACCCTCAATTTAATGGTGAGCCTATGTTAGCTATCTACAGCACTGCAATATCTTCTAATAATAACCCTAAAAATTTGAATTAGTATGTAATGAGCTTCGATTTTAAAGTGTGTTATAAGGGTCAGTCAGTCAGGTTGTCTAATGCTAATGGCGTTCATTTTACAGCCCCGAGCTATTTAGTTTGGAATGGAACCGAAACGGAATCGAAATGGAATTGAAATGGAACTAACCGTGATTAAAACATACCCCCCCCCCCCCCCCCCCCCCTTCTAAAGTAAGTCAAATACTAAACCCTCATTGAGCGGACCCTCAGCACTGTTGCTGAAATAAACTGCAAGGAAAAGTTTAATCTACTGCTCGTGCTTCCTAAGCGGGCTCTCCGCGTCCTATCTCTAATATACATGCTTGTCATCGTCAGTCTAAAGTAACACTTTTCGGTGGCTATGTGCTTCATTTCGAACCGTCAGATATTTACCATAATCAAAACATTCACCCTTTTCGAAAATTTGCAATTACTTTCACTTATTATACCATGAGCAAACCAGGTATTTGGGTTATTCATTCCATAAAACAAATGGATAAACAACAACATAAGTTGCCACGAAAATGAAAAGTGTACTTTTAGTCGTTTCCCTTTGATTGAAAGTAAGAAGTCTAAGAGTGAATTGCGCCAGTATCACACCTGATGTTAGTGCCTTTATATAAACGCTCTACGACGTGGCAGTGAAATAAATGTGCAGAATATGTGATACTTTCACTACTGGTCAAATTCTTGGTCTCACATGCATGTTTATAGCATGAGATAAGCCCTCTCACCATCGACAAGGTGAAAAATTTGACCCGCGAGAGGGGTAAGAGAAAATTACGTTCGAATTGACGGCGTAGGATACAGGGTATTTTGTAAATAAATTTTTTGTCTTTGCTTCTACACAGAAAAAAAACATTGTAGAAACTAAAGAACAAATCAATGTCAATACGTGATTTGGCCAAAGAAGCAGGAAACGAGTGTCGGAATGATCCAGCGTATCAAGAGGCGAAACCACTCTGAAGACCTACAAGAAGCAGAAAAATCTCCGAAACAAAGTGCAGAACAGAAGAAGCGAGCAGCAACAAGGGCCCGGAAATTGTATTCGCGTCTTTTGCAGCGTCCGGATGCATGCGTTTTGATGGACGATGAGACCTATGTAAAGGAGGACTCAAAAACTCTTCCAGGTCCACAATACTTTACTGCCGTCGTTGGGGAGGATGTGAGCGATGCGGACAGGTCGATTCAAGTGGAGAAATTCGGTCGAAAGGTACTGGTATGGCAAGCAATATGTTCCTGTGGTTTGAAGTCACCCATTTTTTACACTACCGGAACTATAAATGCGGAAATCTATCGATCTGAGTGTCTCCAGAAGAGATTGTTGCCTTTATATAAGAAGCATAGTACACCTCCACTGTTTGGGCCGGATTTAGAGTCGGCTCACTATGCCAAAACCACTCTCAATTGGCTTGCGGAAAAGGGTATAGATTTCGTTGACAAAAATATCAATCCACCAAATTGCACTCAGCTTCGACCCATCGAACGTTACTGGGCAATCGTGAAGAGGGCCTTCAAGAAGACTGGTAAGGCAGCTGGGAACATGCAGGAGTTCAAAAAGATTTGGGCTCAAGCGTCCAAAAATGCGATGCAACACTTGTCCGGAACTTGATGAAGAGCATTCGATCCAAAGTTCGAAAATTCGTGAAGGAATGGCTTAAATTTCATCCGGTCTTCATTATGTTCAAGTTTAACCTCGTACAATAAAGGATCAATTTTTTGTATGAATAAAATATAGGTTTTCAACATAATTTGAAAGAAAGTTTGTGGATAGCTTATTTTCGATACACTCCTTAGACTCAAAATAGTGACCATGTCACTGAAAAGTGACCTGCTACCAGCCTTGTGCTTGGAATAGAGGCCCAGAGAGCTGAACTCGTTCCCTATATACGATACTTTTTTGACATTTTATTGCTAAATTTTATACAAAATTGGTATCGCATTGATGAATTTTATGAATAATTTCAATTTTTTAATGATTTTATTAATGATGTCTGGGTTTTTTTTTGGTGGAGACCCACTTTTTTCTTTGTATATTTTCTCTATCCGCAAACACAATACTTCCAACCCTTAATAGATCCGAACGATTAACTCCAACCCTAGCCAGTCTTTAATGAAAAAACAAATGGTGAAACATTTTATTTCGCGGAGTTCATAGTCAAACATCGTTTAATCTTCTGTTTTTTTTATCACATCTGATGCAGTTTTTCATTTCGATTTCTGACAAAGAGAATCACTAACCCAAAGCAGAATTTTTGCAACCAATCCATCACCACCGTTCCCCCTCAGACTCACTTACTAGTGGTTGCACTCTTTAATTAATTCATCAAAGAAACGGGAACCACTGACCGGTCTGCCTCGAACAACAGCATCCGGAACCATCGCCAGCAGGGGCAACACCTATCAGCATGCGAGAGCCAACACCCGGCCCTGTCAGAAGAGAGATCATTCAATATTTGTGTTTCGGTTCCTGTGTGAGCAACCACTTACCAGCATGGCTCTGTATTGTGAATGATGAAACATAAGAAAACATCACAAAACAGCAGAATACAGCAAAAGATGAATTGTTCACTTTGCCTGCTCTTGTTGGTACACACAGAACAGGAACGATCCCGAGCCTTAAGCAGGAGAAGAAAGATGTGAGATGCTAAAAACAAGACCATCCGTCGGTATATTAATATCAATCAAAGGAACTCCGAGAAGCAGTGCCTCGTCCGACGGTGCCGACACCGGCCTGTATTTTTCATCGCAAATGAATCGAAATCTAGGGAATTATTACAATGATGGAACAGGATGCGAATCCCAGGTACACTCTTTTTGTGCCATCACTTTTGGACCGGAAACTGGGGGCTGGACTTGAAACCACGAATGGAACCGAGGTTAATCGTTGCAGTGATGAAGTCCATTCGTCCAACAACGAGAATTCCAGTGTTAATATCAACGCCGTGCTCGCATCGCTTCAACCCTTCCGGAGGCATGTTGGTCGGACTTCACGCAAGAACTCCACCAATAATGAAATGGACACGACTTTGTTTCAACTTTATTCCAATCTCGCCAACCTGCGCCCCCGAGGATCTGCGCACGTTTATCGCTCTTTCGCCTTTGAAGACGGTTCGGTTGGCTCACTCCACTTTCTGCTGTCTTTATTATTGGACCTGGCCCTCGCGCGGACTGGACATCTTTCGAAAGAAGTAAACGGCAAAAGGCAAATCTAGACCTACCTATCACGACGACCGCCAAGACCGCGGACCTCCGGACCCAGTCAAAGGCGAATGAAAATCTAATTTCAAGACCCACCAGCACAAATCGAACTAGACCCGGTCGAGTCGTGATCCAAGCCCAAGTGATGGAACAGTTATTAATACGTTTCGTTCGTTGCGTTGGGCCGAAAGTAACGGTTTAACTCCGTCTCTCCTATTACTCTTCCAAGCATCGTCATCATTCATATCGGCGCTCGGATCAGGAGGTCAGCGGAGATGACTTGATAATTAGTTCAACAAATTTGTCATGTGTCGAGTCGGGAGGGGGGAGTGACCCGCATTATCCCATCCAAATGCCTGATGTACCAGACCAGCATCATTACTCTTAAAACTGAGTGAGTCGTCACTGATTTGCCGGCCCAAGCCGACCGAGCCGAAGCCATAAGTGAAGTTTTGATGGTGATAAATTTCGTTTTCCTGTTCTGTCGGAGTTAGTTCTTTTGGTTATTTTTTTGGCAGCTAAATATTTCTCGAGAGAAAAAAAAAACATCAGAATCCAGAGCATAGTACATGATGCCAGCAGCATTAGCATAAATTTAAAGTGTGTTGTTCTCAAGGAGAATATGGCGGCAAACAGGAGCGCCAATGAGTACGCGAGGCCCGAATTTGCTTTAAGCGAATTTACGCGCTCCGTGAGTTGATGATTTATGAGGACAGTTGACCGGAAAATGGTGACTGGTTCATAAATTACAATGTGTTTGGCAAAAGTTGTTAACATTCTTTTCCTCCTAATGTGGATTGAAATGTGAAGAAAGAAGGCTTCTGATTGTGCGCTATTCACAGGCAATGGAACTCGATGTGGAACGGAACGAAGCAGACGGTGTCATTATTTGCTCTGCTGAGTAACACTTACCGCATTATTACTGGAAGTGGTTACACTTATCTTACCAATGATATCACTTCGTTATCACGTGGACTGATTCTAGGAATTGTCGCACGGTCACCGTGTTAGTAAGCAAATGCTTTTGAAGTAGATAAGTACCTGGTTGAAATGCGTGCGTACAGACAAACAACAATAACTTTTGTTCAAAGTTCGGTCCCGGGTAACGAATTGCGTTCTATTTTTCGTACAGAGGGTGTTCTTGTGTATTTTGTAGTTGGTAGTAAATAATTGATAATTCGATGAAATGTAGACAAACTTTACTGGAAACTGTGATTGTATGGCATTTGTGCAACACAAGAAAAATTTAGTGTGTTATGCTAACGCGAACATCAGAATAGACGAAAAGCAACAAGAGAAGCACAAGCATGAGCATGATTGACTGCCCGGAGGTGGCAACTCCGTTATTTTCAGATCAGCTGTAATTTGTTTATTGGTTTATTTGAAGTAGACATTAACAGACCAAGATTAGGTCCTAATGATGTTAAATAGAAAAAAAAATACAATAAGAAACGATTACATAACCTCTTAAGTGGAGTCAAGACACAAACATAAATAAGTAAAAATAAAATAATTAAAGCTATACACTATCTTACCAACGTGCGTCAATTGTTCTAAAAACGGTAGAAAATTCTCCGACGAAGTGCGTTCCGTCAGATGGAAATCGACGCAATGGACGCCACCCTATTGAAGGTTCGCTGCAACCCGTGAATAGCGCCATTTTTCAACCTATAGTTGGTGCGGCAAAAAGGAAGCCTGAAGATGGAGTTGTGACGCAGTTGGCCTTCGTTGGCCAAAGTTGATGCTAATTTGTTGAAGGATCCTTCCGCAGTCGATTCGATCCTTGCGGCACATCTGCAACAATTAAAGCTCTACAGACATTTACCTTACCTTATCAATCAGACTAAGGCCGGTGTGGCCTCTGCCTTACACAGAAGTTGTTTCCATTGTGATCGGTCCATGGCTGTTCCTCGCCAGCCTCGCTGACTGCGGAGAGTCCGCAGGTCACCTTCTACTTGATCGATCCACCTTGCTCGTTGCGCGCCTCTTCTTATTGTACCTGTCGGTTCGTTTTCGAGAACCATTTTCACAGGGCTGTTGTCCGACATTCTTACGACATGCCCAGCCCATCGTAGTCGACAGATTTTTGCGATGTGTACGATGGGAGATTCTCCCAGCAACTGGTGCAATTCGTGGTTCATTCGCCTCCTCCACGTTCCGTCTTCCATCTGCTCTCCACCGTAGATCGTACGCAGCACCTTCCGTTCAAAGACTCCAAGGGCGCGTTGGTCCTCCACTAGCAATGTCCATGTTTCGTGGCCGTAGAGAACTACCGGTCTAATTAATGTCTTGTAGATGGTCAACTTTGTGGTTCGGCGAACTTTGTTCGATCTTAGCGTCCTTCGGAGTCCAAAGTAGGCACGATTGCCAGCCATAATGCGCCTTTGTATTTCTCTTCTGGTGTCGTTATTGGCGGTCTCCAATGAGCCCAGATACACAAATTCGTCTACTACCTCGATTTCATCACCGTCGATCTGAACTCGGGCTAGGAGGCTAACATTGTCTTCTCATGAGCCTCTTCCCTTCATGCATTTTGTTTTTAACGCATTACTCACAAGCCCAATCCTACCAGCTTCAGCCTTAAGTCTGATGTACGTTTCCGCCATCGTCTTAAAGTTACGTGATATCAACGTCGTCGGCGAAGCCAAATAGTTGGACAGACTTCCTGAAGACCGTGCCACTCGTGTCTATCCCAGCTCTTCAAATCACACCCTCCAATGCAATGTTAAACAACAAGCGATCATACCATCAGTGATGCACGACGTAAGGCACAATAGGTTTGTAGTTGTGAGACTCCCTGGTGAAAATCCGTGCTGGTCGTCACTTAACAACTGCTTGCAATGTGTAAAAAGTGAGTTCTTAACGACCAGTTCAAAAAGCTTCGATTCAGCGCTTAACGATGTGATTCCTCGGTAGTTGTTCACGTCCCGCTTGCTTCCTTCTTTATACACCGGAAACATGGCCGCCATTTTCCAGCAATAAGGAAATGTACCGCTAGAGAGGGACATCTGGAATATCTGATGAAGTGGATACAGAAGACAAGCCATGTTCTGTTTCAGAAAACCCGACGGAACCACATCGGGTCCGGGCATAAGCGATGTTTTAAGGTGTAATGCCGCGTTCGAGATTGATTCTGAATCCACATCAACTAGGCTGAGTGTTTGATTTGCCAAGGGAACACTGCCGGCGGTAGCGTGTACAGAATGACTGGTTAGTCTCTCGTCTTCATAAACACTAGCAAATTTTACCGAGAACAGATCGCAAATTTCCTGTTGAGTGCCAGCAGTTTCGCCATTATAGAACATGGATGAAGGTAAGCCTACTTCCTTACGTTGTTGATTAACATAGCTCCAAAAAGATTTCGGATGAGATTTGAGACGCCGTTGAACCCCACTCAGATAACGTTGAAAATGCGCACGACTGATCCGTTTATATTCGTAGTTGAGCCTGCTATAGTGGCGTTTAAGCGACATGGTGCGGTGTTTCGTGAATCTTTTAAGAGCTGCCCTTTTAATCCGTTTTAGCGAGCGAAGAGCGTTCGTCATCCAAGGGACCCGAGAGTCAGTCTGAACAATCTTTTTTGGGACGTGTCTGTCAATGACATAAGCCAAGACGTGGGAAAAAGTTTGAGCAGCGATGTTAACGTCGGTCGAATCAATAATGCTCTGCCAATCCAAACTAGATCCAACATCACCAATACTGCGATAATCGACTCTACGGAAGTCATATGACACAGTAGCAGCTGTAATTACCCAGAGAATTAACAGACAATGCTTGGGACGAACAAACATCCGCAGTGTGTAAAGAATGTTGATCCAAAAACATGGCAATACCGGCACCACCCGAATACAAATAAGGAAAAGGTTGGAATATATTGACTCTCTGTATATCCACGAAAAATCACTCGCGTGACTCCAAGTAAATTATTTATACATTAGACTGATTTCCGACTTAGACCGGCTTGAGCCAATAATACATAACCCAAGTAACATTGACCAAATTTATCAGAAGCAGATAATTTCCCATCAACATGAGAGGCTCTAGACTAAGAGAAATAAAGAGAAAGTATGGATGGTTCCATTTAGCGTAACGGCAGGCTATGAAAATTGAAAGCCTACCGTAACGCTAAACGGAACTATCAATACTTTCTCTTCATTTCTCTTAGTTCTAGCAATAAATTACTGTCCACTCCTAGAGCCTTTCATGTTGATGGGAAAATATCTGCTTCTGATAAATTTCGGCATAGATCGTTACTCCGCGCATTGGGAGAATACAACAAACAACAATCAAAGTGAAGTAGAAGGAGATGTTCGCTCATCACCATGAGACACCAAGAGTGGACAGTAATGTCTGCTAGAATGAAAGATATGAAGAGAAAGTGTTGAAAGTTCCGTCAGTGTACGGTAGGTTGAAAATTGAATAGAAGCATTGAAGAATTGAGCGAAAGGGCATGGGTAAAATAGTACTCGAACCAAGGACGTTAACTTTGCCCAACATCCCACTGCGGGGTAGGTTCAATCAAATCAAAGTGCCAAGTAACATTGCCAAAACTATCCAGCTTTATTAAGTTTTGTTATAGTTTTATGAAAGCCACTAGAAATCAATTTGGTTTTATTATGGCACCAAGAGGTTTCATAATTTAGTCATGTTTATGAGAACCTTCACAGTTTGTTTACAACGATCTTAAGACCTAGTTTTCTCAAATTGCTATTACTCCTATCGAACATTTTATTTCAACTTTATAAACTCGTAAAATGCGGGTTTGAAATGCCGTTTCAGATTATCTTATTAAGGTCAGTTAAAAAAGCATTTTATAACCAATTTGCCTCCAGTAAACGCATTAAACGGCAAATTGGCATTGAGGGAAGTTACCAAATGACAAAATACTATTAAGGTAGTCATTGCGACGATAAAAATACTTTTTGACAAAACTGTTACTGTCACAAAAATTATACTTTTCAATATTGAAATGTAAGAAATATTTGAAATGTTGAAAAATAAATGCATCAAAATTTATATGCAATGCAAATGACCTGTAGATCGGAGACTAATTTAGGCAATTGGCGGACCAATTTCGGAAATGATCATTCACCACCATAAATTAACCAACCATTCCAGATGAAAGAATTTATCTTTGCCCTGTCCCGGCAGGCCAAGGGAAACTCCGCAGGTAATGGAGACATCCAATACTCTCTACAACGGAACCTGCTCCCCGCTGGAAGGGTCACCTTACTGAAGCTCTTCAACCACAATTGGACTACACATATTCTCGCGCTACTACGGACTAGATTTTCGCGATTCGGCAAGTGCTGCAGAAATGTCGCGTATAAAACGTGCCCACACATCATCTTTCCATCGATTTCAAACCAGCTTTTGATACAATCGATCGAGACCAGCTGTGGCAGATTATGCTCTAATATGGATTTCCGGAAAAACTGACGCGGTTGGTCAGAGCAACGATGGATTGAATGTGATGTGTGTCGTCCGAGTATCACGGACATTCTCGAGTCCTTTCGAATCTCGGAGAGGGTTACGGCAAGGTGATGGGTTGTCATGTTTGTTGTTTAACATTGCGTTGGAGGGTGTGATTCGAAGATCTGGGATAGACACGAGTGGCACGATCTTCAGGAAGTCTGTCCAACAATTTGGCTTCGCCGACGACGTTGATATCGTAGCACGTAACTTTGAGACGATGGCGGAGACGTACATCAGACTTAAGGCTGAAGCTGGTAGAATTGGGCTTGTAATTAATGCGTTAAAAACAAAATACATGAAGGGAAGAGGCTCACGAGACAATGTTAGCCTCCTAGCACGAGTTCAGATCGACGGTGATGAAATTGAGGTAGTAGACGAATTCGTTTATCTGGGCTCATTGGTGACTGCCGATAGCGACACCAGCAGAGAAATACAAAGACGCATTATGGCTGGCAATCGTGCCTACTTTGGACTCCGGAGGACGCAAAGTTCGCCGAACTACAAAGTTGACCATCTACAAGACATTAATTAGACCGGTAGTTCTCTACGGCCACGAAACATGGACATTGCTAGTGGAGGACCTACGCGCCCTTAATGTCTTTGAACGGAAGGTGCTGCGTACGATCTACGGTGGAGTGCAGATGAAAGACGGAACGTGGAGGAGGCGAATAAATCACGAATTGCACCAGTTGCTGGGAGAACCTCCCATCGTACACATCGCAAAAATCGGTCAACTACGATGGGCTGGGCATGTCGTAAGAATGTCGGACGACAGCCCTGTGACAATTGTTCTCGAAAACGAACCGACGGGTACAAGAAGAAGAGGCGCGCAACGAGCAAAGTGGATAGATGAAGTAGAAGGCGACTTGCGGACTCTTCGCAGACAGCGAGACAGGCGAGGTACAGCCATTAACCGATTGCAATGGAAACAACTTCTGTGTACAGCAGAGGCCACACCGGCCTTGGTCTGATTAGTAAGGTAAGATATTCTCGTGGTCCTGGGACCCCACCTTTCCGCCCCCACTGAGAAAACTGGCAAAACAGGGCAAAGACTCCAAAAAGGATCATCGACCTATTTCCCTAACCTATTGCTGTTCAAAGATAATGGAGCGGTTGGTCAACTGTCGGCTAGTCAGCTCCCTCCATTTTAACGGTTTTCTAGAACCACACTTATGTTTGGGGGATTATATTTTTGTTTTTGCGTATGGTTTCTAATGAACATGAGTTCATTCAACATCTGTTTGTAAAATTAAAGAGATTTGTTTAATCTTCTTCGGGTATTAAAAAAAAATGTCACATTAGGGTCAATATTGACCCGGATTTCAAACCTTTCAAGAATTATGAAATTTTAACCTAGACACAATGTTTATACCCCATTTGAAAGTTATAGTCTCAAAAATGTATTGGTGGTGGAAAAACGTGGTTCCAGTAATATTGGCCATCGGGAATCTGCTACTAATAGAAGGAGGTTTAAATTTCGATGTGTGAACAGAATTGTATACAAACCATTCAAGACTAGTTGTAGAGAGTTGCCGTTTTCGACAAAGTTTCTCAGTAAGTCATTTGTCGTCTTTTGACATTATCATATTAGTTCCAGATCATGCCGCAGAGATGGCTCTGCATTCTACATTTGCCAAATGAAGCGCTAGAGAGTTGCCGTCTTCGGAAGAATTTCTATTTATGTCATATGCCGTCTATTAAAGGCCGTTCACACCAAAATCCGGACACACACAAAATATTTAAGAAAAACAACAGCATGTTTTTGATTAATATATGTTTTTTTTATATCGATAAATGTGATACTCAACACAACTGCATATAGATTTATATGGATTTATTTCCATAAGCTGTTGGGCACACTTTCTTATTCACTCATAAATCTTTGCCCGGTGACCTTGTCAATTTTCTTCGAAGCTGTAAGCCACTTAGAACGAAATTCTTGGATCGTTGATACGACCAAGCTTTTTGAGGCTTCCCTTGACCCTTGACCAGTATGTTTCAATCGGGCGGAGCTGTGGACAATTTGGTGAATTACAATCCTTGGCAACGTGAATAACGTTAATTTGCTCATACCAAGCGATTGTATCTCCCTTAGCTCAGTCGGTTAAGGCGACTGAGACCGGGGTTCGATTCCCGGTCTGGTCTAGGAATTTTTCGTTAAGGAACATTTCTCGACTCTCTGGGCATAGCGTATGGATTGTACTTGCCACACAATTATACTAATGCAAAAATGGTACTTGGCATCGAAAGCTCTCAATTAATAACTGTGGAAGTGCATTTAGAACACTAAGTTGAGAGCAAGCAATAAGCTAATTGTGAAAGCAATAAGCTTGAAATGCTAAAAAAAAGAAGACGAAGTGATTGTATCTTTAACGTACTGACAGCCGGCCAAATCTAGCCAGAACAAGGATTGAGTCGCATTTTTTCACAGGAAATGCAAGAGCCGCTTTTTGAAGCATTCTTGCCGGTAAATCTCAGCGTTTACGGTTCAGCTGGAAGGAAAGTCAAGATTTGTTACAATACGTGTAAAAGATATGAGAAAGATTGTGATAGAGGGGGCTGATAAATCTAAAAAAAATAGCGGACGTCATATTTGAATCGTCTTTAAATGGTTATGCATCAAGTCTTATCAAATTAGAAAATTCTAATTTCATTAGACTTGAGGCATATCCATTTAAAGACGATTCAAATATGACGTTATATGAATTTTTGAAATACTGTTTATGTCAATGCAAACTCATAGGTTTTTGCTTGGTATGGGTTTTATTTTATTTATTTTTGATATGTACATTTTCAAGTAGTAGTAATTAGCATAGCTTCATATATTTATATTATAAATCTTTCACAAACAAAGTAAATTTCTTTGGATTATCCTCTGAATCAGAAAACATTTTAGCTGAAATAACAAAGCAATGAACCTGTGTTCTATGTATTGTCTTTACGTGGCTATATAACTCCTCAAGTTCTTCTGACATTTTTGCATACTGTTCAGCTGATATGAAGCAGAAATTCAGTTTTGTAATACTTTTATTTGTCTGTTCAATTGCCCAGTTATATAGTTCCAAAGAAGTTTTGATTGTGTTTCCATAATCTTGAGCAAGGCTTGCTCTCTTTGCCATTTGCTTGAGAGTACCACCAATAGCATCACATGGAACTTTCACATGAGACGTTGCAGCAATTAATTGAATTTTGTTTAATGAAATCTTGCTATTTTGATATAAATAACTGAACTGCTATTGAGTCATGGGTCAATACTTATGTTATCATAAAGCTTTTGTTTTCCAATTTATCGTCTTTCTTGTAATATACTTCAAAGTTTTGATAATAAACAGGATCAACCACCTGATTTAATTGTGTTATCTCTAAAGTTTAAAAAATAATAACAATTTATGAATAAGCCCTTTCCAAATGGTAGCCTTGATTTTTCAAAAATTCAAAGACCCTTAAAAAAATCCAAATTGTCATTATAATTAAATGTAATTGGCATCTGTGAGGTTTAAGGACCAAATTATCAGACGAGTGGACGCGATACACGGTAAAAATAGGACATGAAAAAGTTGTTGTTAAAAAAATCTTGTTTTTCCTTAGAAGTGCCCATCTTGCACTGTTAGGCGAAATTTTTGACAATTATATTGCCTTTATTTAGAAAAAAAAATTCGTCCAATTCTAAGGTAGCCATTTTTTGCAAATTTACATTAAATTTTAAGATATTTATTTTAGCGTGTAAGCATCGATTTTACAATTTTTAAATGTTTTTTTCATAAAAGTTCAGACGAATTACTAAAAGTCACTCATACGTCACTTTTTTGTAAGTCTTTTTCTTTTAATTTATGTTGATATGAAAAATGTGTTGTTAGAAAAACATTTTTTCTTAAAAGAGCCCATCTTGCACTGTATGGCGAACTTTTATTGCCAATTACAATTATTAAGAAAAAATTTCGTCCGATTCTAAGATAGCCATTTTTTGCAAATTGACTTTAATTTTTTTTTTTTTTTTAAATAAATGCCTTATAAATAGTATACATTGTTAAATTCTCATTGATAAACGTTAAATATTTTGTATCTTTCTGGGAGGTTCTAGGTCAACTCAATGTACTTGAGTTCAAAACTTCAGATCTAAAGGGTGTCCACGATGAAATTGCCACACACAAAATTGATTCGCAAAATTCGAGTTTTCATCCGATTGCCATCAAATTTTCAGGGATTGAGAAATAACTATTAAACTTCATTTTACCATTTTACTCGTATTTTATTTACAGTCCATACGCAAATGCCCGCACCTTGGCCTTAACCCCGGCCATAAGATTCTGCACAAACTGTGAATCAACCGTTTTTTGCATGTAAACCCATACTTTCTTCAGTTCCTCGACTGTCTTCACTACCTTAGGTCGTTTAAGAAGGTGCTGCTTCATAATCGCCCAGTACTTCTCGATGGGGCGGAGCTCCGGAGTGTTGGGAGGGTTGAACATTTTCGGCACGAAATTGACCTTATTGTCCGCATACCACTTCAGCACGTCCTTGGAGTAGTGGCATGAGGCCAAATCCGGCCAGAAGATTGTTGGGACGTTGTGGGCCTTCAGGAGAGGAAGCAACCGCTTCTGGAGGCACTCTTTTATGTACACCTGTCCGTTCATCGTGTCCTGGGTCACGAAAGGTGCACTCCGCTTCCCGCACGTGCAGATGGCTTGCCAAACCAGGAATTTCTTCGCAAATTTGGACATCTTCTGAGTGCGGACATGTTCCGGAACGCTGAACTTATCCTTGGCCGTGAAAAACAGGTTTCCGGGGATCTGTTTGAAGTTGGCCTTCACATATGTTTCGTCGCCCATGATGCAGCATTCAACTTTCGTCAGCATGTTGAGGTACAACTTCCTGGCACGGGTTTTGGCGGACTTGTTCTGCTTCTCGTCGCGATTAGGGGCCTTTTGTACCTTGAACGTTCGAAGCCCAGCCTTAGTTTTGGCCTTCTGGACAAAACTTCGGCTTAGGTGCAGCTTCTTAGCCACATCCCGAACGGAGGCGTTCGGATTTCGGTTGAAGGCCCCAACTACGCGGTTGTGATTTTTGGTGTTGTACGGAATACTTTTTCCTTCACTTCTGGGCTTCCGATCGGTGGTAAACCGTTCCTCGAACCGCTTAATCACTCGCGACACCGTGGAATTCGCGATTCCCAACGTTTTAGCGATGGAACGATGCGAGAGATCCTTGTTCTCGTGATGAATGCGCAAGGTTTTATCACGCATGAGCTGTTCTTTCGACTCCATTTCCGCGAGTGTTGATCACAGGACTTTAAAACTTGCAGGATGTAAATAATGCACTATGAACTAAATTCACCCAAATTTTCATTAAATTCTACCCAACGGTTAAAAAGTTAAAGCAATTTCATAGTGTGGCAATTTCACCGTGGACACCCTTTACAGTTGTAACAGTAGCTTTTAGGGCTATATAAGAATACGATATCTATTGCAACATATTGAATGAACCTTTTGGAAAGTCAACAGTCATTATTTGATAACTTTGTGATGTTCTAGGTTATCCAAATCGTCCGTGAAATCAGAACTTATATCTACTTAAGTAACTATAGCTCTTTGGGATATACAAAGTTACGCTACGTATTCAACCATATTCCTGAATATTTTCGAACGTTAAAAAAACATTGTGACATAAACGGGGATGATCTAGGTCATCCAAACTGTCCTTGAGTTAAGAACGTAAGATCTACAGTTGTAACAGTAGGTGTTCGGAGTGTGCAAAGGGACAATATGTATTTAACAATATTGATTGAATAGTGTGGAAGGCCAATATACATAATGCAACAATCTTGGGATATTCTAGGTACTATAAACTGTCCTTAAGTTCAAAACATAAGATCTTCAGTTGTAACAGTAGCTTTTTGAGCTATGTATGGTGAACATATGTATTCAAATAAATGCAATGAATCTTTTGGAAGGTCAACAGTCATTATTTTATAAGTTTGAGATCCTCTAGGTAATCCAAACCGTCCTGGAGTTCAGAACTTGGAATGTTTTTTGGGCTATACACAGTTACGTCACGTATTTAAGAATATTCGGTGAATATTTTCGAACGTAAAAATACACAAGAAGATAATCTTTGGATGGTCCAGGTCATCCAAACTGCCTTGGCGTTCAGAACTTAAGATTTACAGTTTAACAGTACATTTTAGTCAATACAAAGTTACAATAAATATTTAAACATATTCAATTAACATTCTTAAAGACAACATAATAATGCATATTCTAGATCATCCAAACTATCCTTGAGATCAGAACATAGGACCTAAAGTGGTAACAAAAGCTTTCCGGGCTACGATGTGTATTGAAACATATTCATTGAATATTTTGGAAGAACAACAGACATTATGAGATAATCTTCGGATCTAACAGGTTATCCAAACATTCCTGGAATTCAAAACTTAAAATCTATAACTGTAGATATTAAGTTTTGAATTGAAACTAAAAATTTGCAGCTTTTTGGACTGAACAAAGTAACATTTTGTATTTGACTAAATTAAGTGAGTCATTTGGAAGGTTAACCGATGTAATGAGATATCTTGGGATGTTCTAGGTCATCAAATCTGCCCTTGAGTTCAGAATTTAGGATCTATAGTCGTAAAATTAGCTTTATAATCAATGAAAGGTAACGATATGCATTCAAACACATTCAGTAATGCTTCTGTAAGCTCACCAGTCATTATCAGATTATCTCAGGATGTTCAGGTTCATAAAAACTGTGCTTGAGTTCAGAACTTAAGATATAAGGTAGTAACAGTGGCCTTTTGGGCTAAACAAAGCTACGCTAAATTTTCAATATTCTGAAACATCCACAGACATCATAGGATAACCAAGTTATTTTCAGGTAATTACAAACTGACCTTCAAAACTTAAGGTGTTCCAGTGTAACAAAAGCTGTATGGACTATACAAAGTTAAGTTAGTTTGTTTGGCATAGAATATCCCAAGATTATTTCATTATGTCAGTTGGTCTTCCAGGACATTCATTGAATATCTTTGAATACATATCATAACATTGTATAGCTGATAAAGCTACTGTTACATCTGTAGATCGTAAGTTCTGAACTCTTTTCCTACTTTTTTCAATCATTTCTATATTATTGAGCACCAAACCAATCAGAATTCACCAAATTGCTTGTATAAATTTCAGACCTTCTTGTATAAATTTCAAATTCGTCATCATTTTGAACAACCCAATGGGGCTGTAGCTTGTAGTTTTTGATTACGTGCTTACCAGCAGCTACGGAATGCTTATTTGGATTGTTGAAAAAGTGGAGTCTGTTGATCTCCTTTATTTTGACCAGCTCTGCCATTGCCTCCTCCCCAACATGAACTTTTTCCACAGGTAGCAAGTTCTCAATATTGTCCAAAATGTCCTCTGAAAGTGACGTATTCGTGGGCCACACATTGGATTTACAAACTCGACCGACAATGGTTCGCAGTAACCTTTCCAGATCAGCGTACATTAGATGTATGAGTGGTTTTTCCCTCTAGAAGAATCCTTAGAAAATAGCATTGAAATAAATCAGTATGCTTATTAATAGTTCATAAACTTTATCAAAAACATTTAGATCAAATTCTACCTAACAAGTTTGACAACTTTGCCAAGAAACATTTGGTTTAACAGCAGTCAAGCAAAGTCAGAATAAACTTAAATAATTGATGAATTATGATTTTATTTTTAAATCAACTGTATCATAAACTAAGAATATTAAGTCTCTGAAATTTCCTAGAAAAAATATAAAATTTCAATGTACGAGTTTTTAATGGAACATTCAAATGATAATGCTTTTATAAACTGGTCGAATTGCACTTTATCCCGATTTCACCTATGATCGAATTGAGTTCGCTTGACTGTCGGGATACGAACAATCAAATCTAGACTCAGAATTACTAAGTAAGAACCTGAAAATAAGTCCTTTATCTGATTTTCAATTCGTCCCCTCCTTTCTCGACTATTTGGATACCAAAAGAGTAGTTCGCTTTTGAAAAAACTGAATCTAACAACAGATTTTTGAAAAATACTAAGTGTAAATAAAAAATGACTTGATGTCTTCAATGGACATTTTATTTGCATATTGGATAATCGTTTTAAGTGTTTTACTCCTATCCCGTTCGATTCGTCATGGCGTTCAATGGGTTTATAATTCAAGAAATGTGCAAAATTATTATGAAATAGCTGGAAAACTGTAAAAAATAATGAAGATGATGTAATATGGGGCCAAAATGACAACATCCATTTGATATCCGCTGAATTGGTTAAGCTTCTTAAAAATTGAGATTTTGCTGCTCGACCGCGCTAAGCCCATTGCATCCACCTGAACACAGCAAAACATGAATCTTACATTGCTTTGATCGTTCTGTTTTCCGGTATTATTTCGCAATCTTAATATTTACAGTCGAGGAGCATGCATGCGCAAACTTTCTCAAATCTCCTCAGTACGCCGTAAAACATTTTCCACCATATTTTCCAGCAGGTTTAAAGCTGGAAAAAAAATATTAATGAACTCATAATTGAATCCCATTGAAGCGTTGACATGCCGCTGTTCAGTAACAGTGATGACGACGACGACAACGACGATGGCGCGCGGTGCTTCGCAGTATGAAGACTGAAATTCCAACCTCTTTTTTGACATCCTACAACGACTTCGGTAGAAGTAAATTTTATAATACACATTTAATGACATAGCTACGGCTTTGCAACATGAAAGCTCACGAGCTGAAGCTTCATGGAACGCATACACCCACACACTCACACATCATCCCGACCGAGAAGTTGAGTTAAAGGAAAAACCGAGTGCGCCCAAAGTTTGCCCCAGGGCTTAACCGCTGCCGGAGCATGGCCATGGCCGCACACACAGCCCGTGCGGTTTGATGGTGACAAGAACGATAATGATGGAAACTCCTGCTCGTGCAGGATGTGGGAAAAAGGGTGGTTTAGCCTTTTTCTAGCCATTTTGTCCTCTGTGTGGCCTTGGGTTAGCTGGTGCTTTTTTCTCGCGAATCATGAAATTTAATAAAACTGCCAGTTACGGCTAGATGACTTTGACGCTGGAGACGACGACGACGACGACGACGCGTGGTTGTGGCATAGCCAGAATCATCCAGGAATAAAATTAAAATTTTTAGAAAATCTCCTTCGGGGAAAGTTTTTCCTTGAAACGTTGAAAGCTTTCATAACGCGGTGCACTCCACGCGCCGGCCTTCCAGCCGGAGTGGAAATGAGTCACGGGCTACGGGGGAATTAGTTCTCTGTTCCCGGAATACAATGTCAGCGATTGCCGCGGGGCTGCAGTTGGTGACTTTCATCGTCGTAGTCATCCGCCTCATCATCATGATCGCAGTCGAGTGCGAGTGCGGTTCATAGTTTTTAATATGAAGCACACAGGAGCGCCTAAGCGGAGAGTTTGTAATGCGCTTGGAAAATTTCCATCCACTGCAGCAGTCCTGGGCGGAAACATTTTAATCTAGGTGTCCATCCGTTCAAGCTGCTACGTGCTCGGAAAGCGCAATACAGGTTGGGAAGAAAGTTGGGCGAGTGAATGTTGATAGTTTTACTCGTTAGGTGAACATAATTTCGCTGGAGTTTGGTAGAGTTGAATGGTTGGCGGTGGTCGTTAGATGCAGGGCGTGTTATTAAGTTTAATATCTTAATACTGATGCAGTTGAGGCTGGTAATAACCGGGTAAGTAAGTGCATGATTACACAAATTTAGGTGGTGTGCTTTAGCTTGAGTGCTATTGAAATTTATGATAGCACTCAACACATTTTTAATAGATTTCAAGCGGGGTAATAGTGGGCAGTGCATTTATCCAACGGCTTTTCAGTACAAAAGAATTTTTTTTTGATTTTGTTGGAGAATATTTACTTATCAACTCAAAACATTATTGAGATTTTAAGTACTAGAGAGAAAAATATGATAGGAAAGGTGGCATACAAAATTTAAGAAATTTAATTTAATAGCAGGCCAACGTATTACTCTTTAACATACTTATTAAATTTGGAATTTGACAGTGTTCCACAAATTTAAAATCTGCAAGGTTTTTTTTTTCAGAGAATGGGACTGATGAAATAATAATGGTAAAAATTAACTAAAAGGATGAAAAACTATCAACAAGCATATGTAAACTTACAAATCATGTTTTAGTACATCAATCAAAGTAGATATACACACCTGAAACGAAATATAAAAATATTAGAGAGATTAGAAATTTTGGCTATAAGGCATTCGTTAATATATGTATCATATCAAAATATAGCTGTGCTCAAAGCTGTGAAGTACTGTTTAATATAAACCTAGCGAATGAAATAGCTAAATGTACTTTTGAATAACAAGACGCGATTATAGAGCTAATATCGAATTACAATTGCTGTCAATTATGCATTCAGTCATAGTAACTAATGAAAATGAACTAATTATTGTGATTTTTCATGCGATTACCCTGCTACCTTGGGGAAAATCTACCACGATATGTACAGATTAAAATTTACAGTGTTATCCGTTGATTTGCAGCAGATCGATGGTTCATTCATACTGGAAGCTCCACCCCAGAGCGAAAAAGTTGGACATCGTACGGCACTTTGAGTCTGCTGGATATAGCCGGTCTGGCATTTACAACATCCTCTCTCTTCTGGAGACCCTCGAACGGAGGCCTGGTTCCAGCCGCCCGACAGTGCTGCTAAAGACTGTATTCGATGAAATTTGGACAAACGCAATTGTTCGTAACTTTTTAGCGTGTGGGTAAAATTTTTTGAAATTTTATCTGAATGTATTTCAGTGTGTTGTGTCAATTTTCTAATGAGTTTCGTGAAAATCGGTCGAATGATTTCAGTGATGGCTTCGAATGAAGAAAACCCAAACGCTTCTCATCGATGGATCGGAAAACAGCTCGGAATCGCACATTCAACCGTATTTCATGTGATCAAAACGTTCAAGGACCGTAAGACAACCAAGCGGAAAAATGGTAGTGGCAAAAAACGTGGCACATCAAATCCGGAGAAGGCCAGGATGGTATTGAACCAATTTAAGCGTTATCCCAACATTTCGATCAGGGATGTTGCGAAAAAGGCGAAAGTTTCAGTTTGTTTTGTGCAGAAAACAATGAAACGTTCTGGATTACATGTGCACAAGGTCCAGAAGGCACCGAACTGGAGCGATAAACAGAACTCGGTGGCCAAAACTCGTGCAAGAAAACTGTACAGGGAGTGGCTCACAAAACGGTTCTGCATTGTGATGGACGATGAGACCTACATTAGACACCAAACAAATGCCAGGTCAGGAACACTACGTCGCCACCTCTAAGTTGGCCGTTCCGGAGAGTGTACGGAAGAAGAAACTGTCGAAATTCGCCAAAAAATTCCTTGTCTGGCAAGCGATCTGCGGATGTGGCAAAATGAGTCAGCCCTTCATCACCTCTGGGACCGTCAACGGACAAATCTACAAGGACGAATGCCTCCAAAAACGACTTCTGCCCTTCTTGAGATCTCACGATGGCCCGACACTGTTTAGGCCGGATTTGGCATCTTGCCACTATGCCCGGCCCGTCTTAGACTGGTACAAAGATAATAATGTAGTTTTTGTACCAAAAGACGTCAACCCTCCAAACACTCCGGAACTTCGCCCAATTGAAAAATGTTGGGCAATCATGAAGGCAAAGCTCGTTAAAACTCCAAAACTGATAGAAAATGAACTTGAACTAAAGAAAGTGTGGTTGAATGTAAGTAAGCAAGTCGGTCCTATCATCGCCCAAAATTTGATGAAAGGGGTCAAGGCAAAGGTGCGGGCATTTGGGTTGGGAGAAGAGGTTCAATAAACCAATGATGTCAAAACTTAACCATTTAGTAGTACTTTATTTCCAGAAAGTTTGAAAATAATCGGGCTTTGTGTGTCCAAATTTCATCGAATACAGTCTTTAATCTTAAAAAGCAGTAGAAGCTGAAAAGGAAGATCGGAGGCAAAGTGGCCAAACTGTGAGGAAGTACCTGGATAAGATGGACATTGTTATGTGGAAGTGTTAATCAAGGCAGGCCGTGTCTGAGCAGCAGGTAATCACACCGAAGAAGCGACTAAAGGGTGCTGGTGGATAACATCTTTCCGGCGAAGTGCGAAGTCGTCGTCATAATGGATGACAAGACCTACTTGACGCTGGAAGGTAACGGTTTCCTAGGGAACGGCTACTTCACGTCCGCCAACAAGAAGTTAAGTCTGCAGAATGGAATGTCCAAGCTGCTGTTCTTTCCTTCAGCTGTCGGAAGTGGTCGCCTTTATCAAGAAGCATCACGCAAAGGAGGATGAGGCAGTTTTGATCGAACCTAGCCTCAGCCAACTAAGCCAAGAGATCACTGGAAGAGATGGACCGGCTGAAAAAAAAACGTTGTACCGAAGACTATCAACCCAGCTGCGACGTCCCCCAGCTGCGACCGAAAGAAATTTTTTGTGCGAACGGGGGAACCAGAACGACCACCTACCGCGGTGTGTTTCTGTCACTGTAACACAGCGCAAACACCCTCCCCCTTTTGATTCTTTTTGGACACCCTACACACCCCCTAAAAACTCCTTCTCACAAAGTGCGAATAGCCGGGTTTCTCTTAAAACACTTCTTAAAAATTTTTATACAGTCTCTGTCCACTCTATTTCTCCCCCAAACCCCGCGTGTGTTTAATTTTCTCTCCCCCACCCCCCTCTCAAAGGTTCCCCTTAAGGGTGCCCCAAATTTTTTCATTTGGGGCGGCTTCTGGCGGTTGGGGGGGGTTCTTGTCCTTGGCACCCATTGAACCTTTTTGGCCGCCATTTTTTTTTATGTTGGGGCGTAGAACCACTGCGTCCACTGAGTTGAACTTTTGTGGTATACCCCTGTTTACTATTCTAATTCGCATCTTAAAGCTAGATCACCATTTGTCAAGTGACCAGCCCAAGACGCGTCTCCCAGTCAGGCAAAATTGAGTTTATAAAACCCACCACCTTTCCAGGATGCGCAGTCCAAATTTCTTTAGGTTGCATATAGCCACTGTACAGAAATTTAAGTCTGCTCTTGTACAAAGCATCACAATTGCAAAGCAGATGTTCCGAGGTTTCACGTTCCATGTTACAGAAACGACAGATATCATTCTGAACCTGGCCAATGTTTTTCAAATGATATCTACTCGGGCAATGTCCGGTTACTAGGCCAGTATAGGTACAAAGAACTCTCTTATTGAGCTCCAGAAGCTTATTACTGATTGTAACATTTGGAATTATAAACCTTTTCGCTTGAACACACTTTGTGGTGACCAACCAATTGGTCATCACCCTTTGCACTTCCCAAGATTTTAGTTCCATTTTTATGGCACAGTATGATATACCGCAGAATGGTTCTGGGCCAATAAACTGTGCATTTGAACCTTGTTTAGCAAGCTCGTCTGCCCTTTCATTGCCTTCAATGCCACAGTGTCCCGGAACCCAGAATAAATTTACCGAGTTCTCTTGGCACACCTTTCGCAATGAAAGAATGCATTCCCAGACAAGTTTGGATGTGCATTTATAATTACTTAACGCTTTGAGTGCCGCTTGGCTGTCTGTAAAAATACAAATATTTGCATGTCTATATTTCCTCTTCAGACAAACGTTAACACATTTTATTATAGCAAACATCTCCGCTTGGAAAACCGTTGGATAGTTTCCCATCGCCACTGAGATTTCTACCCCAGGGCCGAAGATTTCTGCTCCCGTTTTCGTTCCAATTTTTGAGCCATCTGTGAAGAATTTCATGGAACCATGGCGAACAGTGGGACCTCCGACTTCCCAATCTATACGTGACGTTTCATATATGTTGTAAGGGGTGTCATGGTTTTCCACAGGTTTCATCCAGTCTCCATTCATATACATCACTGGCCCATTTTGAAAGCTTTGTGAAATGCTCAGGTGACCGACTAAGTCACCAGACAGGAAAGTTTTCAGCCGTTTCCGCTTCTAGTTGCACGTATTCTTGCAAAGGCAGCAGATTTAGAATTGCATTCAACGCATCTGATGGAGTGCTGCGCATCGCTCACGTTATAGCAATGGATACTAGCCGTTGAAGTTTTGTAAGCTTTTTCTGTGCAGTAGCCACTTTTGTTTTTGGCCACCACACAAGAGAAGCATACGTTGCATTTGGAAGTATTATGGATGTATAAATCCACATTATCATTTTTGGTCTTAGACCCCATTTTCTGCCAAATGTTTTTGAGCATATCCAGAAATCACTGGTTGCCTTACCGATCACACACTCAAGATGAGCATTCCAGTTCAGTTTGGCATCCAGTATCACTCCTAAGTATTTAACCTGTTCACTAAGATGAATCTTTAATCCTCCTAGCTGAAACGCTTTTAGACTAAACTTCCTTTTCCTAGTGAAAGGTACAATTACTACTTTTGATGGATTTATGCTAAGGCCCTCCTTGATACACCAAGACTGGCTAAATTTTAGGGCCCATTGCATTCCTTCTGAAATGATGTTGTCAAATTTTCCCCCTCTCTATAATGACTATATCGTCTGCACCTACAACCCCGAAACCTTTTTCCTCTAAGCTTCTTAGAAGATCGTCTACAACTAAGGACCACATTAGTGGTGAGAGGACTCCTCCTTGGGAGCATACTACCCCATGGCCTTTTTTCCGTAATGGCAAGATGCCAAATCCGGCCAAAATAGAACGGAACAATTGTGTCGCTTCAGGAAAGGCAGCCGACGTTTTTGTAGGCACTCGCTCACATAAATTTCTTGGTTGACGGTTCCGGTCGCAATTTAAACGTTGCTTTTCAAGCCACAGGTACAGATGGCCCGACACTTTAGATATTTCTTCGCGAACTTTGACAGTTTAATGTGCTTGAAAATATCTGCCACCTTTCCCCGTCCGGTTGCCGTATGAAATTCCTGTCCAGGAAGTTGTTTAAAGTCTGCTTTGACGTAAGTTTCATCGTCCTGTACCACGCAATCAAGCTTCGTCAGCATCGTCGTGTACAACTTTGGCGATCGTGCTTTGGCCGACGTGTTTTGTTTATCGTCGCGATTTGGAGTCACCACTTTCTTGTAAGTCGACAGACCAGCTCATTTTTTAGCTCTATTCGCGGTTGAAGACACCACTCCCAGCTTCTTTGAGACATCTCAGACGGAGAGGTTGGGGTTCCGCTCAAAACAGCGGGCAACTCTTTTTGTCGTCGCTGTGGCCTCCGGCTTTCGATTTCCCCCGATCCATCTTTTCTGGTTGTCGACAAACGTTCACCGAACACTTTTAATACGTTGGTTAAAGTTGATTTAGCCACAATCAACCATTTCGCCAACTTGGCGTGAGAGTAGTTTGGATTTTCGCCATGCACGTGCAAAATTTTGATGCGTTGGTTCTCTTTCTTCGACGACATTTTGATAACTGAAGTGCTAATCTCAAAATCAAAATAGAGGCATGATGCTACACGCACACATCTTCAAAATGAGGGGTGTGCAAAATTTTGTAATGCACGGTGAACGGAAATGCGTCAAGTTTAAGTCGACCAAATTTTGATCGAAACACCCTTTAGCATTCCCTTGATTTTCCCTCCTCGGAAACCAAACTGCAACTCCGACAGACCAAGCTGGCTCGTACACTTTGTCAGCTTGTTGAGGGTAAACATTTCCAGATGTTACTCGAGCAGGCATATTGACCAAAATGATAGCTAGTGGCTTAGTTGTAGCTTCTGAATATTTCATCTACCTAGAAAGTAACCTTTGTCCAGACATTTCTGCAGTACCATCTTGAACATGTTCGGGAACTCCTGGGTCGCAATTCTGACACAAATTTCATAAAATGACTATTTTTACGATTGTTGCGAACCATCCGGAAGGCCATTCGGTAAAACTTGAGGGTTCCAGATCAGAAGTGCAAATGCAAACATATGAAACTTTCAAAAATTCTTAAGAAAAACCGCATTATTTTCGCAGACTTACTAGTTGCATAAATTGACTACTTTTCCGATTGTTCCAGTTTATCTAGAAGGACACCAGAGACCCGTGCGGGTCATTTCCCAGATCACTAGTATAAATATATTCAAATGATACCAATCCAGTCTGTGGACTTCTTTAAGTTTGACATGCGATATCTTTGTAGTTTCTTAGCTTCTTAGCTCTTCCCAAATTTAAAGGGGCGATGCAAATCGAATATGATTGCAGACAATTGATGGATTCTTTCGATCTTTACATTAAATACTTCCGAATATAGCGTGAATAGCATCCCCTTCTGACCAGGTGCGATTCAAACTGAGTGTTAAATAGACAAGAACAGCACTCGTAGAATTTGCTTTACACCCAACCACAGCGCTCATCTTGACAGCGAATACCATCTTTAGAACAAACGACTCCTGACATCACCCCTGAGCTCCCTCCCTACTCACTCACCAGTTCATCAAGTTATCTCTTCCCCGTTGTTAACTGTCGTGACTTTTCGACTAGTGAACCGTCCGTCGTCGACGTCGTCATCAGACTTCCAACTGTTTGCCCACCATGACCCATGAACGACAGCGACCCATCTGCTGCTACTGTTGTCTTCCGTCGCGACGCTTGCTATATCGAACAAAGAAGCAAAACGCACACAGACAAGGGAAGAGGAAAAAAACGGAAAAGAATCCGGAAAAGCTCCAGGCGCCTGCCTAGCTTTCCCGCGTGATTCGAAGGCTGCCATCGACTTCCGCTCAGCATTCACTTACCGTTCGCTTTTCCATTTTTATTTTCCTCTGCGCTGTTCTGTACTCAAGAGACTCAATATTTATTCACCATTCACTGCAAACAATAATAAATGAGATAAAAGTGATCCTCAAGCTCTTCTGTGCCGTCGGTTCCCCGATTCCTCTGGGTCGTGGTAGTAGATTTTCCCGCGTTCGGAAGAAGAAGAAAAAACATCGACGCGTTCCGATGTGGAATGAGGGAAAGTTGGTGGCAAAAGTTTAAATAACTTTATTGATCTTTGTTCCAGTCTTAAGGTAGTGCGGTAGTGGTGGGTGAGGATGGGGGAGGAGAGGAGATGTAAGCTTTCGGTCCAATTTACGCCAGGAAGGGGCGGTTCTGTTGCCTGTGATATGAACTTCCGCGCACGTTAGCTTATCGTGATATCCTTTGGGTCTAAGGACTCTTGGTTGGTAAGAAGCGAGGGGAAATTAGCTTCCGTACAGTGCAGTTGAGCTTTGAAAAAGTGTATTTTATCGATTGGATCACGGTGACTTTCTCCCTTGTTTACTAAGATTGGAGCGGGGAACGTAGGGAGTACTTCCCGGTATTTTACGATCGTGGCAAATTAAACTGGCACAATATGGTGCCGGGAACTTTATTAGAAAATTGCTTTTCTATGGGTAAGGGTCCTTGAATTAACTTTCGGATTGAATAAGCACACTTAAATGGCAATGTTTATTTGAATAACAAAAAAAAAAAAAAACACAGAAGCTCACCTCACTAATTCACTAGCAAAAAAGTTTGCTTGTTCAATTAAACACTTGGCAGCTCTATGAAAACGATTGCCTAATGATAGCGCAAAATGTTAGCACAACATAACGCGAATACAAACAACCGGCACACAAATCGGCGGAAAACGTAAAACCTCATTCATAATGAGTGGTAATTCCAAAGCAAACAACCAAAGCAGCAAGTGGGGTCTTAATTCACTCGAGAATGGTGGGAAGCCACAATATTGGTGAGGTGAATCATCAAATACGTCAATTTTGCGTCGGTTGGCCTGTTCGACCACGGGGGGTTCGCTCTTCTAACCTGCCATGATTTTGCAATTATTAGCCATGTGCAAGTGTAATCTCGTACTTCAGCACACAAGTGGGAATTAAATTGCCTCTTTTTTTTTGGTAAATGTTGCAACAAAAAGTATATAGCTGAAGCGCGTCCGGATTCAAATTTTCTATCATTAGATGAATATTATGAGCCCAAAATAAATATCTACACATTTTTTTCGCAACCTTTATTTTCCTCCGCTCTCAAACATTTAAATTTCACCTTCACATCAAAACTTATGATCTTTTGATTTAACTTCTGCCATTAACGTTTGGACATGCTCTCCCCTGGGCTTGAAAGCCTTTGTGCATGTTTCTTCGAACTCTTGGACTGATTTTGACTAATCCTGGTGAGAATGAGCTTTTTTGATTTTGATTCTCTTCCCATTTTCCGACTATCACCATAATTGCCCAAATGGCTGGCATCTTATTATTCTCGTCCTATTTCTTAGTCGCTGTTGAGAAATGGTAAGATGCCGAATCCGGCCACAAAATCATTGCTTGAGAATGTTGTCGCTAAAGAGGTAACAGATGCTTTTTAAGACACTCTTTCCGACAATATCATTTATGTTGGCAATTACAATCTTTCTCAACTCAGCTGGAATCAAGACGAAGATTGGTCCATGGCCTGCTGCAGTCAAATGCACCGGCTGAGCGAGAATTCGTTCTAGTCGAATCGATGGTTTCTTCTAAGTTGCATCAAATTAACAATGTTCCAAATCAAACTCGAATGGCAGCTTCCTTGACCAAGCGTTATTATATGTTACATATAGGAAACTCAACAGTAAAACCTTCGTTTAATAGTTCATCAAAATACAAGTATTCTATGCAACATATTTTGTTTAGTCAATTGGAGGTGTTGTATCCAAATGCTCGTACCTTTCATGAGTTATTGTAAAGTGTCATCCGACACTAATTTTGCAGCCTTTTGCCAATTGCGCCTGAAAATTTTCCGATCAATCGTTATGCTATTCGTTTTTTTGAAGATTCCTTTTAACTGAAACATTTCGATCGGACAAAGTTCTGGCGTATTTGTTGGATTAAACTTCTTCGGGACAATATTAACATTAAAGACTGTATTCGATGAAATTTGGACACACAAAATAGGTCACCAAAAATTTTCCTTGAGCCTGATTCTTTTTAAACTTTCTGGAAATAAAGTACTAGTAAATGGTTAAGTTTTGACATCATTGGTTTATTGAACCTCTTCTCCCAACCCAAATGCCCGCACCTTTGCCTTGACCCCTTTCATCAAATTTTGGGCAATGATAGGACCGACTTGCTTACTTACATTCAACCACACTTTCTTTAGTTCAAGTTCATTTTCTATCAGTTTTGGAGTTTTAACGAGCTTTGCCTTCATGTTTGCCCAACATTTTTCAATTGGGCGAAGTTCCGGAGTGTTTGGAGGGTTGACGTCTTTTGGTACAAAAACTACATTATTATCTTTGTACCAGTCTAAGACGGGCCGGGCATAGTGGCAAGATGCCAAATCCGGCCAAAACAGTGTCGGGCCACCGTGAGATCTCAAGAAGGGCAGAAGTCGTTTTTGGAGGCATTCGTCCTTGTAGATTTGTCCGTTGACGGTCCCAGAGGTGATGAAGGGCTGACTCATTTTGCCACATCCGCAGATCGCTTGCCAGACAAGGAATTTTTTGGCGAATTTCGAAAGTTTCTTCTTCCATACACTCTCCGCAACGGCCAACTTAGAGGTGGCGAATGGTAGTGTTCCTGTCCTGGCATTTGTTTGGTGTCGGCTTTAATGTAGGTCTCATCGTCCATCACAATGCAGAACGGTTTTGTGAGCCACTCCCTGTACAGTTTTCTTGCACGAGCTTTGGCCACCGAGTTCTGTTTATCGCTCCGGTTCGGTGCCTTCTGGACCTTGTACACATGTAATCCAGAACGTTTCATTGTATTCTGCACAAAACAAACTGAAACTTTCGCCTTTTTCGCAACATCCCTGATCGAAATGTTGGGATAACGCTTAAATTGGTTCAATACCATCCTGGCCTTATCCGGATTTGATGTGCCACGTTTTTTGCCACTACCATTTTTCCGCTTGGTTGTCTTACGGTCCTTGAACGTTTTGATCACATGAGATACGGTTGAATGTGCGATTCCGAGCTGTTTTCCGATCCATCGATGAGAAGCGTTTGGGTTTTCGAAGTGAGTGCCCAAAATTTGTTGGCGCACTATTTCTTCATTCGAAGCCATCACTGAAATCACTCGACCGATTTTCACGAAACTCATTAGACAATTGACACAACACAATGAAATACATTCAGTTAAAATTTCAATAATTTTTACCCACACGCTAAAAAGTTACGAACAATTGCTGGTGTCCAAATTTCATCGAATACAGTCTTTATAAGCCATGAACCAATTCTGATCCAGCTTTCCATAATGGCAAGATGCCAGGTCAGTACAGAACCGCATCGAACCGTTATGTTTCCGAATGAATGGCAATGGTCGTTTATTAAGTCATTCTTCCACGAAAAATTATGGTGCCAGTCGTGATCAAAATGTCGCTTCTGAGACCGCATCCACATATTCCCTGCCAAACGAGAAATCTCTTTGAAAATTTCGACAGTTTTTGTTGCTTAATACGTTCAGGAACATTTCCTCTTTGAACCGATGTATAAAACTGTAGTCGCGGAATCTGCTTTGAATCAGCTTTGCAATATGTCATCAAGATAGTTTCAAATAATTTCCGCGGTTGCGATTTTGTGCTCTTGCTCTGCGTATCGTTACGATTTGGAGCAACACCTACTTTGAAAGACTTCAGACACTCACTTTTCTTCATTTTCTAGACATTTTCACTATATTGTCATCTCGGACTGAGATGTTCGGTTTTTCTTAAATTCTTTTACCACTGCGGTCCTCTCCGCGACAAATCGAGAATCATGGTTGCTTCCGGAACCGGCCTTTCTCTTTAATGTTAAGCGCTGCTGACAGATTTTTAGCACTTTGGTATCCGTAGATTTTGCGATATTCAGCGACTTTACAACATCGCCGTATGACAAATCCAGATTTTCCACCTTTTTGTGCAACATTAGCTCGTGCACGTGTTTTTGATTTGACGCCATTTTACAAAAAAAAAGTGACTGTGGCGAGTCACGAGTTCTCTATTACACATGCAATAATATTCATATAGTTGTGTTAGGATTAGCAAATGCGGACACGGATAAAATTGTGTTAAGGTATTTTCGGCAACTACTTTTTGCTGTGTCCATTCTTTAATCGAGCCTCCATCACCTCTTCTTAGAGTCAACAACCACCACATGCCGTTCGTTTTCCATATTGACATAAACGATACTCGCATGCAGTTTGCTAGCAACTCGAGTCAAACTGAAGATTTTGATTTTCGGCGCTGCAACTTCGTGGAGCTAAACTCGGGTCGATAGGGTTACGGTGTTCCGCGGTAAGGACACAGACGAGATGGTGTGGACAAAATTCTTGACGAACACGATCCGTAGAAGATGTAGACGACACACTTTCAAGCAACCATGGTGGACATCTGAGCTGCAATACCTTCGAAACGTTGTTCGCAAATCTCGTAAGCGTTATTTTCTTGCGAGAACGGATGAAAATCGTAATACTCTTCGTTTAACTGAATCCCCATACAACAAATGCTAAATTGCATCGTTTCGAAACTACGTTGCCCTTTTAGAGATAACTGCAAAGCAAATCCTTCTTCCTTTTGGACGTTTATCCGTAATCACAAACGCTCAAATAGAATTCCCGCTGAGATGAAATTCAAAAATTCTATTACTTATTCCCCGGATGGCCTAAGGCAATCTGCTTGCCAATTTCTTCGAAAATGTAAATAGTACTAACTCGCCAAAATTCTAGCCGGATACCTTCAGAAATTGTCCATTGTTCGACATGAATCTGCAGCTGTTTGACATCACACAGCAAGATGTGTCGTCTAAGTTGAGAAAACTAGACGTTTCCATAGGATCAGGAACCGACAAATGGACCACCGCTGTCTTTAGCGCATCTCTTCGTTGCAATGCTTTGCCAGAGCTGTGGGAAACAGCAGCAACCTATCCGATGTTCAAAGCTTCTAGTTCTAGTAATTCCGTTGCGAATTATCGTGGCATTTCCATCGAATGCTGGTTGACAAAAGTCTTTGGAGAATTAGTGCATAAAGTTCTGTAAGCTGCATCTAAACCAATAATATCGGAGTATCAACACGGAGTTGATAAGAAGCGAACTTGAACTCCGTCAGATCGATACCTGTTTGGCCATGATGAAGCGAGAACTTCAGAAAACGAGGCGAAAACGAAGAACGAAAAAACAAAATTTAAAAAAAAAAAAAAAAAGAAAAAAAACGTATCGGAAACGGCTGTACAGGTTCTGAAGGAGGGCGTCAATCACAAATGTCGAGCATTTTACTCAAACTCATCCTAAAATTTATACGATTTATGTTAACTTATATATCAGTTATAAGGTGTGGCCCAGTTAGAATTGGAACATTGACTATTGAGCATATTTCGGATTTACATTAATAAAATAGTATTCGGTTTTAACTAAAATGTTCGACTTTATGTGCATTTTAAAGGGAAAATACAAAAAAATATTAATCATCTCGATTTTGAAAAAAAATTGCGGACTTTTCCCGGAATACGTTTCATCACATTATTCTCATCCATCGTTTTGGCAATCTTATTCCACTTGGTTATCAATTCATTGATGCTTTTGGCGACACTGCCATTCTCCTTCAGCTTCCTCTTCATAATAGCCCCAAATCTCTCTATCAGTCTGAGCTGGGGACAGTTTGGTGGGTTGCGTTCGTTCGGTATAAACTGAATCCCGTTGGTTTCATACCACTGTAGCACTGTTTTACTGTAATGACAGCTTATAAGATCTGGCCAAAACATGACAGGTTCATTGTGGGATCTGATGAATGGCAATATTCGCTTTTGGAGACATTCCGTTCTATACAGCTCTGATTTAAATGTATATCAGTGATGAAAACCCTGGTCTTCCCACACCAGCTACAGATGCCTTGCCAAATCATGTATTTAAAGACTGTATTCGATGAAATTTGGACACACAAAATAGGTCACCAAACATTTTCCTTGAGCCCGATTCTTTTCAAACTTTCTGGAAATAAAGTACTACTAAATGGTTAAGTTTTGACATCATTGGTTTACTGAACCTCTTCTCCCAACCCAAATGCCCGCACCTTTGCCTTGACCCCTTTCATCAAATTTTGGGCAATGATAGGACCGACTTGCTTACTTACTTTTAACCACACTTTCTTTAGTTCAAGTTCATTTTCTATCAGTTTTGGAGTTTTAACGAGCTTTGCCTTCATGATTGCCCAAAATTTTTCATTTGGGCGAAGTTCCGGAGTGTTTGGAGGGTTGACGTCTTTTGGTACAAAAACTACATTATTATCTTTGTACCAGTCTAAGACGGGCCGGGCATAGTGGCAAGATGCCAAATCCGGCCAAAACAGTGTCGGGCCATGGTAAGATCTCAAGAAGGGCAAAAGTCGTTTTTGGAGGCATTCGTCCTTGTAGATTTGTCCGTTGACGGTCCCAGAGGTGATGAAGGGCTGACTCATTTTGCCACATCCGCAGATCGCTTGCCAGACAAGGAATTTTTTGGCGAATTTCGACAGTTTCTTCTTCCGTACACTCTCCGGAACGGCCAACTTAGAGGTGGCGACGTAGTGTTCCTGTCCTGGCATTTGTTTGGTGTCGGCTTTAATGTAGGTCTCATCGTCCATCACAATGCAGAACGGTTTTGTGAGCCACTCCCTGTACAGTTTTCTTGCACGAGTTTTGGCCACCGAGTTCTGTTTATCGCTCCGGTTCGGTGCCTTCTGGACCTTGTACACATGTAATCCAGAACGTTTCATTGTTTTCTGCACAAAACAAACTGAAACTTTCGCCTTTTTCGCAACATCCCTGATCGAAATGTTGGGATAACGCTTAAATTGGTTCAATACCATCCTGGCCTTCTCCGGATTTGATGTGCCACGTTTTTTGCCACTACCATTTTTCCGCTTGGTTGTCTTACGGTCCTTGAACGTTTTGATCACATGAGATACGGTTGAATGTGCGATTCCGAGCTGTTTTCCGATCCATCGATGAGAAGGGTTTGGGTTTTCGAAGTGAGTGCCCAAAATTTGTTGGCGCACTATTTCTTCATTCGAAGCCATCACTGAAATCACTCGACCGATTTTCACAAAACTCATTACACAATTGACACAACACAATGAAATACATTCAGTTAAAATTTCAATAATGTTTACCCACACGCTAAAAAGTTACAAACAATTGCGTGTGTCCAAATTTCATCGAATACAGTCTTTAATAGGGAGAAAGAGCCAGCCCTCTATTCACAAACTGTTACCAATGGGGAGTTGGCATTCCCACTCTCCCCATCCAGAGTGCTTCAATCGGGTGCCCTGATGGTCCCTCCCATTTCCAAATATTTATACAATAGTATTATATTTATGAAAATAAAAAATACTACAAACATTCATATCTATTATATATGATCTTCATTCGGTTGATCCTGAAATGCAAGAAATGTTGTAAAGTGTTAAAGTGTAGAGTTCTGTGGTTCCGCGCTTAAGCACGCTTTCGTTCGTTTTCAGCGATAGCAGCAATGCACCGAAATCTTGAAAAAGTTGAAATTTTACAAAACTAACATTTATACATTTTGATTTATTGTTGTCATGCTCACTATTTGCTGCTTGATGCTGATTTTTGAACAGCATTCCGATTTTATTTTTGCTAGCCTAATAGTTATTGCTCCTGAGTTAGGAAAACAAGCAAGATTTAATTGAAAGGGAGTTAAAGACAAATGGACATAGAAAAACAATAAGTAATGTTCATATCATCTATGAAGTAAAATCAATAAAACAATATCATCTAATATAATGATATTGTGAGTTATGATAAAGTAATGACAAAGATTGAACTGTAAAATCAGACATTAGTCAAATGGCACACAGCGCTGCATGAATCAGATCAGCTCAGATTTGGTCAAATGTCCATTTGCAAACCGGAAACGAAAAATACATTCAGTAATAATTGCAAAAGCCTACCACAGATTCCGTTGCAGCTTCTTGTATTCAAGGCACTCGATACTTTTTTATTATAAGAGGAGAAGAGAAGATCTAAATGATAATTGGACATATAAGTAATAATTATTGTTGAAAAGTATATGTAACCTTTTAGGTAAAAATTATAAAATTATTTTTATGTTAATATATAAATCACGAAAACACAAGTAATGATAAAAATGGTAATGATGATGATAAAGATGAATGGTTGTGGTAATGAATAAACAATTTCCTATAAGATAATATATATAGTGAAGAGATATTATAATATGAACTGAAAATTACGTGTGTGCCGACTGCTGTTTTATTGCAATTGCAGCCAAACTTGCACATCCACTATGAACCAGAAAATTTAAACAATGTATGACTGCCATGAGAAATAAAATAAATTTGAATTATTTGAATTATTTTACAATACCTGATGACCTGGAAGACCAGAAATACCTCAAGCAAAAGACAGTACATCTCAAATTTCGATAACCTGACACCAATTCATATGCAATAATACACTCAGCGAAACAAAAATAGCACCACCACGTTTTTTCCACATTCAATGATCAGTAATTGATTTTCATCAAAATCATTTTTTATATCATGTTCTGTGAAGAAAAAGAAATCAAACCAAGGTATGAATAAATCGACTTTTCGAGACATTCATATAACAGAACGAGGAAACGGAAAAAAATAGTGCGAAATAAAAATAACACCACCTTAGCTTTTTATTAAAATCAGACTTTATTTCTTAGGAAACAACATGAAGGTGTGAACTTAGTAATGTGTGTAGGAACCGTTGTTACGAATAACTTCAATCAGACGCAATTTCATGGACAAAACCAGTTTTTCAAGAGTATCCTGCTCAATCTACTCCCAGCATTCTCAAACTCGGGTTTTCAGCATATTTACGTTGTTGAATTTCTTCCCATTTTCGTAAACGCAGCGGGCAAGTATCGACCAAAGGTTTTCGATGGGGTTTAGATCCGGAGAGCAAGCTGGCCACTTTTTTTTATCGGAATACCACGCTTTAGTCTGTTTTGAGTTGCGGATTGCAGCATTATCTTGTTGGAAAACAAAATCTGGACCCATCAAAGACTCGCCGTGTTCAATCAAACTTATCTCCAGCATTTCTATGTAATCCTCCGATTTCATTTTTGGTAAAATCCACGCCAATGGAAGCTTGCCTCGGAAGGAAAATGCTCCTCAAACCATCAGGGTATCACCACCAAAGTCCCTGCTCATTTTAACATCCGGGTCCTTGCGCAAATCGTGCCAGTAGTACTGCCATCCGTCTGGTCCGTCCAAGTTGAACTTTTTTTCCTCCGAAAAGAGCACATTTTTCCATTCGTTGGTCCAGGAAATGTACGTCTTAGCGAATTTGAACCAATTCAACTTGTGCCGTTCTGTAAGGTTGGGTTTTCCGAGTCTCTTACGCCACTCCAAGCTCTCGCTGCTGGACAAAATCTGTTGTACACGACCTTTAGTCACCGGAAGCTCAAATTCTGCACGGATATGTGATGCTGTTCTTTTCTGGTTCGTTGCAATTCTACATATTCTCCGTTTAGCCTTAGCTGAAAACTTGCTTTTCTTCCCACGTTTCTCGATGCGGCCACTCTTATCGCCATTTTTCAAGAAGCTTCCGATAACCGTGTGTGATCGAAAGAGTTTTCGATCTATTTTACGATTCGAGAGGCCTGCATCGTGGTAGGCCCTGATTTTTACCCTTTCTTCGTACGTAAGATGTGCTATTTATGTTTCACATGGTTTTTTTTAATGAATTTCTCAGCTTAAATGTGAATAGTCCTCCAAATTTCCAGAACAACTAATCAGACAGACGTGTAGTAGAATACTGATACACCGTAAGGTGAAATTAGCGTTACGAATGAACATTTTAAAAATATTACGAAAAAACATGGTGGTGCTATTTTTGTTTCGCTGAGTGTATACTATCATATCATAACAACAACAAAAAATAAAAAATGTATTTTGCCTCTATTTCCCGTAATGTCCTTCCATGTTATAAGGGTGGATCTAAGGCAAGGATGGTCTCAAAGCGCGCTGCAACTACGAACCTAATGTGAATAGTAACATTCTCAATGTGACCCCCACGATCCTCTGTAGCAGGTGAAAAAATTACTTGATGTGAAATTTCCACAATGGAACTGACTCTTAGCTTCGGGTCTTGACCAAGAATCCCTACTGAGCAGCGGCACGTCAAGCCGGCCAGTTCAGCGCAAGGGAATTGATTGTAGAATGTATGTGCATAAAAAATAAAACTTTTTTTCAAAAGTTCCTCAATGGAAAGGGCAACCTCTACTCCCCTCCCGATTGAGCATACAACCACACCATTCCTATTCGTGGCCATCCCAATCCCCTGAAGCGTGGACTCGATAATGTAATTTATCATAATTTAAGCTGTCCATTTTTCGTTGAAAAATTTCTTCGCCATTTCTCCTTCAGATGCTGAAGATGCCCGCGCCGCATCGGAGAAGTTCACCGATGGGTGGTGGATGGACCGGATGACGATCGAATGAATGCCGCTTTGTGCATCGCCTGTCGGAAATTGAGGTCAACACTATCTACCTTCGTTGATGTACCTGCACATTGGGGATTTGGGATAGCATTCGCGCGGAAATTTATCGCTTCGTTTTTTTTTTTTTGGAGGAATCGAATTTCATAAATAACAACAAGTATTTAATAATTTCTTGCCATGTCGAAAGAGCCGTTCATGATGCCCATCGAAGATGCGATGGAGAATCATTCGGTGTAGGTTGGTAAATGTAAGACAACGGTGTTCGTTGGTTGCAGGTACTGATTGAAGATAAACATTTCTTTATATAAATGCCACTTTTTGAACTATTCGAAACTTATTAATAAGTACACCGACACTAATATATTCAAACTATCTCTCTATTGCAAGGCGTTGATGTGCCTGTTGAAACGTATACTTATGATAAATAAGATCGGACACTGAAAATTATACCTTGATGGATGTCAACGCTTTGCCTTTGTTTTAATTACGGCTCTGCAAAACGCCACTTTGCGGTAGATTTGAAAATGAACTGCTCGGTATTAGCAGTGCTTTCAGTTGTGCTTGTAGCAGTCGAGTGTGACGGTACGGGTAGATGACAAAAACAATAAATCAAAACAGTATAAACGTTCTGCATACTAATTGTCCTTTTAGTATATTTCAGCTATGGATCAGGAATCGAGCAATGGAATCTAATAAGCAAATTTTGCGAAGGCGAAAGGCAAAGCCCCATTGATTTGGTAACAAGTGAAGCGCAGAATGCACCGGATGCTGTACCTTTGGAGTTGGTTAACGTCAAAGAGAATCCCATCAAAGTTAAAGTCCACAATAATGGTCACACAGGTACGGTTTTGTGAAATTGCTCGGATGAAATACTTTTCTAATACTTTACAAAAGTAGTTGTTTTCAGTCTCACATACCCAGGATCTAAGGGGCTCCTTCTTCGAGGAGGTCCTCTGGACGGAACATTCAAGTTTGCTAGTTTACATTTCCACTGGAGCTCCGAGCATACGGTTGACACAGAACGCTTCCCTCTGGAGATGCACATGGTGTTCTACAATCAGGACTATGGCTCTCTTCACAGAGCACAATTTCAACCAAACGGGTTAGCTGTGCTGGGATATTTTTTCGTCAATCGTTCCAGCGCAGTATCTAGAAAATGGATAGATTCACTCAAATCGGTCAAGAAGTCGGGATCGAAATATTCGTTTGTTCATCCAAATTACATGAACATGGCTCGGATAATTGGTTCGAAGCTTCGACAATACTTTTACTATCTGGGAAGTTTAACGGCGCCTCCTTGCTATGAGACTGTCTCTTGGATCGTACAAAAAGAACCTCTAGTAATAAGCTCTTCACAATTGAAACTTTTCGAATGTTTGAAGGGAAAGCATGGGTACTTACGAGGAAACTTCCGACCTGTCCAGGAATTGAATGGTAGAACTGTGTGGATGTATGATAGTTGATTAAAAAATGATCTTTAATTGAATGAATATTGAAATGGAGAATAGACAATTAGTTACAGTACAAAACAACTACAATAACTTAATTTTGTTATTGAACTTCGATAGCTCCTATAATGATCAGTTTGACCTTAACACCACGTTTTAACTATAATATTTTATTTTAAATAATTATTCTGTTTATAGATTGTCACTCGTCACTGTTTGATTCTAGAAGTAAATACCCCTTTTTCAACAGAGCAGCATTATTTTGCAGAGAGGACCGTTTGTAGAAACACGTCGTGGTCATGATTTTTTGAATATTGCGATGGAAGTGCTACACAGTTGATAACCATTAGTTCGCACCAAACACACGACAAAAAAAGCCAACTGCATTGAAACTGGCGAAAGCACAATAATGGGTGATTATAGAATAATTTTAGATCAATTGAAAAAAAAAACCGTCATTTTGTGCAACACTAAGTTTGCACTGCACACATAATGGCCGGAAGACAGTGCAGTATGTACTTAGTTAGTAAGAATGCTGTAGATTCAGCTTACGAGAGTAAACACCAGCACCTGCTGTACCTTCGGGTAGAGAGCCATCAGTTTAACAAACAATTCTGTTAGATGTACAGGGTGTCTCACAATAGGTGTCACTAATACAAAATGGGATTACAGAAAAGCAAATTAACCATATCATAGCCTTTTTTTTCATTTGAAAGATACAAACCATATTAATTCAATTTAAATCTCTCGCCTTTTTCCTTCATAGCTTAGCGCAAACGCTTTGTAAACCCATCGTAGCTGGGACGCACGATTTCCTGAGGAATTGGTCCCAAATATCAACCAAATGTTTTTTGAATTGATCTACAGTAAGCCCTTTCGTAGGGCCTATATGTTGAAGCATATAACCACAAACAATGTAGTCAAGTGGGTTGAGATCCGGTGAAGATGTAGGCCATTCTTCGCTTGTGATGAAGTCGGACAAATTTTCCACGCACCACGTTTGTGTCTTCTTTGCCTTGTGAGCTGGAGCTGAGACCTGTTGGAAACAATATGGTGTATTCCCATACAGCGTTGAAGCACGAGGAAGCAGATGATTCTTCAAAACCTGCTCGATGAAATATTCATGAAAAGAAGAGGAAGTTTTCCATTTTGTGAAACGGCGCCCCATACCATGATTTTCGATATATTAAGATAGCGTTCTACAGCTAGTTTATCTCTTGAAATATTGGCAAGACTTTTGCATACACACGATCATTTTGTTGGTTATGACTGTCCTGTAGGAGGAAGAGCTTTTCATCCGAAAATAAAATCTCGCAGTCACCGCGCCGAATCAAAAGATTTCTGCATCTTTGGACCCTGGCTTGCTTTTGACGCACCGTCAACCCATGAACTCGTTGTCTCTTGTACGGCTTGCATCATGTCTGAGGAGCCGGTTCATTGACATTTGAAATTGTTTGCTCAATTTACGGCTACATACGGCGAAATTACGTCTTATTCGCTCCCTAACAAATTTAATCTTTTCCTTCGTTCTGGCAGTTCGTCTGGCACCTCCTTTGTGTTGAATATGGACATTTTCAGTTTCCTTAAACCGTTTCAAGGTACGAAAAACAAAATGCTTGCTCACTCCGAACTGCTTAAGGCTATTGAATAACTTGTCCGGGGGTGAGATTCGAACTCGTGACTTTGGCGTGAGAGGTATGGATGATGGATGTTAACCTCAACGCCAGGGTTGCCCCTGTTAGATATATATATTTTTTTTTAACTCCTTATTTATTCCAAATTTTACATTAATTTACATTCATATATTAACCTAGGTGATCCTGCTAAGTAATTAACATTTCAACCTTATATGCTATCATTTATATCTAATTGTGTTAATATTATTTTTACTTTGTCTATTTAGTATTTTTAACAGGGTTCCTTTTGCCTGCGTGTAAGAATAATTATTGATTTCTTAAAACTAGTTCTTATCTATAGAGAGAATTGATCATTGCAATTGAAGACTGCAATGATTTTTGTCTAAAATTATGAATTATGGACATTTCTTCTAGAGTCTCAACGTTTGAAATTCTATGTAATTCAATAGTACTGAACCAGGGTGGCAGCTTCAAAATCATTTTCAGAACTTTGTTCTGAATCCTTTGAAGTGCTTTTTTCCTAGTAGCACAACAACTGGCACAGCATAAAGCATGGCCGGTCTAAAGATTTGTTTGAATATTAGAAGTTTGTTCTTCAAACAAAGTTTGGATTTTCTGTTTATAAGAGGATATAAACATTTTATATATTTATTGCATTTGGCTTGAATGCCCTCAGTGAGATCTTTAAAAGTTAATTTTTGATCAAGCATCATTCCAAGATATTTTACTTGATTTGACCAAGAAATTGTTGTTAGATATATTTATTTCTTCACAACCAAAGGCCCTCTGATGAAAATGAAAATGCTTTATATGGTAAACAACTATTTAATATTGAGTCCCTAGAAGCAACTATCTCCTTGTCCAATTGATTCATGGAGCTACGATTCACAGGAGTTACATACCACACAGTTTGAAAGAATGGGATATTTCATGTGAATTTGAGCCAGATAACGCTTGAATCTAGTTTGTTGTATGAAAGATTACAAGCTAATTATTTCGTTGTTTACGCGTGCTTTGGTTTACAAGTGAACGGGCGAAAATTTAACACGTCTGTTGAAAATCGTTATTTTTTTATTCTGTGCATAAACCACATAACCAGAGTCGGTATTAGGGTGTGTATTGGCCATTTTTGAAAAATACCGGTATTCGGCATTTGGTAGAGTCAATATCGGTAATACCGGTAAAATACCGGTATTTGTGAATTTCAGAAATAAAAAAAAACTTTTGATTTGGACTTTTGGGTGAAAAAGAATATTTATTGACAAACTTCAAATGTTAAAATCATTGTTTGTTGAGCTGGGCAAAGTGAAACTTAAGTAAACATAACATACTGAGCGATTCATTTGCCAATGCGCATCCGATTTTGTTGGCAATGCTACCAGCTGATGAGAATGCCTTCTCCGGTTCAACCGAAGTTGAACGAATGGTTCCAAGAGCGTCAAAAATCAGTGTCAAGTACTTGCCCTAAATCCTTTCAGATTCATAGAAGGAGAATTCTTTACGGATTACCTGCAAGGGTTCTGGCGTCAATGTAGTTGCCACCGAACACGCAAGTGTTTTTTCTCCTGCTGCAGTCTCTTCACGAGTTGTTCTTTAAACGATAAACCAGAAAAATCATCCATAGAGGCATCTTCTTCATACTAATCTTCAGGTTTGGTCGTTGTCTCAGCTTCGACGATCGCATCAGGAATGATTAGACGCTTCAAGATCTCGTCCGCTTGCTTAATCAAAGTAGCTCTGGATGTCTTGAAGAAAATGCCAGAATCGTTTCTGATCGATTGCTTTACGGCAGGATTATTAAAATAAGCAAAAAGATCGTCGTATTCTGATCGTCTCCCTGACAATAATTTGATAGAAATTTCTGTGGTTTGATTTGATAATTGCTCCAACATAAATTTTAGCGCCACGTCGGCTTCATATAGAGTGCAGAATTCATGGCAGAGTAGTTCAACAGCAGCATGAACAGGTTCGAGGTTTCACCTACCGCCAAAAAATCATTATCAATGAAGTTAAATTTGGAATGAAGCTTCAAATTGATCAGAGTTTTTTGAACGGGACCCTTCAACTCATAGAATCGTTTGAGCATGGATAACATGCTATTCCAGCGTGTCTTGGAAGAAGCCACCAATACCAGTTCTTTTCCAAATTCAGAACGGACATTTTTTTTGCAGCAAATCATTATTCACAGGTGATCTACGGAAGAGAACTACTACGGCACGTACCTTTTTCACAATTTCATATATTGCGGGCTTGAAGTTGAGCGGCTCCGATTCCTCAATCTCGAGCGAAAAGAAATCTACTTTTTCACCATTATCGTCTGATTCTACATCGGAGTCTAGATGAAAAAATTGAGAAAACAAATTAACAAATTTAAATTGAACAAAAAAATATAAAATAGTTACCGTTGTTATTCAAGTCATGTCGGAGGGTGCTGCTGATACAATACACTCACAACTGTCAAGTGTATGCCATGCGCCTGGCAAACCTAGTGCAAAGCCTTCAACATCCTTCCCACTTTCAACATTAGACGTGGTTCGTCGGTACTAAGTGCCATGACATCATCCGAAAGAGAAATGTTGAACTTCCTCAAATGCTGCTCCAGTAATTTAACACAGTCGCAGTCCAGGGTTCCACGTTTTCTTGCAGTCATGAACATTCACGTTCATAAATCGCAGATTTTTGTTAGAAGTCCATTAGTCTAAGCTGGCGCTGATTTTTCGTTGTCCTTTTTTAATTTCATCGAAGTCAGCTCGGTATGCCATCACAACGAAATGGTGATACGTTTTATCTTTTTGCCTGATCCCGTCGTGGGTTTTTGGAATCCCACTGAGAGCAACTAAACCCAAGTGGATGCCCTCAGATTGGGCAAGAGTCCTGTACAATATGCCGTCCTTCGAAGCCATTCGGGCTAGAGCAGTTTCAAGAGGGGAGACCGTCAATGAAAAATATTGCGTGATTGTTGTCCCTCTTTTTGGAATTGTGGTTGAAGTTGATGTTGATGGCTGATCAACAACGCCATCTGGAAAAGCAGCACGTTTCAGGATAATGTTGTGCAATCCTTTGAGATATGTTTTCATTCCGCTTGTGCTGGAGCCTTCAGACTTAATTACTTTCGAACACTTCACGCAATTGGCTACGCCACGGTTTGCCTTTCAACGTAGAAAATAAAACCACACAGTAGCAGCGGACATACCGGGTTTAATTTTTTCTTTAAATTCTATGTTAATTTTTTCTCCGTGAATTGCAGACGTAGTCACTTGAACAAGAATTCTCGACGATGTAAACTATGTTCATTGAAGAAAAAAGTCATTGGCAATTTGACAGATGGCTAAGAGAATGAAGCAGCACGTATGATTAATGACGATGATGATCGATTGTTGCTGTAGCTTGAGCTTCAATAAAGCTTCTAGTGCGGCAGTAGAAAGTGGTTAAAACGCCCACGAGACATCCGTAGCTTAGTATTGGTTTTAATCTCCAAGATTTTCCAGTGATTCATCTACACTGGCTAAAGACCCTGCACGCATTTTCGACTCTGGAATCAATGTGTGCTGATCCGAAAAGCTTCGTAAATGATCTCAAGTCATGTTTTAAAGAGCTTAAAGACGTCTTAAGCCATGTTTTAGAGAGTCACTTATTAAGCTAAGGAGTGTATCGAAAAGTAGTTATAAACATTCGATGCGTTATTACGCATAAACTACTGTATATATTTTTAGCGTGTAAGCGCCATTTGCTTTATTTACATGTCAAAAATGATTATTCGGTTCATTCATTTCCGTTGATAAAGTTGTATTCAAAATGTCGCGAATTGAATTTGAGACTAAAAAGAAAATTCTGCACACTTGGTGCACCGAAAAGGGTGTTACTTACAACCAGATTGCGAAAAGAGTAAATGTTCACCCGACAAGTGTAAAACGCATCATCGAAAAGTTTGGTAAGGAGTGCTCCCTCAAGGATTTACCAAGAAGTGGCCGGAAACCCGGCTCCAGCAACCCCGATTTGGACCAAAAAGTTGTGGATTATATTCAACGGAACAAATCTGCCTCTACTCGCGATCTAGCCAAGAAGTTCAGGACCAGCATCGGAATGATTCAACGAATCAAGCGCAGTAATGACTTGAAGACGTACAAAAAGCAGAAAGTGCCCAAACAAACTCCGGAACAAAAGTCTCGTGCCAAAACCAGGGCTCGAAAGCTGTACAGCTGCATTTTGGACAATGTCGACCAGTGCATTTTGATGGATGACGAAACATACGTTAAAGAAGATTCAAGAACGCTACCGGGGCCGCAGTTTTATACTAAATCTGTTGGGGAACGTGTGCCAACCGCAGATACGACTGTTGCGATGGAGAAATTCGGTCAGAAGGTGCTCATTTGGCAAGCTATTTGCACATGTGGCTTGCGTTCTTCAATTTTCTATACAAAAGGAACTATAAATGCTGAGATTTATCAAAAGGAATGTTTGAAGAACAGGTTGCTACCATTATATAGAAAGCACCAGTCCCCTCCTCTCTTCTGGCCAGATTTGGCATCGGCACATTACGCCAAATCCACTCTACAGTGGCTGACGGAGAATAACATCAAGTTCGTAGAAAAAGACATCAACCCACCAAACTGTCCCCAGTTGCGACCGATCGAACGCTATTGGGCAATAGTCAAGCGTATATTTAAGAAGGATGGTACAGTGTCCCAAAACATGACCGATTTTAAGAAAAAATGGGCAGCGGCATCCAGGAAGTGCACAAAGGTCACTGTGCAGAATTTGATGGCAGGTGTCAAATCAAAGGTACGGGCATTCTACAGAAATGAACATGATGACTAGTTTTTCCGTTTGGATCTTTTGTAAACATGTTAAGCTATAATAAACTGAAATAGTATGTTAATTTTAACCATGTTTTCATGCCTATTTTATTATTTGGAAGTTTATAACTACTTTTCGATACACTCCTTAATAGAGTTCTCCAATTGGACTGAAATTTTTAGGAGTTTTTTTGCTTGCACAAAAGAATATGTTTTGCAAAATTTCGGATTATTTGATAAAAAGAAAGTGGGACAAAATGTCCTTGAACATGTTACGGTCGATACTAATCAAAATTACAAAAACTTCAATAATTGTAGACAGGGTTGACGGATTTTGCTAAAATTCTTCATGATTATTAGACATAACGTACACACTTAGAAAATTTTACAGTATTCGGTAATTTTTTACCGAACTTTCAACAGCTGAACGATCGGTAATCCGATTTACCGGATTTCGGTGAAATTTTACAGTATTCCGGTAAAAAAATTACCGGAACTTGTCAAATTTTACCGAAATCCGTTAAATCCGATTACCGGACGTTCAGCTGTTGAAGGTTCGGTAAAAAACTACCGAATACTGTAAAATTTTCAAAGTGTGTAGCATTTCCAAATGCACTAAACCTGAAGTTAAAGTAGGCGTTGGTGTGTAATTGCATTACCCTATATTAACTGTAACTTCAAATCACTATCTGAAAACTGAATAAATTAATTAGTCTTGAATTGTAGCTTCACTGATGTACCTACTTCTTCGTGCGCGTAATGAAAGAAAATCCATCGTTTTATTTTAAGTTCGGTTAAATATAGCATTGTAAGGTGTGTGGCTGGCAGAATTATCGTTCGGAAGACTGAAGAATCTATAAAGATCGTAAATTTGACATATGTCACACTGCAAGGGACATCTGAAAGCTATCTGTCGTATGAAGCATATTGAACGCAAGTTTCGTTACAACTTCATTACAGTTGGCGCAAATTATGAGGAAGATGTTACGTCGGATAATGGTGAAGGTTCAGCGGGGACACCAACCTTGTCTCATTTTAATATGCTCTAGATGTCACTAGATAGTAGAGACAAAAACCCATTTTTTCGAGCAGTACAGCTGAACGGTCTTTTTCTTTCTTTAGCATTTCAAGGTTATTGTTTTCATAATTCACTTATTGCTTGCTCTTAACTTACACAAGCAGCATAAAGCCAGCTTAATTGGTTTCAGCAACTTGGTTGTGACTTAATTGAGTCACATTGAAGTTATTTCAACCGATTTACAACAAGTGAGCTGCTAGGAAAGTGTTCTAAATTTAAATTTTTAAATGCACTTCCACCGTTATGTATTGGAGCTGTCGCCCCGCCCCACTTTTTTTTTATTAATAATTGTTGGGGGGGAAAACAAAAACACACACAGCCCCACGCCCACGAAATTATAAAAAAGGGTATTTACCCACCGTGACCGGGAACCCACCAACCTTCCTTTTTTCGGTTATACCCCAAAGAAAAACAACCCACCCGGAAAGCCGCCAGTTCCACCCCCAGGGACAGGGGGGGGGCGAAAAAAAGCCCGGAAGGCAAATTTGATGCTGAATATGAATCCTGATGGTGCCCTAGATAACATCTTGCGAAAATATCCTGAACTTTTCAACGAAGAACCAGGATGTTACCGATACACTGAAAATTTATTTTCGTAAAATAGCTTTCACTCGCTTCGTAATCATGGATTTTGTACATAGAACAAATGTCTCGTATATTGTATGAAACATTCTAATTGCTTTTTATCTAGTGAAATGCTATCATTACACCTTATTGTATAATGCACGAAATGGATTTCGTGAAGACCAGCCAATCGCTGCTTCGCTGATGTTGCTGCTGGGATGGGCGGGAATAATTTATTTATCCCAAAATACAAATTGAAGCTCTGTCAAGAGTTATAACATCATACTTATTATTCACTTTTCACCTCATGAGTCTCGATGGCATAGTGAGATCAACCGAGGATGCAGTATCAGCTCTTTCCAAAAATACAGGATCGAATCCCATGTCAGAAACATTAAAAAAAAAAAACGCTGGACAACTCCACGTGGTTGTGTTTTTGTGTCAATTACGTTTCGAGTCGATAAAGTAGATCTCTCAGTCATGCAGTCAACTATCAGAGAGACGTTTCTTTTAAATTGGTAACAAAATATTCGTAGCTCTTTGTATTGTTTTTGTACAATGCACGAATGTTGTTTCTGTGTCAACAAATGCTTCGTGCTTTTGACAGTTGCGCGTGTGGCATTAATTACGAATGTATCTTCTTAAAAAGAACAAATCAGTTTCGTTGCTGAAAAAACGAACAGATTCGTTAGTTCTATCTTCGATTTCGTAATATAAACTGAAATTAACTTTCAGTGTATTTTTCCCCCCCCCCCCTTTATAACCCCCCCCCCCACCCCAAAAAAAACAACAACAACAACCACCACAACAACAACCGAAACAGCCAGGCCCCCCCCCCCCCCCCCCCCCCCACCCCCCCCCCAAAAAGAAAAAAAATTTTTTTTGTTGTGTGTCCCCCCCCTAAACACAAAAAAAAAAAAACATATTTTTTTTCATCTTTCTTTTTTTTTTTTTTTCAAAGAACAAAAAAAAAAAAAAAACACACAAAAAAAAAAAAAAACCCCCCCCCTCTTTTTTTTATTTTTTCCCTCTTATTTTTTTTAAAAAAAAAAAAAAACACAAAATTTTTTTTTTTTTTTTTTTTTTTTAAAATTTTTTTTAATTTTACTTTTGGAAAACTGAAAAAAAAGGAGTTTTACTTAAAGAAAAAAGAAATCAATTTGTGTTGAAAAAAAAAACCGTGACAAAATAAAGTGCCCAGTTCAAAAATCGATATGTTTTCGATAAGTTTCCATTGGAAGACCCCTCGATTGTTTATGTTTTGATATTTTGACATGTTTTGAAGCAAACGGCTCAACCTGGTGCATTTGTATACGTGATCGCATTTGATTCAATTGAAAAAAAAAACAAAAATGGAGAACGCAGTGCTTTCGAATTCCCTTGTGTATCCGAAAATTGGTCGTTCGTGATGTGCAAAACGGTGTCGCTAAGAAGTACAGTATCAGTAAGGCAGCGGTTGGCAAAATTTGTCTGAAGCTTAAAACGTTTGGATCAGTGGTGGATCGCCCTGGCAGAGGCAGGAAGCGGAAAACGGATGCGAGAACGGACACCAAGATCATGCGCGAAGTCAAGAAGAACCCGAAGGTAACTGTCCGCGAGATCCAGGAAACCCTTCAGTTATCAGTTTCCGGTCGAACTGTTCGTCGCCGTCTCGTAGCACAGGGGTTGAATAGCAAACTTGCCCGGAAGCGCCCATTTATCAGCAAGGCAAACAAAGCCAAACGGCTTAAGTTTGCTAAGGAGCATGCTGATAAGCCCCTAGAATTCTGGAAAACGGTTCTCTGGACGGACGAATCAAAATTCGAGCTGTTTAACTGAAAGCGGCGGGTTCGTGTTTGGTGCAGATCTGGAGAGGAGCTTCAGGAGCGCCACATGCAAGGCACGATGAAGCATGGAGGAGGAAATGTGATGGTCTGGGGGTGTTTTTCGTGGGGTGGAGTGGGAAGCATTGTGAAAATCGGGACGGGATAATGACGGCAGATTCTTACATCAACATCCTGCGAGAAATTTTGGAGGTTTCGCTGATCCAGACGGGCCTTGAAGAGAAGTTCGTATTCCAGCAGGACAACGACCCGAAGCATACTGCCAAGAAGACCAAGTCTTTCTTCCGGTCTTGTCGGATCAAACCGCTGGAATGGCCTCCACAAAGCCCGGACCTCAATCCCATCGAGAATTTGTGGGCGATTCTCGATGCCAGGGTTGACAAAACTGGTGTTACCAATAAAAATAACTATTTTGAAGCCCTGAAGCGCGCCTGGGAAGAGCTAGATCCACAGCACCTAAAGAACCTGGTCGAGAGCATGTCGAAGCGCCTGCAGGAGGTCCTGAAGGCCAAAAGAGGACACATCAATTATTGAAATGCTTTTATTTTACTTTAATTTATGTTTTCTGTAGTCTAAATGAAGTGGGCACTTTATTTTGTCACTGTTTTTTTTTTCAACACAAATTGATTTTTTTTTTAAAGTAAAACTCCTTTTTTTTCAGTATTCCATAAGTTAAACATAAAAAGAATATAAAAAATAAGATAATAAAAAAAATACAGTGTGTTTACTTTAATTTGAACCAAGTAAATGAGAGAAATTGAAAAAACGATGAAGTGGGCACTTTATTTTGCCTATCAGTGTAAGTGCAAGGCGTTGTAGCTGTCGTGAGATTTATTGACGACATAATGGAGACTGGAAAACAGGGTGCTAATGACGAAGAAAAGCTGGCAAACCATCTGGAAACCATCATACTTAAAAGGTAATGTCCAAAAATTTTGTTTTACAGGCTAAATTTACTAAAGGTATAGTACTTTCTTATCACAGATTGCAAATGTGAGCAAGGGAGGTCTCATATGCAGCAGTGAACGATATAAAGGGGTACACCTTCGCACTGGTGGGGAGCCAGTATTAGATTGGCAGCTGGCTGTGGCAAGTACCCTAAGGGTGCACTGGTGAGCAGCCGTTGGCTAGATAATCGATAGCTGTGTTGGCTGTGGCTAGCATGCCGTTTGCTAGGCAGCTATTGGTTATGCAGTCATGTGCTAGGCAAGAAGCCAGTGATGTATTTGTAGACAGTCGCATAGATAGATGCAAGTATGAGGAGCGAAATAAGGTGCTTGTGTGTGTGTGTGATAACAACGGTAGCAATCTTTAGGTGAGAAGTGGAATAAATGGTGTGAGTCAGCCGGTTGCTAATGCCGGGTTCACATTGTCGCTTATGTGTGTAGTGAATTTATTAAATAGCAACATCCGCATGAATGTTGCCAGACATTAGCAGATAATTGATTTCAATTATCTGCTAATAACTGCAGCTAATGTGACGCTATTGAAGACTGGACTCGGAAAAAATGAGACACACAAAAATGATCACCAAAAATTCATTTTAAATCGGATACTTCTCAAATTTTCAGGAATTGAATAACTATATATAAGCTATGTTTTGGCATAATTTATTTCTTGAATTTCCTCCCCCAAGTTGAATGCTCGTACATTTCTCTTAACACTGCTCATGAGATCTTGGGCGAGGCTTTGTCCATCTTCCTTACACAATTTCTCCCAGTTTTTCTTCAAAGCTTCATCGGTCTTGAATGTTTTTCCGCTTTTGTTCAACTTCTTCTTCATTATCGCCCAAAACTTTTCGATCGGACGAAGTTCTGGTGTATTTGGCGGGTTCGCCTCCTTCAGAACCACATTAACGCCATTCGCTTCGTACCAATCCATTACAGGCTTGACGTAATGGCACGAAGCGAGATCCGACCAGAACAACGTGGGACCACGGTGAGAGCGGAGGAAGGTCAGCAAGCGCTTTTGCAAGCATTCCTCTCGATAAATCTGCCCATTTATGGTGCCGGTTGTAACGAACGGCTTGCTGTACCGTCCGCACTCGCAGATCACCTGCCACAACAGGTACTTCTTCGCGAATTTGTCCATCTTTCTCTTCCGGAACTTTTCCGGAACCTACATGCGGGACGTACCGACAAAAAACTCGAGGCCGGGGATTTGTTTGGTGTCCGCCTTGATATATGTCTCGTCGTCCATGGCGAGACAGCCTGGCTTGACCAGCCACTCACGGTACAGCTTCCGCGCACGCAATTTGGCCACCGTGTTTTGCTTGTCCGTTCGGTTTGGCGCCTTCCTGACCTTAAAAACACGTAGCCCAGCCCGCTTCATGGTCTGTTGGACGAACCACTTCGACGAATTGACCTTTTTGGCCACGTCTCGGCTGGAAAGGTTCGGGTTATTCTTAAAGTACTGCCTTATCTTCCACGCCTCTGGGTATTCCGTTTCCGGTTTTCGGCCGCTTCCAGCGCCCGCTCGATGGTCTTCATTTCCTGGAACATCTTCACAACGTGGGACACGGTGGAATGGTGGATTCCAAGCCTTTTGCCGATCCATCTGTGTGACTGACCAGGATTATCGATCACCGCGCCCAAGATTTGCTGGCTTAGCTCTTCTTGTTTCGAATGCATCTTGAAAACTACTTGACAGATCGCGATAAAATTTTGCACAAATAAACATAACACTCTAGTATTACCCAAAATTTCATTAATTTTTATCCACGCGATAAAAAGTTACACCCAAAACAAAGTGTCGCATTTTTTCTGAGTCCAATCTTTATTGCTGGCTGACGCGTTTTTGAACAATATTAGCAAGAATGTGACGGTAATGTAAGACGGCATAACAACCGTTGCTAACTGTGAATTTTCATCCAGCCAGTAAAGAGCGACGATGACATCTGAAATAACCTGCTGCTATGCCGAGAAGGTTTAACAACTTTAACAACAGTAACAACTTTGTAGAAGACAATTGTGCTCCAAAACTTCAAACTTAGGCTAAAAACGTATCTTTTTAGCTAAATTCGCATTCTGGACCTCTGTGCATTGGCCTTATCTGTTAAAAAAATTGATTTCAATCATCTGATAATAACCATGCTCTCCATCTATAATCCATCCTTTTCAGGACAGGATACAAATTTCCAATGAGAAGACTATGTTTAATTGAAATTTCTCTAATTTACAGCTATTGACAGCCAGCTGGGAAGACGCTAAAACAGGATTCTGAATTGACTGCGGTGGCTATGTAGCCTAGGAACTGAAGCCAGCTAGTATGGCGTAACGACGCAGAGTTCAAAAAATTGCTTCCATGGATGACCAAGAAGAGGGCCTATATTCCAGCTCTCCATATAGAATCCGTCCTTTTCAGGACGCCTAATTCGATTTTTCAAGCTAAAGATTTCGTTTGATTAGAATTTATCCCATCTAACTGTTGCATATTCACGTCAGTTCGGCTTTTTCTTGCAGTTTTCTTCCATCGTGAGGAATGTTTAGATTATATTTTTTTTTTCGTATTTTTGAACAAATTTTCCCATAACTCGGTATAAATTTGTTCAACGATGCTCCGTTCTTGAGATTTTACTTATGGCCTGCAAAATCAATTGAGGTTTGACCATAAAAACAGGCAATCCTTGTTGGTGGCAGTATTTTTTTTTTTCAACTTTATGGTCGTTCATATATCCATAAGCTCTTTATGCGTGGATGAAAATCTTTAAAAATCCGAGAATCTTTGGCAATAATAAGTTAAGATACCCTTATGTGATTCAAGGCAGTGTTATTCCTCTAACATAGAGATAATATGGTGTTGTCAAAAAAGTAAATACTACAGTCGAGTAAATCTTCTTCAAAGCAGTCCCATCAGTGTACGAATAACAGATGAGAATAAACAATTTCACCCACAATGCCTAACAACTTCATAGAAGCAATTTTCTATATCGTTTTCATATGATAACATTAAGATCCCTAGAATAAAAACTTACCGCCATGCCATCATGGTCGAATTGCAAATGCATATTGGTAACATTTTAGTCGTGACTTAGATTTGCACCTTCAAAAATTCAAAAATACAATTTGAATCGACCATGGTGCCGGCTACTTATAATTTTTAGCGACGTTCACCTTACATATTAAAATTAGTTTCAAATTTATTCCACCCACCAATCTAATGTGGAAGAAATTCCAGTGGCTAGTAAAATAAAGATGTTTGCTCCTAAAACATCAATTATCAAACTTGGCGTTCCAACATGAAATTACTCAGTCTGTGTGTTCGGTATCTTCTTGCTATCCATCCTGCATCTCTTGTCCCCGTAGACAAATTACGGAAACTGTAATGTATCATTATCAGATAGATTATGTTTCCCTCCAAGTCCAATGCGTCGTGCGTAATAAGCGCCAACGGTATGAATGAAAAATCGTGCCCAGGGAAATTTTACGTTCTCAAAATTTGACCAAAAAAAAACCCGCTGCTCCAAAACCTATTCATTCATATTCGCATTCATTCATCAATGCACCCGATACACACAACAGATGATATATGACCTCGTTTGCATATTTTCCTTGTAAGCCGTCTGCGCGCTGAGGCCAGCTGTGCCACTAATTACTGGCCTCGACATTGATATTGATGTACATGCGCGCACACGGCTCATCAGCATCATCTTCCATTCCGAGCCCAATGTCAATGGCTATGGCAGTATTGCATACGATTGTTCATATTTCGGACGGCCCTCGAATGGGCATTGCATCCCAAATTGACGACGCAAGCAAGCGCAGCCTCTGCCATTAAAGTGCAAATTTGCCAAAACGGACCTTCCTCGAGCGAAATGCATGTTTGCGCAAAAATGACAAACATGTGGCGTCGTTGTTCAGCGACAAACCCGAACCGGTCCTTACAACTCGAGCGTCTGTGTATTTGGGCACACTTCCTTCTTCCTGGCAGTTGGCGTCTGCTGACCTGACCAGGCAGGGTAGGTAATTAGCATTAATGATTCTCTGTAGACATTATCGTCAAAAATGCAAAACGGTTGTCGCTTCTGCCAAGGCTTGCTCCTCGTCGAGTCGTAATAAAGGGGAATTACATTTACGGCATTTTTGAGAAGTCAACAGTGAGTGAAAGAGGAGACACTTTGTTATGCGAGTGTGAGTTTCGAAACAAATTCCTTTTCATATACATTTCTAAGGGTTTCATTTCTGCTTGTTTACATCGCATACAAACAATAAACCCTCAGCTAACCAATCATTCATCCATTCAACCGAATAAAAACGCTATCAATATTCAACAGATTAACACACTTTAAAATCAATTTCACGCTTTTTTTCCGATCATGCCCTCCAGGTGGAAGTGTCGTAAAAATAACGTGATTTCATGCTACATCAAACGACGAAATACTCACAGAACACTGCAACATATAGCAGCTCAGTGACATGCGCTAGCGAACCGCCGCCATTCGGTAATAAGTGATAATTTAATGATCATTCGCCAATTTTCAAAACAAACGAGTTGCAAATTCGATACTGATCGAAAGCAGATCATTGCGTCGCTGTTGCGATCAATTATAAATTCAATATTCCGCAAAAGTCTGAACTTGAGAGTGGCGTTCGGTCGGCTCGAGCCGACAGAGCACGGCTAACGCTGATTAGTTGCAGTTTTGTGCAATGCAGCATAAATCAAGAAGCAATTCTTCAATCTAATTTTCTTGACTGTTCGCTTATCCCTCCGTCGTCGGCCGGGCGTCGTAAATAATCGCGATGTTCATCGTTTTATGAGGTGAGCGCGGTTGGAATGGCTCTTGTAGATCGATACTATTTGCACTACATATAAATCCGTCCAGCACGATCGTCAGGGTGGTTAGCGGAGTGTGTTATAATTTCCCTCTATTGTTGATTGATTTTCCTTTGGTGGGGTTATTTTTTTTTTGTTAGCGCTGGTTTTTCCTTTTCACCTTCTGCATTTAGCCTAGCACACAGGGGAGGCTTTAGTATTGCCAGCGGCTTGGCTTGGCCAATAATTATAAGTCCAATAATCGAGAAGCGAAGCCGAGGGGATGTGTTGCAATAGCGTGGAGGCAGTCAATGGGGTTTGTAATTCGATTTGTTTTTCTCGCTGCAAGATGGTTTCAGCAATTCTTGAAATAGGTTTGTGAAGGTCGGGCAGCGTAGAAGGTGGATTTTTCCTTTGCGGAATCGTACGAGGGTTGATTTAATGCATATTTGTTTGCAGCGCTGGAGATGTCTGATTTAAAATTCTATAATTCGTACATAAATTCTAGAAAACTAATAAGAATAAAAATAAACACATTTTTCTTAAAATTTATTTATTTCATTTTTGTGAAGTTCGTAGAACGTGATCATATTATATAATTAGTGACACTTCATAAATGGTGTCCCACATCAAATTGCACGGAAAAAACGGTGTAGAAAATTACCTAGTTGACCGATCCTTTTCAAACTTTCAGACAATAAAATATAACTTATTAATAATTTTCCCGGCTTTCCGCTTGGGGGGGGGGTTCCCCCCCCCCCAAACCCCCCCCCAAACCGCCTCCCCCACAGAACAGACCTTCTATTTTTTCGCCCAAGAGACACCATATTTACATTTTTTCTTAACCAATATAAAGAGGAAAAAAACATAAGATTAGTTTAAATAGCTTATGGTTAATATAATTCATATGGCCTGACCATTTCGTGTGCATTAAATACTTAACTTCATAACTTATCGATCAATGCCTAGCTAACCTTGAAAAGAATGTTTGCCTAAGAGTGTTTTTATTCATTGTAATATCAAATCTTTCACAATTTGCATTAAACAAGACATCATTTTATTCAAAGGCCCATTTTTGGCATAGTTTGTTCTAAAGGGTGTATTTGATAAAAATGGCACACAGAAAATCTTCTGTAACTTTTGAATCGTATGAGTAAAAAACCTAAAAAAAAAATTTGAGTAGATCTTATCCATAGTGATTATTTACATCTGCCAAGTTTCATAGTTATACATTCAGTAGTTCCAGTCATGTCGTCGAAACAAGAAATTGTCCGTGAGAAAATTTTGTGCACTCACAATCAAAATCCTGGGGCGTCCCACCGGTGGATTGCTAAAAGGCTTGGAATTGCAAATACAACTGTGTCTCGTGTAATAAGAACCTTCAAGGAGCGTCTGAGTGTCCAAAAGAAGGACGGGAGTGGTCGTAAAAGTGGTCCAATGGACAGTAAAATGGCCAGGAAAGTCGTACAACAATTCAAGAACCGTCCAAACATATCAATTCGAGATGTCGCTAAAAAGTCTAAGGTGTCAGTCGGTTTTGTGCAGAAAACCATGAAGCGTGCTGGGTTACATGTTTACAAAGTGCAAAAAGCCCCAAACCGGAATGAAAAACAAAACATCACTGCGAAAACCCGCGCCCGGAAACTTTACACGAAGCTGCTCACCAAATCCGGTTGCATCGTGATGGATGACGAAACAAGGCCGACTTCCGTCAACTTCCTGGGCAAGAATATTTCGTTGCCAAGTCGAAGTTTGATGTCCCGGAGGATGTTCGAAAGAAGAAACTATCGAAATTTGCAAAGAAGTTTCTAATCTGGCAGGCGATTTGCGGATGTGGTGAAATAAGTGCTCCCTTCATCACTTCCGGAACAATAAACGGTGCGATTTACACGGAAGAGTGCCTTAAGAAGCGTCTCTTGCCATTCATTAAAAAGCACAAAGGATCAACTCTGTTTTGGCCTGATCTAGCATCCTGCCACTACGCTCGAAACGTATTGGAGTGGTACCGAGCCAACGGAGTCAATTTTGTGCCAAAGGATATGAACCCACCAAATTCACCGGAACTTCGTCCAATTGAAAAATTCTGGGCAATTATGAAAACGGAACATCGCAAATATCCCAAACTATAAAAACAGAGCTAGAATTGAAGAAAATTTGGGTAAAAACAACAAAAACACTGGGAAATTCGGTTGTACAAAATTTGATGGGTGGAGTGAAAAGGAAGGTGCGGGCATTCGGGATGGGAGACGAAATTGAATAAAACAAATGTTGTAAATCAAAACTCATTAGTAGTTCTTCATTCCCTGAAAATTTCAAGAAAATCCGATAATCAGTTTAATTTTGATGAGTATATATGTGTGTGCCATTTTTATCGAATACACCCTTTATGATTGTGAATATAAAAAAAAATTTCTGATTCTACGCCCGGATAGGAACATACAAATTTATATTCTCTAATATCTCATGGGCATTGACTCTTTGTGCAATGACATCATTTATAGAAGCTACCATAGCAAAGTCTCTTCTCTTTTGTAATCTCTATAAATTAATCAATAAACATCGTGATTCATAGGATGGCAGCGGAAAGGTAGTCCAACCTAACTTTCGTAGAGCAAATAGGGTATGTGTCCCTTAACTCAGCCTTATATGCAACGATCGATTACATTTTTTATTGTAACTCATAATTTATTTTAGCTGTAAGCGATATTCAACTAGTAATACACTTGCTTAGATACCTCTAATAAGACGTTTGGTGGTATGTATCATGAAGAGCTATACAACTCATTTTATAAAGTCAGAAACTTTCGAGGGTCTCTTAATGGATGCAAGTTCGTCCCATTCGATCAATTTTTCATTAAATACAAATACTGTTTTTCTCTCCTGATTTTATGATTTAAGGCATTGCTAGCTGTACAGAGTGCGGTAGAAAATAATGCGAAAATTTGTTCTATTTCTTTCAAATCCCATTTTCAACTAATTCAAGCAATAATATCAACATTTTCGAGTGCAGTTATCTTTATAAAGTCCTTTTAAACTAATTTATTCAATGTGTCCTCCATTTTTATTAATAACAAGCTCGAGCCGACGCCAGAAGCCGGAGCATGCCTTGCGGACGTAGTCCTCCGACATTGACTGCCATGTGCGGGCTATGGTTGACCTCAGGGTTTTCACACTAGGGTGTGATGTTTTGCAGGCTCGTGCTTCAACATATGCCCAAATCGAATAATCCAACGGATTAAGATCTGGACTCCTAGGGGGCCACAAATCCTTCGGTTTGGTGTTTGGTTTGAAATTTGAATTTCACTTTTTCCGGAACGTTCTCCATTTTGTGCGGTGAAATGAACCGGTCCGTGCGGCTGTTGGCCACAGCATCGATGCTGAAAAGCTTTTCGTCGGATAACAGGATTATCATTTTTTCCTTCTTCAACAAGGAAAGCAATCTCTTGGAACGAGTCACTCGTAGTTCCTTGACCCGGTCCGTAATCAAGTGGCGTTTCATTTTGGCTCTGGAAGATGCATGCAGGTCTTCTTTGACGATTCTCCGCATGAATTTCTCAGAAATATTGGCTTCCTTTGCAATGGAAATATTGGCTTCCTTTCTTATGGAACGCACCGGCTTGCGGGCAATTTTTGCACGGACCGATTTGATCACGTTCAGCGTGCGTGCAAAGCGCGGACGTCCACTTCCCGGCTTCCGCTGCTTAGGACCATCCTGCAGGGGTTTTTTATGCGGTGAACTGTTGCCAAATGGCACCCTACCACCTTGACAATCTCTTTCGGCTTCTTCTGGCCGAGCAAAAAACTGGTGATCACTTCTTTCGCGAACATTTTGACGAATTTGCAATAAAACAAATAGAATGTTTGGATGCAGCACTTGAAATTAAACATAAACAAATACACTTTCGACAGAAATTAGTCACTAGCTACACGAATTAACCCAATACTCAAGTTTGAACATTTTCGCATTATTTTCTTCCGCACCCTGTATTCGCTTTACCCAACATAAAATTTCAGAAAATAAACTAAACTAAAACTGCTTCGAAACACTTAAGAGATTTTCACATATGACTTATAGGCCCTTCGATAATGAAAGCACAATAATTCACTCTGCACACATTTTGTTCCTTTGAATTGTGTTTAGATGAGCTATTTGGAAAATATACAACCGAAACTCATGTAACATTTACCAATAACAATATTTTTACTAAGTTATCCAGACAACAGGCCATAGTTGAGAACAAAGAAAAAAATATGTCCCCATTATTGGGTCCGCGGTTATTGTTATTTTAAGTGTGTCAACTGTTAGTATATAACGTGTGAATAATGTCTGTACATCTACGCTGCATTATTTGGTTTATCGGTTCAGTTAAGCCAAATTTAAATAATTCGAATATCATGGCGATAATCTTTTCAGCTTAACCAGTGAAAGCATGATGTCTAAAAAGTTGAGAAAATCATGAATTTAACAGAAGCAAACAACTATGAATTGAATAATTATGTCATTGCTCATTGAAAAAATATGTCAATTGCTTCGAATTAATCTTGATAGCAACATAATTTTGTTGATTATCGTTTAAATAATGACGTACTTGGTACATAGCCCGAATGAAGGAGCTAGGAAACATCCCCTTACCCTAATACAATTTGTTTTTGAACTGATTAAATTCGATTATAATGCGTGTCTTGATATGGTGCCCAAACAATGCTGCAGTATTCAATTAGGGGTCTCACAATAACGCTTGTATATCGTAGAAGTGCAAACTAAATCTTTTAATTAACCCAAGCAAATTGCTTGATCTATAAATAATGCTATTATAATGATAAACAAAAGTTAGCTCAGAGTCGAGTATTACACCTAAGTCTCTCACCTGGCTGCATCTTTCAATATTATTCTGTCCAAGACTAAAAGTTTTCTGCATTGTAGTTTGCTTTCTTGTGAATGATATTGAATTACATTTTTTCACATTAAGTTCTAGTAAACTCTTCTTACACCAGTTGTGGAAGTTGTCAGCATCATGTTGAAAATCTTCGAGATCGGTTGTGTTACTTATTTCCATAAAAAGTTTCATATCGTCTGCATATATAGAAACATTTTGGCGTTTTAATATGTGCTCCACATCTTTGACAAATAAAATAAACAGTAGTGGACCCAGATGAGAACCTTGTGGTACCCCGGATGTGACGTTAACAATTTTAGAAAAAAATCCTTCATATCTTACTCGTTGCGTTCTTTTTGTCAAGTATGACTCTTTCCATTCTAGTAACCTAGTAACTTAGATAATTTAAAAAGCAACAGTGGTATATCAACTCTGTCAAATGCTTTACTAAAATCAGTATAAAGCGCTTCTACTGTTCTAGCTGTAGATCGCCCCTTAACCAAACCATGTTGCTTGCCAGTTATTGAGGTTTTAACCTTTGAGAATATGTCGTCATTAATTAAGGACTCGAATAGCTTCGGAATGCAAGATAATTTAGCATATATTCTGTACAGACTCCTTGAGGTAAATCTCCCCATTTAAAGTCCCGGTAGTCACGAACAGCGCACTTCGTTTGCCCCATGAGCAGATCGCTTGCATGTATTTGTATGCATGTATTTTTTAGCAAACTTTGAAAGTTTCTGCTTCCTTACTTCCTCCGGAACATCAAACTTGTGCTGGGCGGTGAAGAACAGCAGCCCCGGAAGCTGCAGGAAGTCCGCCCTGGCGTAAGTCTCATCATCCATGATGAGACAATGAGGCTTCGTCAGCATCTGGGTGAACAGTTTCCGGGCCCGTGACTTTCCCACCGTATTTTGCCGTTCTTCAAGATTTGGAGCCTTCTGCACTTTGTACGTATGCAGTCCCGGTCCCTCCCGGTCCTTGGCTCTTTGAACGAACGACTTCGACAGATTCAACTTTTTGGCCACATCCATGACCGAAGCAGTGGAATTCCGCTTAAATGCTTTCATGACACGCTTGTGATCCTGATCACTAATAGAACATCCATTCTGACCGTATTTCTCCTTCTGTTCGATGCTCAGAGTTTCGTAGTAACGTTTAATCACACGACTCACCGTTGACAGCACGATTCCGAGTTCAGAAAAACACTCTCTTAACAATTCTACCCAAATTTTCAAGAGAAAATACCCAATGGGTTTTTTCCGTGATGGAATTCGATGTGGGACACCCTTTATTTAGAGTAAAAATTCAAATCACCAATATCAATCCCAAGTAACAATTTTAGTTTTATTCTAGCCGTATGGCATTCCTCCCGGTTTTGTTGATAAAACTATTGTTATATGAATGAGTCCTAAAACGGCTTTTCAAAACAGTATTTTATGAGTTCATAAAGTCGAAATCATTGATAGGAGCTAAAGGAATTTGAGAAACAAGGTTATAAGATCGTTGTAAACAAGCTGTGTAGCTTCTCTTAAACCTGACTAAAATATGAAACCTATTGGCACCTCTTGGTGTCATAATACAACCAAGTTAATTTCTAGTGGCTTTGATAAAACCCTAATAAAACTTAATAAAGCTGGATGGTCTTGGCAATGTTACTTGGGATGGCTCTACACCTACTCGGTTACATAGATTATTTATTTATTTTTATTTTCATGGCATAACGTCATTATAACCTGATACTAAGATACAGTGATACCTGATGCACAATATCCCCCAACGTTCTCGGTTCATGGCTGCTCCCCTCAAATCCCGTTAGCACCTTCTACTACCTAGACCTGGCTCCACTTGGTCTAATAATCTGGCTCGTTTCACCCCTCGTCGTCTCATTCCAACCGGACTCCCATCGAACACCATTTTCACAGGATAGTTGTTCTGCATTCTCGCAACATGTCCTGCCCAGCATATTCGTTCAGATTTGATCACCTTTCGAATACTGGGTTCATCAGCCAGTTGCGGGAGCTCATGGTTTATCCTCCGCCTTTAGACTCCGTTCTCCTGAACTCCGCCAAAAATGATTCTTAACTCCCTTGGCTAACGAAAAATCCGAGTGCTCGCAGGTCCTCCTCAAGTATTGTCGTCCGTCTCATGTCTGTAGAGAACAACCGGTCTTATTACCGTTTTGTACAGGGTACACATCGTACGGGAGTTAAGTCTGTTTGACCGCAGTTGCTTGTGGAGCGGGTAGTATGCACGACTTCCACTCATAATACGCCTCCTGATCTCACGGCTGTTATCATTGTCCACAGTAACCAGTGAGCCAAGATACAGCCAGCATGTACTTTGTTTTGGACGTATTCGCGTTTAATCTGGTGTACTGCTCTGCAAGCGCCTCAAATGTTCTGTCGACAATGTCCACGTCATCGGCAAAGCAGATAAATTGACTGGATCTGTTGAGAATCATGCCCCGCATGTTGAATGCCGCTTGTCTCATAACACCTTTAAGAGCAATGTTGACCAGCAGGCATGAGATTCCATCACTTTGACGAAGTACCCTGCGGGATTCAAATGAACCCGATAATCCACCCGATTTCCTTACCCAGTACTGCATTTCCTCCATCGTAGCCTTGATTAATCTGGTCAGTTTCCCCGGAAAGCCATTCTCGTCCATGATCTTCCATAGCTCTTTTCGGTTTACTGTATCATATGCGGCTTCGATGTCGATGAATAGATGATGCGTAGGAACTCTATATTCACGGCGTTTTTCTAGGATCTGTCGACGTGTAAACTTCCCACGAATCCATTTACTAGTGGCAACAGTCGCTGTAAGATGATAAGGGATAGTTTTCGCAGTCCAGTTTGTCGCCCTTCTTGTAGAAGGGACAGATAATCCCATCCTTCCATTTGGGTAAACTAAATCATGGCTATCAGTCGATGCAGGCAATTGGCCAACTGATCTGGGCCCATCCTAATAATTTCTGCTCCGATACTATCTATCCAACCTATTTGTTATTCTTAAGCTGCTTTATGCAATCCTTAACTTCACCTATCGTCGAGGTGGCACATCTTCGTCACTTGCTGCATCGCCAACGGCACTTCATTCGCTGTCTTAGTCCTCTTCCCGTACTACATTCAGTTGTTCATTGAAATGCTGCTTGCACCTTTCGTTTGTCAGAATAATCCTATTATTATCCCGACACATTTCAACTCACGGCAGCTGGTGCAGCTGTTCAAGTTCCTCACACTCCTTTTCGGTGCTTTTTTCTACCGGAAGAGTTAGGTTTGTTGCCTCCGCTTCTGTCTGTACCGGTCCACATTCAGCAGGTAGCTTGATTCCCACCCTTTTTCTCCCACCCCCACAAATAAAAAAAAAAAAAAAAAAAAATAAAAAAATATTATAAAAAAAAATTTATATTAGTAAATTAAAAAAAAAAAAAATACATCTCACACCACTCTACACAAAAAAAAAAAAAAAAGCGTCATTTACCCCCCGCACCGCCCCACAAACTTAAACGGAGATTCATCGTTAGGCATTTTTAATCGAATTTGTTATTACAGATTAAATCGCATATGATATCAAAACAACTCGTTTAAATAAAAAATGGAATTTGTACGAACTGTAATACATACTAAGAACTGTATCGTTAATTATGAGTACACCTAAAGATTGCTGTATTTAAATATGTTTTATTTTGCAACTCAAATTCATTTACATTGTTTATTGACCATGAAAAAAGCCCACTACAGCAGTATTCATTTAATTTTTCGTAGATCTGGCCAGCTCTCGCACCTTCTTCTTGATGTTCATCATGAGGTTTTGCACAACCGTTCCGTCGATGGTTTTGCTTACTTTTACCCAGTCTTTTTTTAATTTGATGATGTCATCTGCTCTTCTAGCCTTCTTCCGCAGCTTTCCTTTGATCAAAGCCCAAAATTTCTCAATGGGCCTTATTTGCGGACAATTTGAAGGTTCATCGCCTTTTCCACAAATTGGACATTGTTCTCTTCATACCAGTGGCATAGTGGCAGGATGCCAAAACAGTGTCGAACCGTTGTGTTTCCGATTAGTGGCAGAATTCGTTTCTGCAAGCATTCCTTCCGGTACATTTCGGCGTTCATATTTGCGGTAGTGAAAAAAAGTGTCGATTTCATTCCGCACTGGAAAATTGCTTGCCAAACCAACACCTTTTTTTTCCAAATTTTTCGCAAAAAATCGATTTCTCCGAATGGTGGGCGTCGGTACCGAAAGTTATTCACTACGAAGAGTTTTGGGCGCATCTTAACCATCACTGGTTAAGTGATTGAGGTGTTAACAACCGAAAATCGGAGCAACATGATTAGTGCAGGTAACTGCACAATTGAATCGAGGAGGTCTTAGATACTTAGAGGTCGTGATCGACGATGAGCTGTCCTTTATCAATCACGTCGATTACGCCTACAAGAAAGCCTTTTTGGCTATATCGGCCTTATCCCGCATGATGTCGAATAGCTCGGTGGTGCAAGGAAGTAAGCGTAAACTCCTGGCCAGTGTCGCCCTGTCCATACTTAGGTACGGTTGGCCAGCATGGATCACCGCCTTGAATACCAAGAGCTGCATGAGTAAGCTAGAGAGTACGCACAGGCTTATGTGCCTGAGAGCGGTTAGTGCATACCGAACGGTATCACGCGACGCGGTCTGCGTCCTAACAGGGATGATGCCAATAGGCATAGTCATAAAAGAGGATGTAGAGTGCTTCGAACAACGTAGAACAAGAGGTATTCGAAAGACCACTAGAACCACATCTATGGTTAAGTGGCAAAGGGATTGGAACAATTCCACCAAAGGTCGGTGAACCCACCGACTAATCCCAGAACTATACAGGTGGGTTGGTAGGTGACACGGTGAAATGAACTTCCACTTTACGAAGATTCTGTCAGGCCATGGCTGCTGTAGACAATATCTGCACAAATATGGGCATGCACAGTCCTCCTCATGTACCGAGTGCGTGGAAGTTGAGGAAACCGCGGTACATGTGTTCTTCGCGTCGATGGTCCTCGCGTCGACGGCTCGAGATCCGGCATGATAGCCGTAAGCAGTCAAGACACGACTCCGGATAACCTAGTCCAGAGGATGTGCCAAGACGCCCTCCCCTTCCCCCCCCCCCCAACAAAAAAAAAAAAAAAACCACCGCCAGGCCACCACCACCACCTAACTACTGAAGACCTAGACATAGTGGGTGCCTAACAAGCACAGCCTCCCCGCAGTTATACCGAAAGGTGGGTTTTTAGTGGGTCGAGGAGTTGACACCCTCATACCCACACCCTGAGTTCTTCAGGAGTTTGGTTGCAGAGTTTCCACCCCGTCTAAAAAGGAAAACTGAATGAATACCCTTTTCTAGCAATCCGAAAACCCAGTTTCGAATTGGACCAACAAGTCGTCGAATATTTTCAGCCTCTACTCGTTATTTGGCCAAAAAATACAGGATCAGAATCGGGATGATCCGGCGGATAAAGAAAAGTAATGATTTGGAGATAAACAGGAAACAGAAAGTACTATAACAATCTATAGAGCAGAAGTGTCGTGCCAAAATGAGGACCCAAAAGTACAACCGTATTTTGGAAAATCCTTCCCAGTGTGTTTTGATGGACGTGAAAAAGGATTTCAGAACACTGCCGGGAACTCAATTCCCAAATCGGTTCAGAAGAGTGTCTCAATTGCAGATACGACTGTTGCGACGGAAAAAATCGGTGAAAGGTGCTTGTTTTGCAAGTAATTCGCACATTCTATTTGCGATTTTCTATTTTTTACACGACAAGAACATTTAAATGCTGAAGCTTACCAAAACGAGTGCTTCCAGAAGATGTTGCTACCGCTATATAGGAAACATTAGATTGCTCATTATGCCAGATCAACTCAACACTGGTTTTCTGATAACAACGGCGATGTCGTTGAAAAAGATAACAACTCACCAAACTGTCCCCAGCTGCGACCAATCGAACGCTACTGGGCAATCGTCAAGCGGAACCACAAAAAGGCAGGTGCAGTGGCCCACAACAAGTCGGACTTCAAGGGAAACTGTTCAGCAGCGGCAGGGAAGTGTACAAAAACCACTGTCCAGAACTTGATGGAAGATAGAATGGATAAAGTACGATCATATAACCGAAAACAGCAATCTTATTAACAAGTTTAATTGATGGTTTAACATGTTAAGCAGTTTTATAATACATTGCTTTGTAATTTGCGAATTGTCTTTAGTTATATTTCAATTTTTGAATGTTTATAACTACTTTGAGATATACTTTACATGCAGATTACATGAAGCTTAATCTGACACTAATACTTGTACAGAACATGTACATGGTGCATATCTATACAATCATTATAAACAGTATTCGAACTTATTGAACACCGTGTGCAGCATTGTGTGGTTTTTGTAGTCCCGGATAATGTCAAATTGTTTTGCTATAATCGTCATTGTAGATGGTATCATGTTACCAGTCAGGCTTGAGTCGACCTTCAGTATTTCGTGGTTTTATTTGAATTCTTGATAAACGACAGGATGCAAGATATTAATGATTGCGGTCACACAAGACTTGTTCGTCCTGTGGTCTGGCTCTAGTTTAATCAAAACAGAGTCTTTTGTATACGTTTTATCATATGATATTAACAAAAATAAGCAAAGTTACATCAAAGTAGGAAAATTTATTCGATAAACTTTCAAGTAAAGAAACATATTTAAAAAGAATTTAAATGTAATAAATACATATGAGCAAACAACATTTTTTTTCTTATTTATTTTACGTCGGCCTATTTCCTCACATGGTGATAATCACCGACGCCAGGAAGACGACTTCACCACCTGGACCCTACCTAACGACTCATGAATGTGAGCCGGGACCAACGGCTTTACTCCCTTCCGAGGAAGACGTGACCAGATTTTTACCTCATCAGAAAACCACCGACGTCGACTGGGATTGAACCCAAACCCACTGCATTTGACGCCGGCAAGCAAACAAAATTATAGTAATAGAATAATTAATGATATGCTTTCATGCAATGATTTCTTGCGGTTGATGACCGGAGCAAAATTGATTTGCTAAGGTTATTAAAAACCAAATTAAGTACTCAATGAGTTTTGAAATAAAAACTACTACATATCATCCCAACAAGTCTACCCGCCCACATACGCCAAACTAAAACGTGGCCCCCGTGTATCGAACTCAATTATATCCGTTTCAAAGTCAGAGTCAAAGCCAATGCCACCGAGAGAAGGAGGCGGTCATTCAGTTTGTTGACTAAATCTCGGCAAGCGTATCCAGCAAGCGAAAATAAAAATCTAAAAACAAAAAAAGAGCACACGCGTGCCCAAAAAATACCGTTGAACCGCAACGAGCCAGACGAAACAACCTAACTGACCACTCGACCAGTCGCCGTTCAGTCACCCAAGTGGAACAGCGATGACTTCGAGCGCTAAAGGAGAGGTGACACACGGCAAGACCGGATATTTTTGGGAGCCCACAGTTTCACGATCTAGACGCACTATCAGTGTTACAAAAATTCCATCCCGCCACACCTCAGGACCCGCACTGTACCAACTGTCAATACGTACTAGCTGAGATACGGCGCGGCGGTCAGTGCCGGGTACAACCCGTTCGACAGCTCAGAGAATTAAAATGCAAATAAGGAATAAATCAAAACTTTGACCATCGCAGATAAGGGGAAGCAAACGAGCAGCTAGTTTACCACGCCGATGCCCGAAACAACTCATATATATATGCTTAAATATTGGTTCAGAGCACGACGCACCGGCCTATAATTATGTTTCGCCGTTTCAGGCTTGCCTAATTTTTCTTCCGCGAACCGCCAAGTCGGTCGCAGGGACGGGATCGATGCGACGACGCCCGTTCCACGGTCCGTTATCATGCGTACGTGTGATGGCAATTTTTGGGACATCCTCGGGCCGTTCGCTCGTTGAGGAACCTGTTGGCTGTTGGTCGATCGCTCTCGAAATTGTTTTACCAGTGCTCACCCCCTCACCTTTACCTCACATGCAAACACGTCTGATGCAAAACACGTTCGGTCTGACTCGCCTTGCGGGTCGCGTGAGCACCTCCCGAAATTGATTGCTTTGGAAATTGGACCAAATGAACGAGGACTGCGGTCGCTCACAGAACTGTTATTCGGGACTAACGCGCAATAGGGTGGGTGCTTTTTGCTGTCTAGTTTGAATATTCGAAGCTCTGAAAATCATGACATACGAGATTCATGCATGAAATGTTCCAACGATTGCCTAAATGGTTAGTGCACCGCTTCAATGCAACGCAAATCTTGACAACTTTTGGCATTTGCTTCTTCTGAACATCTTCTGGAACAACAAACTTAGACTAGGCGAGGAAATATTCCTGTCCGGGTAGTTTGTGGAAGTCCACCACCGCTAGCGTATCTGAGGGTACTGTACGGAATCGGATGGCGGGTGCACCACAGGAAGTTCGAGAATTTTACAGAAAGAAGGGTCATCACCACAATCTATTGTTTGTACTGTATATACCTATTATAAGGCGGTATAAGGCGGAGTAAATAATGCTTGTACGCGACAAAATCTGGACTGATTAAATTTGGAAAAAAAAACAAATTTGCTGTTAGTTCAATCCAAGATGTATTTTTTATTCATTTAATTGTGCATTATTAGTTATCTTAAAACTAATTACAGCTACTTAAATAGGCTGCATGAAGAAACTACGCACTTTTGAGTTTACGCCAGCTATTAGGGTGTGATTCTGCAACCGATTTAGCTGCTTTTGTCCAAGATTTTCGAAATTTTTCTATAGTTGTAGCTTGTTGTTTATATTGAGAGAGTTCTCTCTTCACGAGAGCCCAATACCGCTCGACCGGGTAGTTAGGTGGATTCGCCTCCTTCGGTACAAGATGGACTCCATTCGCTTTATACCATTCCAAAACATCTTTGGCGTTGTGACAAGATGCCAAATCAGGTCAGAATAGCGAGGAAGCGTCATGGCTGCGTAGGAATGGTAACAATCGCTTCTTTAGGCATTCTTCACGGTATACTTCCTTGTTTACCGTTCCGGTAGTGATGGAGCTTTGGCTTGCTTGACCACAGCTGCATATTGCCTGTCGAATTATATATTTTTTGGGAAACTTGGCCTTTTTCTTCATCCTGAAATGCTCATCTACGCCGTTCCGTTGCATGGCAATATAATAAGACATTCCGGAGATCCGTAACGCTGGTAGATCACCTTTTCGTGGTGCGTTACGGGGTATCAGATCTACCACCGAACCCTAGTCTGAATCAATTCAAACTAGGGAACATATTTGTTTTTGTAATCAAAGGAACATATATTAGTCCTTATTACATTTTATGTCTTGTGAAAAGTGACAATACTCGGATTGAGCCACCGAGGATGAGCTTGGAATAAGGGAAACATGGTTAGTATTCATTTATGTGAATTCTCATTTTTCTATTTGATGTTCTATAGTTTGAATTGGTTATGACTAGGGGTCTGATGCATGGTCAGTATCGGAGTCATTGTTTGTTTTGTTTGCAATGAATCCGGTTTTGACGGATAAAGGGGCGCGCCTTTGAAGAGTACTGTCGCTCACAAAGGGTTTAAATAGCGGAAACTTTCAATAAAACTCGATTCATTGCCAACAAAACAAACAAAGACAACTGTAAAAACACCGAATACTTCATAATTTCTCAATAGTGATGAAGTAATTTGACATGCACTAAGCAAAGTATACGGGATATACTACAATAGATCAAATTACTGGTCGCAGTGGTTTATGTCCCGAACAGAGGAAAAAAAAAAAAACATTCCGGAAAGCTGCTTAATGTCTTTCACATACGTTTCATCGTCCATTATTACCGGGGAAAACTTCGTCAAATATTCGCGATACAACTTGCGAGTCCGTGTTTTAGCCGTCACATTCTGTTCATTATTACGGTTCAGTACAGTGTCACCTTGAACGACTTAAAACCTTGCCGGTGCTTGGAAGTATGCACGAAAGTTGGGAAAATTTTTATTTTTCTAGCCACAGTACGTACCGAAAGATCTGGTCTCTTCTGCAATGTTTGCTTCACCTTCGCGTCTTTCTGATGGTTCCTGAGATCCGTTTTTGTTCCGCTCCCAGCCTTCCTGGCTGTTGTCAAACGAGTATCGAAAGATTTAAGAACTTTATGGACAGTTCTTCTTCTTTCTTAGCGTTTCAAGCTTATTGCTTTCGCCATTAGCTTATTGCTTGCTCTCAACTTAGTGTTCTAAATGCACTTCCAAAGTTATTAATTGAGAGCTTTCGATGCCAGTTACCATTTTTGCATTAGTATGATTGTGTGGCAAGTATAATCATACCCTATGCCCAGGGAGTCGAGAAATTTTCCTTAACGAAAAATTCCTAGACCAGACCGGGAATCGAACCCAGTCACCTCCAGCATGGTGTTGCTTTGTAGCCGCGCCTTTACCGACTGAGCTAAGGGAGGACCCAAGTGCTTGCAGGAAAACCAAGCTTTTTTGCAAGTTTTCTTACCGACAGATCCGGATTTTTTGCGACCACACACAATTGCTTTTCGCACTTGTTCAACTTAAGACGCCATCTTCGATATTAAAGCTTGTAGTATCACAAAAAATTGATTTTACACAATGAACAGACACAAATATTTCACTCGTTGATGAAGTATTTCCAGAGACGTATTTAGGGGTGTCAAGATTTTGATTTTTTTTTTTTTTTTTATTTTATTTTTTTTGAAACACACAGAATTCTTTCGAAAAAAAAAAAGATTAAAACAAATTTAAAAAATGATCCTTTTTTTTTTTAAAAAAATTTTTGTTTTTTTTTTTCTTTTTTTCTTCTCCCCCTCTTTTTTTTTAAATTTTTTGGGGTTTTTGTCCCTTGACTCAGCCTAATATGCAGCGGAGGATTAAATTTTAAATTATAAAATTAATTTAAAGTAACTAAGCTCGCAACGATCTTCAACTAGTGAACCGTTGGCTTTGATACTCTTAATAAGATATTTATTGTTTTGAACCACGAGCATGAGCATGAGCATGAGCATGATTGACCACCCGAGGTTGCTACTCCGTTGTTGCCAGATCAGCTGTTATTACACAGAGAACCAACAGATGATGCTTGGGACTAACACACATCATCAATGTGTAAAAACTGGTGATCTCAAATTAAGGCAACACCGGCGCCGGCCTCGCCCGAATGCAGGTCAAGTAGGGAATGGGTAGGAATATGTTGACGTGATACTCGCTTTATAGGAAGCCGCGGAATCCACTGCACTTCCACGAGAAATCACTGGGATTTTGGATAACAGGATTGGGTGGCAGCAGGGTTCGTTTTGGTTAACGACAAGCTGTCAAGTGTAATTAGTACCGATTTCCGATTTGAACCGATTTAAAACAACAGTAAGGATTCTATTGGGGCCACTCACAAAGTGTGATTGTGGTTTTTCATTGGGAAAACAACGTGATTTTTAATAATGCTGCAAAGCCGATATTGACTGGTTTAAACCAACAGTAAGGATGCTATTGGGGCCACTCAGGTAGGTATTTGATTAGGAAAACAAGGTAATTCATCTCAACGCTTGAGAACCAACTTGGACCAATCTACACCAACAGCACGGATGCCGCTGGAGTCCCTTACAAGATGAGACAGTGGTTTATTTGTTCCAAAATAGGGTGGCTCGACGAGCATGGCGAACGAATACTTTGGATCATAATTAATTATGTACCTCACCACCGACCGATCTTACCCGGCGAACCACGACTTCTGATGCTCACTCGATCACTCGCGCAACGAACAATAGGCAACCGAAACAATAGACAAAACGCTACGCCCGATATTTGTTGTTTTGAACCACGAAAAGTTTATCAACTTATTTGTTAAACATAAAAACTTTCGAAAGATGTGGGTGTTATGTCGATCTATAAGCACCATATTGGGTCTTTCCGTGAATGCAACTTCGTCTCATCATATATTGTCTTATTATTATTAGTATAAATTTTTGTAATATTTATTTATATATTTTCTTTACGCACTCAATTTTGAGCTATATTCGATATATTCAACACCTTATTTCACAAGACAAATAAGAATTAAAAATTTCGTAATTCGATTACATCAAGTTTTCGGACCCCTTTCGAGAAGAAAGAAGAAGACATAGTAAGTATTTCATCAACCGACGTACCTTCAAAAATTTCTTCACCAATACAGAATGCGACTGAAATATTGATTTACTGTCAAAATTTCAATTGCAGGAAAAGCACAGCCAAAATGAAGGAAATTTATAAAAATGTATTATGCGCATCTTTTTCGGTAATTCTGGCAACTGAAACTAGCTGGGATGAAAGCGTAAAAAGTGAAGAAATTGATAGAAGTGCATTTAATGTATTCAGAGACGACAAAAATTTTCATGCGTCTCAGAGGAAGTCAGGCGGCGGAGTTCTAATAGCTATTTCGGCTGATTTCAATTCAGAATTAATTCCCACAGCAAAATTTGAAGAATTTGAGCATGATTGGGTGAAAACACACATAGCAAGTGAAACGCTTATGTTCGCCTGTGTATTTTCCATCAGACCATGCACATAAAAACAATTATGAATTCTTCTTCCAAATTGCAGAGCAAATATTATCTCAATTTCTTCCTGAAGTAAAAGTTCCATCTATGGGGATTTTAGTCAACGCCAGGCTGACTTCATTCTGGACTCTGAAAATCAAAGTATCTTACTCCCAGTCGTTGGGGATAACGAAGCATTGCAGTTAATTTTTTGACAGAACGGCCAATTTAGGGCTTGACCAAATTAATCACGTAAAAAATCAACAAAATTTGCTACTTGGACTTTTAATTAGGAATATTTAAGAAGTGTGATCGAATCATTAACTCTATTGTGGAGATATGAAGCGTTCCACACAGCAATCGAATACTCTTTATTCGTAGATGAATACCGAAAACCCAACGAATGAATACGAGGAAGTCTTTGAATACCAATTAGCGAATCATGAAAACATTAAACTGAAATAATGCAATGTCAAATGGCAAACAATTTTAGGAATGAAGGAAATGTCGAAACTGATGTAGACGTCTTTTACAACATTTTAACAGAAATTATCTTTCAGAAAATACCTCTGAAGGAAAAACGACGTAACAGAAATACTAAATATCTAATCTGGTACAACAAACATATAAAACATCTTATAAATCGTAAGCAAAAAGCCCTTAAAACTTACAAAAAACAAAATAACAGTGAAAATTTAGCAATATATTTGGATATTAGCGATCAACTGAATTTTGCCACCAGTGATGCATTTGAAAAACATTTGAAGAATATGCAGGTGGTGTACAGATGGCGAGCTGTGAAGTTTTTTTTTCTTTCGTTGCACAATGATTCTGATTTTTCAAGTTAAATTTCTTCTCGGAAGTGTTTTTTTACCGGTAATTTTCATTGGATTGCATTTGTGCGCGAAGTACTAATTGTATTCGGACTGTTCCATGATGTGGATGGATGATGTGAAAATATTTGCCGATTAGCGGAGTGCTACTTCTGTAGATACATAAATGCATCTTTTAGCATCACAAAGAAGCCGTCCAAATAAAGATCAGCAACAATTTCCGGTAAGATCTATCTGATTATAACCAAATTTGAACAATAATGCTAAATACGTGCCATCCTTAAAACAACCAGATTTGATAATGGAAGTGTATGCACAGTACTTATATCCATTTGATGTTTGTACTGTGTTTATGCGGGGCTTGTTGTAAGTAACCTCGTAATGGATGGAGTAACCAGGCATTCTGTAATGGGTCACTGGAACCCAACAGAGCTATCACCTCCCAACTCCCGGGCTAAAAATGTTTGTCGAGCCAGTTAAACAGTTTGTTTAACTGCAAACATTTTTCGTCCATAAAAACACTGTGGGACGGTGGACACACACACACACACACACACACACACACACACACACACACACACACACACACACACACACACACACACACACACACACACACACACACACACACACACACACACACACACACACACACTAAATTTGCAAAATTCTTACAAGAAATCTATACATTTTCTGAAGAAGATCGAGACTGCAATCACTTTGCATTTTATCTAGACTTGCCAAGGGACATCGGCGTCAATCAGCTTCATGTTCAGGATATTTTGCAGGCTCTAAACAATTTAGACGCCTCGAAAGGTCCTGGACCAGACGGAATTCCTCCAGTATTTATGAAAAGTCTCGCAATGGAACTTACTGCTCCAGTGTTTTGGATTTTCAATATGTCACTGGAATCTGTAAATTTCCCAAAATATGTGGAAAAGCTCATTCTTAGTTCCTATCTTTAAATCTGGACGAAAATCAGACGTACGTAATTATCGTGGTATAGCCATTATCTCATGCATTCCAAAACTTTTCGAAGCAATTGTCAACGAAAAATTATTTCAACAAATCAAAAAAAGAATAACTGACATGCAACACGGCTTCTTTAAATCTGCTTGAATCCATTGACTGTTCATTAAATGCAATGGGTAATGGAAACCTTCTACACTTTATACAGACTTTAGCAAGGCATTTGACCGCATTGACATACCAATGTTACTCTTCAAATTGCAAAAAATGGGAATTGAGACAGGTCTTCTGACGCGGCTTGAATCATATTTTACTAATCGACACCAAAATAATAAAACATAACGGAAATAAATCGAATCCTATTCAAGTCACTTCTGGTGTCCCTCGAAACCTTTTTCCTCTAAGCTACATAGAAGATCGCCTACAACTAAGGACCACATTAGTGGTGAGAGGACTCCTCCTTGGGGACAACCTTTTGTTGCCCGTACTTTAATAGACGAACTTCCCAGCTCTTTTTGCAAGCATGGTGTGAACCCAATTAATTATGTTCATTTCAAAGTTCCTTTTCTTCATGGCCCGAGCCATAGACGAATAGGAAGCGTTGTCCAAAGCTCCTTCAATATCTAAGAAAGAGAAAGTGCTATTTCCTTTACTGAAAGAGCTTTTTCTACCTTTGAAACCACAGTATGCAGTGCTGTAACTGTTGGCTTTCCAGACTGGTAAGCAAACTGGAACTTTGATAGTGGTTACTTGTTCATGTAATTTGAATTGATATAATCATTCAACGTTCTTTCCATAGTATTTAATAGGACTGATGAAAGACTAATGGCTCTGTATGATTTAGGAAGCACCTTATCTCGCTTTCCTACTTTAGGTATAAATATAACTTTTACTTGTGTCCATGGAGATGAAATATGGTTGAGTCTCAAACTTGTCTTAAAAATCTCAATTAATGACGAAATCAACACTGCTTCGCCGTTTTGAAGCAATGCTGGAAACATTCCGTCCGGTCCTGCAGCTTTGTAAGGCCGAAAAGACTTGATCAGCCAGGTCTTTTGTGGCGTTTTCTGTTTCAACAGACATTTAGGGTGTCCTTGGAGAACATTTTTCACCTACAAGTGATCCATCTCTGTTTGGATTTACACACAAAACTGATCCAGGAAAATGGGTTTCCATAATCAACTTTAACGTTTCACTAAGAGTTTTTGTATAAACTCCATCCTCATTTTTCAGATTTCATAGTTCAATCGTATGATCCTTTGCAAGAGCCCTCTGAAGTCTTGCGACTTCCGGAGTATTGTTTATGTTTTCATACGTTAGAACCAAGGATCTTTGTTTGGATTTTCGTATTGTTTTATTGTACTCAGTAAGTGCACACCTATAGAGGGTCCAATCTGAGGTTCTTTTCGCTTTATTAAACAATCTACGAGACGTTTTACGCAAACCTTCCAATTTAGAGTTCCACCATGGAGCATAATAATACATTTCCATTTCCATTTTTTATTTTAGCAAAATACACATTTTACTATGTACTGAACAAATGAAGCCATAGTTGGGAACCTAGGAAAAAATGTGCCCCTAAAGTTGGGTCTACAGTTTTCTTGTGAAATCATTGATTATGTTTCTATGATAACAGTAAATTTTTTGCGCGTGACTATATTCTGTATATTCAGAATGCATTTCTAGGCAAATCGATGCAATTTAGCCCACTTTAGGTCATTTGAAGATCACGAAGGAGGTCTGTCAGCTTAACCAGTGAAATCATGATAGCTAAAAAATTTGGAAAAATGAAAATCTCGCTCAAGTGTACATCTTTAAATTGATGAATCAATTTTTTTTGTAAACATTACTTCAGATGACAGTTTTTGGATGAAGCGGTCATTTTAGCTTACGCAAAATATGATAAAATTCATCAAAATGTGAACCAATAAACATTGCAGGCATACGTATGGTATTTCCAAAGTAAGATTTCCAAATACCTGCATCATTTAAAACTCGCCAAACTCACAAGTTCTAATCTCACTCCGTACAAGTCACGAATACTAAAACAACTAAATTGATAAATCAATTATTTTTAATCTAATAAAAACAATAAAAACCAAATCTTCAAACTAAACTCAACCCAAACTTGTTAGCGCCACCCTACCTTCAAGCCGACGATATTCGCAGCGCCAAGTGCGTGTCCAGATTGACATGATATGATTTGATCCCTGCGGTATTGTTTTTAATTTCTCCTTTAGACGTGCTTCTTTTCATTTGGGATCGCGGCTTACCGCCACTTCAGCCACCATCTCCACCGTCGTCGTCGATATCCATCCAGCGAATGTAGGACAAATTTTGATCACAAACCCAAACGGTCCTCAGCCATCTACCGGTTCTTCGTTTGGTTTGGCCCCTCGGGCACGCACCACTGCCCAAACGCCATCCTAAAACGAGAAGAACCAGCAACCGGTCGGTAGTAGTTTTGTGACGGGATCAGTTTGTTGGGGAAAATTTTAATTACATTTTGATGTTTGGCAACTGCTCATATGAGATTGGGTTAATGTGGTTCCTTCGTTTCTTGAATACTGGAGCGAACCGACCATGGAAGAAATTAGCTATAATGAGATGACGCACGAGATGGGATAGATACTTTAACAAGAAGCTGCTTGACCGACTAAGATGTCCAATTTCGACGGAAGAACCAAATATTGCGCTTTGGATAAGAAGAATATGCCATCTCATTCCATTTTTAACATTGCTATAATTGGCTATGAATTGTGACAAATAATTTCCCAGCACAGTTTCCATCTATCAAATCTAATGGCTCATTAGAGGAAACACTTTACCTTCTCTTCCAGCAATTTGGTCGGCTGCTGCAGGTCTGGTGGAAACAGCTCTAGATGGAGTTGGAAACAACGAATTATGGGTTGCCCCACTTCCCGACAATTCGCGCAAGGTCTATCAATCCATTTCTTCGTGCGCTTTTTCCCATATAAGTAGGTAGGTACGTGTGCCATAATGTGCTGATTTTCTTCTCACTTATCGAATGTGGGTGGGAGGAAGCGCGGCGAGGCAGGAGAAAGAGTGGAAGGTGAGTTCCATGTGGAACACGAGGAAACCAGCGCATATTATGGGTAATCAAAAGCGGATGAATGGAGTAATGATGAAAAATGTTGGCGCGAATATTTTTTTTTCCAGACGGGAAGGCCTCGCACAGGTCTGATAGTTTCCATGCACCTGCCAGTGGAAAAGACGGGGGCAACAGGTGATTTATGAATGAACTAGTTTTTGGGTAATTTCATTAAACTCGAGCATTTCACAGGAAGCATCATTACACGGCATCAAGCAATTGGTGGCCCCGGGTTTTTGGGTTCAACTGTGCTCCATTTGATATGTGATTCGAGTTGCAGTTTCGGCTGGAGGGAGGTTGGAGGTGGAATGATATGGTGTTTTGATTTGATGGAATTATTGTCCCAGAAACACCCGGAAAGCACTTTTCTGTCGAATGGGTACAAGGTTGTGGAACAATAGAGATTTGGGGCAATAAATGCACAAAATGCATACATGGAGCTGAGGAGAAAGTACTATAGACTGTTCCGATAGTTATAAATACACTAACGATTAACCGGCAACCTGAATTTCGTGTAGTATTCAGCCAAATTTAGGTTGCTCTCTGATGTTACCATCCAAATGAAAGTGATATTGCTCTTTGTTGCTCAATATTTTGCACGGAAGTTTGAGAGCTAAGGAACCCAAGTGACACATGAAACATCCGCGAGGAAAAATATTTTATTTGAATGATAGAACCATATAAAGATTCTAAGGACTGTATCGAAAATAAGTTATCCCATATTTTTCTTTCAAATCATATAAAAAATGATGTTTTAGTCAAACAAGGGGATGATTCTTTAATGAACGGGATTGAACTAGAACATTGTGAAGACCGGAGGAAATTTATGTTATTATTTCACGATATTGCAATTTTTTTAACGAACACTTTTCGTCTAGTTCCGGACAAGTGTTTCATCACATTTTTTGGATGCCTTAGTCCAAATTTTTTTGAACTCCTGCATATTCTCAGCTGCTTTACCAGTCTTTTTGAAGACCGTCTTAACAATTGCCCAATTGCCTTCGATGGGCTGAAGCTGAGGCCAATTTGGCGGATTGGTGCTCTTCTCAACGAAATCTATACTTTTTTCCGTGAGCCAATTGAGAGTTGTATTGGCGAAATGCTCTGACGTTAAATCTTGTCAAAAACAGTGGAAGGGTACTATGCTTCTGATATAAAGGCAGCAACCTCTTCTTTTTTTCCGTCGGCCTATTTCCTCACATGGTGACAATCGACAGGCCAGGACGCCAGGAAGACGACTCCACCACCTGGACCCTACCTAACGACTCATGAATATGAGCCGGGACCGACGGCTTTACTTCCCTTCCGAAGGAAGACATGACCAGATTTTTTCGCCTCAGAAAGACCACCGACGTCGACTGGGATTGAACCCAGACCCACTGGGTGCAAAGTAACAGCCACGCTTACTACTACACCACCGACGCCAGCACGGCAACCTCTTCTGCAGACACTCAGATCGATAGATTTCCGCATTGATTGTTCCGGTAGTGTAAAAAATGGTAAACTTCATACCGCAGGAACATATTGCTTGCCATACCGGCACTTTTCGACCAAACTTCTCCACTTGAATCGCCCTGTCTGCAACGCTGACATCCTAACCTACGACGGCAGTGTAATGTTGTAGACCTGGAAGGCTTAATTAGTCCTCTTTGACATAGGTCTTGTCGTCCATCAAAATACATGCACCCGGGCGCTGCAAAACTCCCAAATACAATTTACAGGTCCTTGTTGCTGCGCGTTGCTTCTGTTCTGCGCTTTGATTGGTGATTTTCTGCTTCTTGTATAGACTGGATTCGGAAAAAATGAGACACAAAAATGATCACCAAGAAATCATTTTAAATCAGATACTTCTCAAATTTTTAGGGATTAGATAACTATATATTAACTATGTTTTGGCATAATTTATTTATTGAATTTCCTCCCCCAAGCTGAATGCTCGTACATTTCTCTTAACACGGCTCATGAGATCTTGGGCGAGGCTTTGTCCATCTTCCTTACACAATTTCTCCCAGTTTTTCTTCAAAGCTTCATCGGTTTTGAATGTTTTTCCGCTTTTCTTCAACTTCTTCTTCATTATCGCCCAAAACTTTTCGATCGGACGAAGCTCTGGTGTATTTGGCGGGTTCGCCTCCTTCGGGACCACATTAACGCCCTTAGCTTCGTACCAATCCATTACAGGCTTGGCGTAATGGCACGAAGCGAGATCCGGCCAGAACAGCGTGGGACCGTCGCGACGGTGAGAGCGGAGGAAGGGCAGCAAGCGCTTCTGCAAGCATTCCTCTCGATAAATCTGCCCGTTTATGGTGCCGGTTGTAACGAACGGCTGGCTGTACCGTCCGCACTCGCAGATCGCCTGCCACAACAGCTACTTCTTCGCGAATTTGTCCATCTTTCTCTTTCGGAACTTTTCCGGAACGCATGGTGGTTCCGGAAAAGTTTCGAAAGAGAAAGATGGACAATGGCCGTACCGACAAAAAACTCGAGGCCGGGGATTTGTTTGGTGTCCGCCTTGATATATGTCTCGTCGTCCATGACGAGCCAGCCTGGCTTGACCAGCCACTCACGTTACAACTTCCGCGCACGCAATTTGGGCACCGTGTTTTGCTTGTCAGTCCGGTTTGGCGCCTTCCTGACCTTAAAGACACGTAGCCCAGCCCGCTTCATAGTCTGCTAGACAAACCACCACGAATTGACCTTTTTGGCCACGTCTCGGGTGGAAAGGCTCGGGTTATTCTTAAAGTACTGCCTTATCTTCCACGCCTTCTCTGGTATTCTGTTTTCGGTTTTCGGCCGCTTCCAGTGCGCCGCTGGATGGTCTTTGTCTCCTGGAACATCTTCACAACGCGGGACACGGTGGAATGGTGGATTCCAAGCCTTTTGCCGATCCATCTGTGCGACTGACCAGGATTATCGATCACCGCGCCCAAGATTTGCTGGCGTAGCTCTTCTTGTTCCGAATGCATCTTGAAAACTACTTGACAGAACGCGATAAAATTTTGCACACATAAACACTGTAAACTAGTACTACCCAACATGTCATTAATTTTTACCCACACGATAAAAAGTTACACCCTTTTCGTTCCTTTTCTTGATACGTTGAATTATTCCGACGCTGGCTCACGTTTTATTGGCCAAATCACGTATCGACATTGATTTGTTCTTCCAAATATGAGCTACCATTTTCTGATCCAGTTTAAGGCGGGAAGATCCGGGTTTTATGCCTCTTCCTGGCATGTCATCCAAAGATCAGTGTTCTCCAAACTTGGCTCCAAACTTGATCGATTTTACATTCGCGCGATGAATTGCAAAACGCTTCGCCAATTGTCGCATAATTACACCCTTTGGCGTGGCCATGTGGCCAAAATCTCAATTTTCACGTCTTTTTCAATGCGCGACATTTTAAACGAAGAATTTAAACCGTGCAAACAAGTGAACAAACGAAAGATGACAGTCAAATGCACAGCATGCTATGATGAACACATTGAAACTATCTCAAATACACGCGTAGCATGCAAATGTACGTGAATAGCTTATTTTTGATACAATCCACATATAAATCATTGCCTAAGATCTAAGATGTGTTATATATGTTTATATTTTTAACATAAAATATGATTTAAACTTGCCGTCTAGTTTCTAAATAATTCCCAATCGGAACGGTGTATCTCCAAGTAGTAAGGAATTACTGGGCAACCAATTATTGTGATCGCAATTTCGTTCCAATTGAATATTATGGTCCAAAATGTTTCCAAAACTCATTTAGCAATCAAATGGAAGAGCTTGCTGCTGTAACAGTATTGTTATTTTTTTTTTGAAACCATACAGCAATATCCATATTTAGTCCACTTTAGATGGAACAATGATGAGGCAAAACATCTTTCGGTAAAATTTGGTTAACGCTTACAAAAAGCGTACCAATTACAAGACATTAATCATCATTTGCATATAAAATTGTGCTGAAGATATAACATACAGCATGTCCCATAAAAAATGCAAAAGTTTTCAATACTTATTTTTGGGTAGCTTTAAACATTATTTTTACTGTTTTAATGCGTGTGTGTAATCATCTGCCTGTATACTCTGAGATGATGTAAACAAAACAGTGGTTCGCGAGTAACAAAGTTGAGAAAAATGTACGCAAAGGAGGTTGTGACTAGTTTGCTGCTCGCCCAAAAGCCCGTAAAACAAATTGCAACGATTGTGGGATTCCACCTGGCTACCCGTTACCGTATCCAACGTTCACTCCTTGATGGACCACTTCCACGAAAGTCGGGAAGTGGCCGTGCACGACCCGTTCGCACACTGAAAGTCATCAGATCAGTGAGAGACAAAGTGAGGCGAAATCAGATCGATCCGAAAATTGGCTAAGGAAGCCGATATTTCAAAAACTACCATGCAACGGTTGGTCAAAGATAAAATGTTCATGTAGGGCAAGAGTAAAGCACCACCTTGTAACGGACCGAATCAAACAACTACGGCTGGAGCGCCTGAAACGTTTGGTGACAGCATTAAAAAAGAAGCATACCATTATCGTATTCTCCGATGAGAAAATGTTCACCATCGATCCCCTATCTAACACACGTACAGACAGGTTTATTTCGCCGAAGAAGATAGAGGATGTTTCAGAGGACGTGAAATTCTAGTTAACAACCAAACATCCAGCCGGAGCCATGGTTTTCGGGGCAGTTGCGTTCAATGGCTTGAAAATGCCTCCAGTATTTATCAAAGCTGGATTAAAAGTTAATACCGCGGTTTACAAGATTATTTTGAAGGACCATTTTCTGCCATGGACGAAAGCCAACTTTGGAGCACACCAACACCTCATTTTCCAACAGGACGGAGCACCGTGTCATACCTCAAGAAGAACTCAAGCGTGGCTGAAGCAAAACATGGAATTTTGGCCAAAGGACATTTGACCTCCTAGCAGCCCGGACTTGAATCCTTTGGATTACTCAATATGGGCATATGTTCAGGCTAAGACCTGTGAACGTTCTCACCCCAGGGTTGGCGCCCTGAAAGCTTTCATTACCAAGGCATGGACCTCGATGAATGACTCATACATTGAGAAGGCATGCTCTCGATTTCGTTCCCTGTTTGGAGAAGGTGATCGAGAAAAATGGTGGACATATTGAGTAATGTAATCATGAAAGGCTTAATAAACGATTCCCTGCATAAAATAATGATATTTTTTTATTATTTTCTATAAAAAAAAACATATTTGAAACTGAGATATGGATTTTCGCATTTTCTTATGGGACATACTGTAGTGAGAGAAATTTTAGAAAGTAGTATACAGTTTTATGAGGCTATGACGATTTAAATTCCATATAACCAGTAAATGTATCAATATGCAGAGCTTCTGTCAGTACTCACTATCAGGAGGCAAGCATTCTCTATTTTTTGGGGTTGTTTATAAAATATTTTATGGTATTTCTTAAATCAAATTCAAAACACGTATACCTCGATAGAAAGCAACCTTATTTTCTGACTATTTTCATTGATTTTTCGCAAGCTACAACTGATTCAAGAAAAATAGTAGCACCATTTGATAGATGAGATAATTTCCAATCCATTAGTTGCAATGATTTGTGTAAATGAAGCCACATTCGTGATAAATGTACGTTAGAGGTCGAAAAATAAAGTTATCTTACATCGAGCTATGCCTGTAACTTCGAAAGGTACAAAATAACGACAGTGAAATACAAGCACAAGATTCCTTTGGACGACGAGGCGTACATTAAAGCGGACGCCAAGCAGATCCCCGGCCTGGAATGGTTCGTCAGCAAGTCCCGGCTAGATGTTCCTAAGAAGTTTTGGAAGAATAAAGTCGACAAATTTCCCAAGAAGTACTTGGTGTGGCAGGCGATATGTGGGTGCGGCAAACTCAGCAAGTCATACATAACGACCGACACCATTAACGCCCAAATATATAAAAAAGAATGCCACCAAGTTGACACTCTGTTTTGGCCGAATCTGGCATCGTGCCATTACATGAAATCGGCGATTGAGTGGTATAAAGCCAACGATGTTGTTTTTGTGCCGAAGTAGGCAAATCCACCAAACTTGATTGATCTCACCAACGTCAACATACCGGAGCTTCAGACAAGCCGCCACTGAAGCCGGCCAGAGCAAGGCCGCAATACAGGAAATGAACATATTCAGCCAGGTAGAATAGAATCCATGCAATTAACATCGGAATGTTAACTATCTACAACGATTGTTGATTTAATATGAAATAAATCAATCATACGTACTAACCTGCATAGCTCGTCGTCTTCCAATGGGTTGCGTTAGTATTCCGGAGAACAATCATCC